>CM070874.1:160333296-160933296 GCA_036365515.1 Torymus aiolomorphi | reverse complement strand
AGGATTCTATAAGACAGCGGAATAAGGAAATCATAGAATAGAAATATGCACAGAACCGAACACAAAACACAAGAATCTAGATAGGGTCTGTGCGCTATTAATATCGTGCTATTTATCCACAATGTTCGCAGATTGATTTTGTGAGATTTTTAGGATTTTTATTATGATCTTGTTATCCAATATTCACTTAATTTATAATTTGTGGTATAAATAGAACATGTAGTCTTCATACCATTAACTATAAATGTAGCAGATATAGGACAAGCGTGCACTGATAAAGAATAAAAGAATGGCTCTAATATGAGTGCTCCTCAGCATGATCGGAGCGCCACCGAATTGTAAGACAGATTTATGTTAATTTAAGCTTTTTGAAGCTACTAAATATTGCAAATAAAATTTTGTGACATTCAATAATTTTTTATATGCAATGTATTCAATTAAGCAGGCTATTATTCTACACTTTTGATAGTTCATTATCTTTTTACGCTCATAGATTCTAACGCACAGAATATAGATAGGCTCCGAAGTAACGTATTTCATAAACTTTTTATGCCAAAAGGAAGCTTATGAACTCAAGTATAGTAATTAAGCAAAGCTTGGGTGCAGGATGAAACTTTGTGATGTTTTTCTGTTATGTTTAAACTAATTTTTCCGATATTTTATATTAAGTTTGGTGCATGTAGAAATTGTTGACAGTGGTGCCAACTTGGCGAGTTTCTACAAAAACGGCTACCATTAAACGGCTGTTACTTTTGTAAAAATTGACCAATTTAAACTTTCAAAAAAAGAAATTATAGCTCTTGATATAACGAAGAGAATGCGACCTGAAAATTTAAAATCCGTTTGTAATTCATGAAATGGTGGGTATTCGAACACAACCTAAAAAACACTGAAGTTTACGTTCATATTTAGCCCTGTAGAGACGGTCTATGAAGATCAGGTCAAATCAAGTATTTTTTTTTTAAGTTGACGCAAAAACAAAACAAAATATTTTTTGAAAATTGAAATTGGTCAAAATTGAAGCCCGGTAGAATTTTTTGAAAATTGCCGTTTATTGGCTATTTTTTAGCATTTGAAAAATTCTAACGAGTGCTGTAGGGCACATAACGATCATTTTCTTCTATTGAAACTTTGTACATATTTTTTAAATCTTCTGGATCATTCACTTATTTGATGATTTTAATATATTTCTTAAATTTGATATAAGTGGATCCGAAATAACTAAAAATCGATGAAAAATATCAGTCAAATTATTGATTCTCGAATCCTTTCTTGCAAATTTACTTTTAAAGAACTTGAAATCTTTGTTTCGATGTTCAAGAGCTTCTTCTGAAAGTTGTCCTGTGAACAGTAATTAATATTGTGTACATGTGTGTATAAATTAATTTTGAAATAAAATCATTTACTGACCTACAGGTAAAATTGCATAAGAAATAATATCATGACCGTGCATTAAAACTTTGTGGACAGTTTGTAATTAGAATATTTAAAGTGCCAGATGTATATTCTTCAAACATTTGTTCATCTATTTCTCTTGAACAATTTATTGCCTGAAGAATAATTGAGAATCGACGAATGAGCTCATACTCTACTCCTGTTATTTCAGCACTTTTCTCAGCCTCTTCAAAAAATTTTCTGGACGTATTTCCATCATTGGAAGATCCAAATCCTAAAGTATTTTGAATCACAAAAATGGAAAAACATATTAAAAATTTTTTAAAATTTTAAAACTACCTTGCTTAGGCATATCTATAGATAGATTTAGGTTAATTATTCTCTGTTAAATTTAAACTGAATATCTTTCTTGGTTTCTTCAAATAATTTTTTCTGCTCTGTATTTAATCTAGCATTCTTCTTTTTACAGCAATCGGGCAGTTTTAATCTTAAATTAAATTCAAATTTTTTTTTGATATTTTGATTTTAAGTTATTGTAATTAAATTAGTTTTAATTTGAATACCTGTAACCTATAGCTAAAATATATTCCATGAACTTGATACGTGCATGCAGTGGTGGTATTCCATAACTTAATTCGTTACCATTTTTTGCATTTAATTTATAATTCTTATTATTTAAGTTATTCATATCCTTTGGCCCAGATTTGCATATGAAGCAAATCTGAAATGATATTAATACGCATTAATTAATTTCTACTTAATGCATAAATAATAAACTTTTATTTTTCAAGAGGAAAAGCCACTTCCATTCACGACAGTATTGCATGCATTATTCTTTTTAATAAAAATAAATATATACCTGCGTGGACTTATTTTTTTCAATTGTGTTTATGCTCTTTCCATCGAGCATTGTTAAGAGTACTTGATGTTTATAAAAGCATTTAAAATTTTGATAATCGACCTCTGTATTTTTTAAATTTTTTATTTCAGATTGTAGGTGATAGTATTCTGCTTCTATCGTTTCTACATTTTCCTTTTTATAAGCGATTCTCACAGGTCTACAAAAACTAGATCATTGATTAGTTACATCATTAATATTAAGCTGCATATGTATTGAATTTATCAAGAGATGTTTCTATTTACTTAGTTGATGATGTTGTTGGATTTTGCCATATGATTGCATTATTTTCTTCATCTATAATTTTTATTGGAACAAGGGTAGTCGTTAGTACCGATGAGTCCGAAATCGATGAACCTTCCGAAACATGTCGGAATTCTAAATGGCCCGAACTTCCATCAAAGCCAATTTTATAATAAATTTTTATATTTTCTTTTAATTTTTCTAATTCCAAATATTTTGTAAATCTTTCGGTAGTTTGATCTAATAGTTGCTGTAAAGGAACAATAGCCTCATTATTCGTAACTTTGATTTGTTTTGGGTAGCACAACCTTTTCGCATCTAGACTTTCGTGATAATTAGGATAAATATTTACACCTAAAATGAAATGTTTATTTGTTTAAACTTCTTAAGATTAATCCTATTTTCTAAATTTATAAATAATAACTTTATCACATTTTGTAGTAGACTTTCTTAAGTTTAAATACTGATTTTTACTTAATTGGCAGTCTAACGCCAAAGCTAAACCTTCATCGCTATTCAACTTTTTTACAGGATTAGCAGAATAATTATTATAAAATTCAGATATTTTAACCGCTTTCTCGGGAAACTGTAAACACTTTTCAATAAATTTTGCAGCTTTCCTCTGTCCAAATTCTTGTAATTTGGATACAATGGCAAAACTTAAAACTTCAATATTTTCTTTTCTTAAATCTAATAAAAGTAATTTCATAATAATTATATATATATTGTAATTATAATTGATTATAATCTTTTTTTTTACTAGTTTTATTATAATTTTTTCGATTTTATCGTAATAATTTAGAGTAAACGTGTGCTTCGCGAGCGGAGATTAGGTTACCATTTCAGAATACTATTAAATAAATAATATAGTGCTTCTCATAATTATAGAAAGACTATCATGATTTCTGTTATTAGTAATTAATTTTTGAAAAAATTGTATAAAAGCTTAAAAAATTAGTTTGTTATATTAAAAGTAAAGAACTGTAATGAATTTATTTGTTTGCGAGTATTGTAATTCATAAAAATAATTCTTAACATTATTTGTTAAATAAATTATTACAAATTTTACTCTTACGATGCACGATGCATAAACGTACATCGCAACTATAAATAATTAGACAATGATTTTTATTTGATAGTGTATACGTATACACTGCACAATATTGGCACAATATTGGAACAATATTGAACGAATATCATTTTTGTACTCCACGTAAATAATGTTTTTGTCGTTTAGAATACAAGAAATTTTTAACTTCATACATACCCTTTGTGCGTTTTCGTTTTTGAGAAACACTCAGTTTGCTAAACAAAATGTGTGGGCGACCTGCTTTATCTCTCATAATTTTGTTCGCAAGATCATTTTTTTTTGTATATAAATCAGCCATTTTTATTAGCATATTCTTCAATTTTTTGTATTTTTATACTGTCCTCATCCTTCTTACACTTAAAAAATGTTTCATAAAAGAGCCTTCTACAATTGTTTACAACTAAAAAACAATACATACCAAGAAAATAAAGATTATGTACGTAAAGTAAACTTTTGTATACAATAAATAAATATAATTACCTGCATGATTCATATTTTTAACAAAAACTATTTCAATATTTGAATCACCACTTTGCACTGTAACGTTAACAGATATCCATCAGCTAACAATGTATCGAACGTAGGACCAATTCAGGTCGAACGTACAGAGTAAATTCAGAATGTTATCAAAAAAAATTTTGGTAGATACACCCGCGACGAAAGGGAAATTAAAGGAAATGAAATAGAGTTAGAAGCAGCAAACTTCAGTTTTCTAAAATAAAATAACCTATGCAAGCAGAGCGTGATATCCAATTTCTAGTAAATATTAAAAAAATTGTAATACTGGCGAGATAAAACAGCATTAATTCAGTTCGTATTACAGTCGGTAAAACAGTCGGCATTCGAATGAATTTATTAGCGCAAAAATTTAAATGTTTACCTAAATTATCGAACTAATTTTTTTATTTCTTTTCATTATTACTTTTAAAAAATATAAATTTAAATATCAAATGTTAAAAACTAATAAAATATATGATTATATTAATATTAAATGATTGTAAAAATAAACAATTAATCAAAGAATCATAATTTTAAATAAAATTAAAATATATAGTTATTTTTGCCGCAAAGTTTAGAGTGATGCTAAGTGATGCAAAAAAGTACTGCTATTATTAAGCGGGTCAATTTTTATACATTGTGTTTTTAAATGTTTGAAAAGATTATATTATGAGTTAAATATGGACAAATTTATTAATTAAAATAGAGCGGAACTAGACAAATTCCTCTGAATAATCAATAGATAAATAATCAATGAATAAAAAAGGTAATTTTTACGCTATTATTTATTCTGATTTTTATTGAACGTATCCTAGTTTATTTAAGCGTATGTTTTGATTGTATGGATAAATTTGATTTGTATTCTCTTTATTTAATGTATTTTAAAACAAAAATGTATATTTTAAATGCCTATACAGAACTTCCTTTTTCGGACTTATGCGTGGCTACTGCCCGGTTTCGTCCCATCGTGCAATGTATATATATATATATATATATATGAACAGATCCATTACGTTTCGCGCAAACCTTGTGCGGTCTACTCTTGGATTTTCTCGAAAATTTTTTATATGAAAGTACAGATTAAAAAACAATGTTTTGCTAAATTTTAGCCCAATATTTTAATACTGGGCATGTCTAGAATTTTTTAAAGATCGATTTTTAAGCGTTTTTCTAAAAATCATAAAACCCACAGATCTTGATCGATTTTAGTCACCAAGGTCGCATTTTTTTCGTTTTTTCTCAAACTTTGCAGAAAAAAATTTGTTCCGTAGGTTTTATGGTTATAAAATTTTTAGATTAGCCAATATGTGTACGTTATTTCTTGAAAAAATAGGGTATCTTTAAACTATTACTGCGTCGTCGGTTTATGATAGATTGGAACCAGCAACGTCGCATTTTTTTGTTTTTCAGAGAGCTTCAATTTCCTTTTTGAACGTAAAAATTTGTCGGAACAAGCCTGAGATATCGACGATTAAAGTTCATTTATTTTGCAAAGTCACTAAACTTCGATTGACTATAACTTTTTTCTCGGAACTTTAAATCACACGAAATTTTGGCAGAAAGTTAGCTCTTTTTATGCTGAAACTACTCTAGAAATTTCAAACTTGAGAATAACTTGCAAAATTTTTGCTACGACGTATACAGTGTACTTAAAAATTAATAAATATCCATATAAAGGAGAGACTCTTGACACCTACCGCCACAACTATTTTAGTCACATCTTTTAATATTATGGAGAAAAATTAATTATTGAAAAATAAAAATGATATTATTTTAACACATCCCATCGTAAAGTGCGTACTTTATCCCCTCGAGGCGGGAAAAAAGTGCTACTTTCATTCCCTATCCCCACTCTAGTTCGCAGCACCACGCACATGTGATCTCACCTTCAGCTCGGGTACAAACAGCGCATTGCGCTGGCAACGAGAGTGAGGTTAGGGAATAAATATGCAGCACTTTTTCCCTTGTCGACGGTTCTCAGTACTCATACTTCGATTGGCCGCCTTTATTCACTTTCTATAGCCGAGACGCGTCCCCACTTCACCGGCTCGTGTCTGAAAGTCTAAAAATTGTCGGATACCTCATGCGGTAAGACGTCGGTATCTTACCTGTCGGAAACTATGTAAGATACCTTGGGGTAATTTACATACCCACCACTAACGCGGTCATCCTTGCTCGCCTGCTTCAAGCGCTGATAGGTTGATGCCCATGAAGAAATTGTTTTATTAACACAGGTGGACAACAAGCTTATTGTGGAATCTCTGTTACAGAAAAGCAACGTCTGTGAAATGGAGTGACAAGTTTTTTACTAAGGACTCTTGCACGAATGAAGGAATAGCGAGGAATAACACCAGTTATAAAAAGTTTTAAAAGGAACAACACCAGTTTTAAAAAGGCATGTTCCTTCTTATTTCTTCAAAAGGGAACAAATCTTTTTAAAGCTCACTTGTGACTGACTGTCTAGCGTTATTCCTCGCTATTCCTCCATTCTTGCAAAAGCTCTGAGTCTTCGCTATTTCTCCATTCGTGCAAAAGCCCTTAGTCCTCGCAATTCCTGCATTTGTACAAGAGCCCTTAATCTTAATTTAGTATGTGCTTATACTGCATACATATGTGTCCTCATATATGAGAAAAAAATTTACTTCTTCTGTTATTAATTTAATAAATGTCACGGCAAATCATTTTATTGTTCTTACGATTAGAACTTCAATAATGAATACTTGTGTAGTGGGATCTCTTACTCAAACTGAATGCGATGCAACGACTTTCTCAACAAACCGTGCTTTATATAGCCTTGATGATTTAGACTCAAGTGATCTTTATTTATTGAAATGTAGAATAGACGGTTTTAATAAAATATCAACTGGCTTCATTTGTAATCGTCATAGAAAGAAAAAGTTAGATTATTATTTCTCATACCAAGATAAATGCTGTGATCCTTTAACTAAACATAAAAAAAATAACAAAGAATTTCAGAATAATAAGCATAGAAACATCGAACCTTTTTTATAACATTTTTAAAAACAGTTGATTCCAGCAAATAAGCTTTGTAAAATTTGTGAAAATTCTGTTAAATCAAGCTTATCTGGTAGTAGCTCTTACGTGGAAGTTGATAATGATGCGTTACCTGCTGAAGATAATCCAGATCAAAATAAAATAAATCAACCTGAATCTCAACAAAGTGATATTTCTTATTCAAATACTGTTTCTAGTGGATCAATTTATAAAACGTCAAGTCAGGAGTTAGAATCATTAATCAACATTTATGAAGGATTTGATGTGCCTCCTCTGAAAAAACTAAAGTTATCAGAAGATCGGTTGAAAACAGAGGCGCAAAACTCGATTCTTAATTTTCTAACAAACTTAGCTCAAAAAGTCTCTAGAGTTTATAATACAGACGTTTCATTATTTGAAAATATAGCGACAACAAATGTTTTACTGGATAGTGCTGCACTCAAAGATATGATTGACTCTTTCCAAATCAAATATAAAAGTTCGAAAACTACCAATGAAAAAATTATATTGTTATCAGTAATACCTCAAAATTGGAGTTTTGAACAGTTTTCAAAGTATTTTGAATGTTCACACTACATCTACAAAGAATATAAAAATCTCAGAAAAAGCTGCGGTACGTAATAATTCTTCTTTTGCTTAAGTAGCTTTATTTAATAATACAGTGTAAAAATGTAAATGTATATTTGTAATTTAAAGAAACACATTAAATAAATAAAATACTTATTTATCCATTTTTGTATTTAGAACATGTTGTTTTTATCCTTAAGGGGTAAGCCTCGGTTAAATGATAGAAAAATAAGATTTGTTTAAATTAATGCAATACATTTGCTTCCTCCTAGAGGAAGCTTTGTGATAGTAAATTTTTGAGTTGTTGTAAAAACATGTTATAATTGTGTTCCGAGGTGTTAGGAATCAAAATACATGGTTTTTGAAAAATGTCTGTATGGATGTGTGTGTGTGTGGTGTGTGTGTGCGTGTGTGTGTGCGTGCGTGCGTGCGTGCGTGTGTGTGTGCGTGTGTGTGTGTGTGTGTGTGTGTGTGTGTGTGTGTGTGCGCGTGCGTGCTGGCGTGCGTGTGCGTGTGCGTGTGCGTGTGTATGTGTGTGTGTGTGTGTGTGTGTGTGTGTGTGTGTGTGTGTGTGTGTGTGTACGCCTGGATCTCAGCTTCTACTCGGTCGATTTTGACCGGACAGGTCTCATTTTTTTGTTTTTTTTTGCGTGATGGCGGGTCAAAAATCCGTTTTTTGATTGGGGCGATGCGTTTTTGTTTTTTTTTCCTCAAATTTTCGATTTTCTCAAAATTGTTTTTTGATTTCTTTTAATGATAGGATCGAGTTATTCGAATCTGATGGGTAGCGTTCGAAAGAGAATTAAAATACCTATATTTTCTAAAAATAAAAAGTTTCTAGCTATCACGGTTCTTTTCTTATAACAAAACGTGTTTTTTTTAGAAGCTTATAACTCCTAAACTTAACGGTCAATTTGTTTCAGAAAAATCATGATAATACAGAATATAAATTGCTATAATCTGTTAAAATTTGAATACATTCTGTAGGCTAGATTTTGAGTAAAAAATTGAAAAATGAAAAAAATCATTTTTTGTAAATCCAACTATTACAAGAGTAAAATTGACTTAATGGCTTCAAAGTTCCTTTTAGAGGTAGATTTTTTATAGTTCTTGGTCGAGTTCTTTGGTCAAAATGATTGGTCGATAAATTTCAGAGATATTTGAGGTTAAAAATTTTTTGACATTTTTTTAAAATCGTAATTTCTCGAGAACGGCTCTATGTATCTGAATGGGGTGGGTGGCATTTGAAAGAGAATTAAAATACCTATATTTTCTAAAAAAATTAATTTTCTATCACGGTTCTTTAGTTATCATCAAAAACAAAAACATGTTTCTTTTTTAAAACTCATAACTCCAATGATGTTATCATCAGTATATTATAAAAGTATATAGTATTGGCGTCAAAATAATCATATAATATCATTATAATTATGAATTATGCATTATGAATGCATTATATTCTGCATTATTATAATTTATTTGTGAGTTATGAACTGTTTTAAAAACACACGTTTTTGTTAATAACAAAAGAACAATAATAGCTATAAATTTTTTTTTCTTAAAAAATATGAATTATGAAATATAAAAAAAACACATTTTTGTTAATAACAAAACAACTGTGATAGCTATTTGTTTTATTATAAAATATAGATATTTTACTTCTATTTCAAATAATAACTTTATTATCAGCTCAAAATTTATATAAATTTGATATAAATAAATAATAAATAAATAAATTTAAAAATTAACAATTTTTAATATTCATAAATGAATTTAATTATAATTATGCAATAAACTTTTTAAAAAATTATAAATTTTGTTATTAAAAATTAATTAAAGGAATCAACAAATTACGGTTGAGGAAGCTACGGGCCAATGAATTGGCAGCGGTTTTTTTCTTCATCATACGTTTAAAATAATATGACATGCTTAAATTATACATAAAAACCAATATTTTAAATCCTCCTGGGATCTCCTATATTTATTTGCAAGGTAATAATAGCTTGAACGTAAAACTAATTTTTGCATAAATTCTCAGATCCCGCATACTTTTTTTTTAACCATTTGACCCATTGAGCTGGAATTTGGCGAAGATCGTTATAATACAAGTATTTTCATAATACTCAAATTTGTAACGGGCAGCGAGTAAGATTATTTCGGAGAAGAGTTGCCGCGATAAACACGGCACGCGAAGACGAGACCGCGCGAGGTAAACATCGCGCGGCAACCTTGAGCGAGGTCACGCATGTCGGAAGGCGGAACCGAGAGGCAGTTCTGTAGTGTCTCGCTGCCTAGACACATCTCTCACCGCGCTTCCGAGTGAACCACGAGAGATTCTTTTTTCGCGGAGAGTAGTCGAATCGGGTGTGCTCGTATGTGAAAGAGAGAGCAAGAGGGAGTGCAGTTCTCGAGCGTGCGTGCAGTGTACCAGGGAAGGAGAGAGAGAGACAGAGAGAGAGAGAGAGAGAGAGAGAGAGAAGAGAGAGAGAGAGAGAGAGAGAGAGAGAGAGAGAGAGAGAGAGAGAGAGAGAGAGAGAGAGAGAGAGAGAGAGAGAGAGAGAGAGAGAGAGAGAGAGAGAGAGAGAGAGAGAGAGAGAGAGAGAGAGAGAGAGAGAGAGAGAGGAGCGCGAAGCCGCTGCAACCCTCGAGACCGCGGATTATGCTGCGAGGCATCGGCGTGCAGCAGAGGCCAGGAGAGAGAGTGCGGCACGTCGCTGCCGTCAGAGAGAGAGACAGACGGAGGGAGAGAATCACCGAAGCCGACGCCGCTGGAGAGAGCCGAGCGTCGAGTACGAGATAATCCTGGCCAGGTGCGCGAGCGTGCGTCGACTTCCCCGGGGACGCTGCGGTCCGGGAAGTCGCTATCGGTGAGCGAGGCACACCGACGCGGGCGTGCGCGTCGACCGTGCGTGGCGATCGACGGCCGTCGGTGCGAGGCCGACTTACGTGCGTGCGAGCGTGTGTGTGCGCCGGCGCGCACATACACTGCTGAGCGTTGCGAGAGCGGGCGCACCAACCATTTGTCGTAATATAAACCGGACTTGCTTCGCCTACGGGGCAATAAACTTACTATATTCTATTCCAAATTGCCGTGTCGAGAGAATCATTTTGCGCGAATCCCCCACCCAATTTTAGGTGCATCGGCAGGTCGATTACCGCCGCCTTCGCGGATGTGTGTTCGACGACACATACACACAGAGACGAGCAGCCGGGAAGACACGCTCGGAGATACCGCGACGACAAAGACACAGGTTGTTACGAGATAAATGCTCGGCGACTGCCGCCGAGAATAGCCGACGGCAGCCGACGGACGAGGACAGTGAGCAGGGACAGCGTGGGTCTGCACGAGAGAGTGCTCGCACCTTTTATTCAAGCTGCGGCGTTCATCTGCAAATCCGCCTCGAGCGATGGGTTCCCGCCGACGATTCCCCAGCCCACTTACCCTGTTGCAAATGATTTATCTAAAGTTATATAAGAAATTATTTGCAAATGCAGTACTTATCATTCACTTAACCTATTTATAAATAAAACACTTATCCATGTTTTAAAATGTTTTGGAATAGTTGTAACAGTATTGTAGCAATACACTCCTCGTATAATTGACTCCGATGACTTCACCTTTTCACTTAATCTAATATCAACTATTTTTATATTCGATAGATACATTCAAAACAGTCTTGATGGTAGTTATTAATTATGTACTTCCTTCATCACCACTGCTAATGAATTTCCTTATCAGGACTTTCACTCGACTTTTTGAAATTTGTTCTTGTATCCCTAATGAAAAAACGAAATGTACGAAAATGTAGAAAACCTTAAGAAATTGTATAAAACCGTATAAAACCATTGGTTTTTTGACATTTTATTCGAAACGATTTATTCGGTTATATACACTTTTATGCATCTTTACACGTTTTTATACATCTAGAAAATTTTAATTTTTTTTTCAAAAAATTTTCTCATATATATATACAAATTTAAATGTGAAAAAACGTATAAAAATATACAAAACTGCTTAAAAGTTTATAAAAGTGTATATAAATGTAAGAATATGTAACATTTTACATTTTTATATATTTTCTTACGTTTTCATATATATTTTCTTATATTTTTCCACCTCTCCTTACATTTTTTTACAATTTGTTTTTGCAGACTAATTTAGAAAAATTATTTGTATTTGTAATAAAACGTATAAAAGTGTAAGAAAATGTAATAAAGTGCATAAAACCGTAAAAACGATGTCCGAAAACCAATGGTTCTGTACAGTTTTATATATTTTCTTATATTTTCATACAATTTCTTACATTTATTGCAATTATTATTTCCATACGGGATCGTGTGCATTTATGACAGATTCTACATATGCTAAAACAGTTATTTTTAATGAAAATTCACTGTCCACCAAATTTAAATTATTTAAAATTCACTTACACCTTATATTATAATAGTGGTTAGAGCTTTTATAAGGAAACTGTTTATATTTTAAGAAAGAAAAAAGATTGATTTCGACATTAGATAGTTCAATGGTTGTGAGAAAAACGTTTCAATGCCAAAACTTTGAACAATTTGTATAAATATTAATTAGTTTTTAACTTTATATACGTGATAATAATAAAATTCTTTTCTCTTTAATATTAAATGAACTCAATTTGTTTCATTTATAAAAACAAATTATTACTTTAAATTTGTTTATTACTTTTAAACAAAATTGATTTTTAAAAAAGGGTTTGCAGGAGAGATTGTTTGAGAAAATTCACTATGTAAATGCTAAATAAAAGAAAAAATTTATTTTGCAGCGAAAATCAATTAACAATTGTAACGGGCTAAAAGCTGTCCTCGGTGCGCTATATCTCAACGCGGACTTGCCGATGAACGGCGCAGCAATTGACAGGCGCGAGCACTTACTCATGCCAACCCTCGACGATTAGCCGCCCGTCAGCTCCGTGCTGTTGCTCGCCGTCGGCTGCTTCAGCAGCAGCCGCGCCTTTTCGACCCGTTGCAATGCGCGACTTCGTCGCCGCGCTCTCTCTCTCTCGAGCGTGCTGCCCCAGCTGCTCAGTTATCACGCGAGTACTACGTACTCGCGACCGCGGAGGCCGGCGGTATTCTTCACCGAGCCACCGAATAGGGAATTGAAAGTAGGATGCGTGAAATAATACGCGAACAAGTAAAAGCAAAGAATTATCTTTATTGGAGGCTGCTCACTATTTATACGCGCGGCGCGTACTCTAGGTACGCGCCGATTCGGGTGGTGCGCCCGCGCACGCGAAGTACGTGTGTGCTCTGCCGCACAGCGGCCAAAAGCGGCTCGCGCCGTCGGCCGATCGCCGCGCACGATCGGCGCTCACTCGCGCGTCGGCGGCCTCGCTCGCTCGCCCGTCTCCACTTCCTGGACGCTCGTCGTCCGCGGGGGAAGCGCGCGCTCGCCTGGCCAGGACTTACCTCCTCAGTTGCAGCGAGAAGGCGCGGTTGAACGCGCTCGGCGGTGCCTGCTGCAGCGCGTCGCTGTCTCTCTCTCTCTCTCCTTCTTCGCTGCTACGGGCCTCGCCTTTCTCCCTCTCTCTCTCTCTCACTCTCGTGCACTACATTGCACCCACTCCGCGATCCTCGTGCACTTCACTTCGACTCTCTCTCTCTCTCTCTCTCTCTCTCTCTCTCTCTCTCTCTCTCTCTCTCTCTCTCTCTCTCTCTCTCTCTCTCTCTCTCTCTCTCTCTCTCCAAGTCGTCGCGCACGGGGGACGAGCAGCTGCCTCAGCTATGGCAGAAGCGATACTGCTGGGCTCTATCTCTCGCTCTCCTTCTCCCTCGCGCAAGGTGTCGCGAGTTTTCATTGCGGGGCTCATTGTGTGTCGTAGTTACACTCGGTACTTTTCGCACAGCTACACGTGCGAGCAACTACACACACACACGCAAGCCCCCGGAGAAATACGAGGGCAAGCCCAACTCTGTTTGCGAGTCCTCATGCCGCAATTGTTGGCCTTCCCTTCTCCAAGGCCGCTGTATGTTTATGTTTTCGGTCAACTACCTGTGTGTATACCGTGCGTCGGAGATCGGCTCGATCCGAGCTCCGTGTTCGCGCACATACACACACAGACGCGCCTGCCCTTACACCCCCCGTCCAGACGCGGACTATACCCTGGATAGTCTGCTCTGCATCCTTGAATCCCTTACACGGGGGCGCGCACGCTGCCCCCCTCGTGCCGGCTGTTCCGTCGGAGCTTGTTCCTGCTCGGTCGTCGGTGTTCGTCCCGCTACTCGAGCTGAACGGTCCGCAGCTATCCGAGCTCTCCTTCCGATATCGCCGAAATTTTCTGTTCTTCTTTTTCGGTCTCGCTGGCGATTCAGTTCGAGACGCAGACGTCTCTGATGAAGAGGCTGACAGCGCGGATCCGGAGCTGATCTGCTTCATCCCTTCCAAAATCATTTGGGAGAAGCGCTCTAGCATCTCGTCCAGCGTTTCATTTCTCTGGGGGGACGGTACCGGCGGCGGCTCCTTGTCCTCAACCGCCGCTCTCTTCACCCTTAACGGTACCGCGTTGAGTGCCCTGTGCGCTAACTCAGCGTAAACACGAGCATCTGGTGGAGGCGGGGGCTTATAACGCTTTTCGGCGTGCCCCGCTAACTCGGCCTCCACCGCTGTGTAGGATAGCGTATCGACATCGGCGAATTCCCCTCGTCTAACCCGCTGCTGCAGCCGTGGCTTCGTATTTCGACGAAACGTTCCCAGCTGGGTTTCGAGGGGCCGTGGTGGCTCCATCTTACTCATCATTGCCTCGGGGCAGGTGATGAAGTCACGCACCGAATCGTCGGGTCCTTGGGAGCGCATCGCCACCTCGTGGGCTAAGCGTTGGTGGAACCGGTCTTTCACGCAGACCCATCGATGAATTTTCTGGCGAAATTCATTCCACGTGGACCAACCCTGTCTATGGGAACGGAGCCATACCTCTGCCACACCGACGAAGAGTTCGGGCAAAGCACTTAGTTTCTCGTCTTCTGGGAGCTTTGCCAGGGCCCATTTCTTTTCGACTCTATCGAGGAGCAAGTCGATATTTTCCTCTCGATTTCCGGCGAACCTCATTCCCCAACGTCGAACTACTTGACCGACATCCCTTGGTGTTCCACCGGTCGTATCTTTGACGTTGTGTCTCGCCGTCAGCAACGTCGCATCCCGCGAATCGCGCCGTTGCTCAGAATCGGAAGTGTTCCGCACTTGATTCTGAGCTCCCCCCTCCCCTCTCCAGGCATCGCCGAGGCTCGTTCGGCGCGGGAGCGGGATGGGTGGCAACGGTGATATTCTATCACCGGGGGATGGTTGCTGTATGCTGACTCTTCTTACCATTCTTCCATCTTGTCCGGAGTTCCTCGCTGCGGTTTCTTCTTCCTGTGGCAGACAGGTGGGCGTCGAGTTTGCCGAATTGTCGGGATTGGCCTCACCACCTGTCCCGACGAGCTCTGTCGTGTCACTCGCCGGACGGGTTGTTGACTTGCCAGTCAATGTCCGGAGGGTCTCTTCTATCCTCCGCAATCTGGCTTCCATTCCCTCAACATATGCTGCCCACTCGTTCGGGACTTTAACCGTCGTACCGTCCGCCATCGTAATCGTGTGCGTTGTGCCATTTTCCAATTGACGACCGATACTCTCCTCAGCCTCGGTCGAGTCGCCCTCAACTTGTGCACCTGGCACTCAGCTGCCCGTACAGTGCTTCGCTCGAGGCAGTGTGCTTCTGTCGCGTCCGACTTCAGTACCTCGAGTGGATGTGGCTTGTCGCTGGTGGAGATCACGTGATTCACGAACGCTTCACGTGCGTTTATGCGGTCCAATAGTGTTGAATCTTCATCATCGGCGACTAACTCCGCAAAATCCCTGGGATCGTAGTCGCCGAATGGCCACCGGCTGAGGCTGACCAATCTCGTGAACAGTCTGCCATCCATTCTTAAACCGAGGACTTGCATGTATTACTGTATCTCTTCATCGCTGAGGCACCTACACCAATCCTCGACGGCTTTTCTTACCGAATCCGCCATCGCTGATTTGACTAATCGCTGTCAAAATCTATTCAGCGCAACTCGTTTACGGGTTATTAGTCGCACGAAACTCGCTCTCAACAAGTTCTAATCTCTCTCGGAGTGTACGTGTGCGCGGCTAATCGATCGCACACACGTATCCGATTGGTCACCAAAACTACAAAAAGTAAAAAATAAATACAATTTAATTTTCCCGCCTAACCAGGTACACTCCCTTTGAGTGCGCGCGTGTGTGTGTGTGTTTCGGTTCGACTCCCAGTTGAGGTCTTACAATTTTGTACCTTCAGCTGGGAGACGCTAAATCGCTACTTTTATCTCAAAAAGTCAAAACAAAAAAAAACACAAAAATTTTAGCGAAACCGTTTCCAAGATATTACGCGCAACTTTCAGGTCGAGAAAAAAATTGTTTATTTCTCCCTGTCGGTCTGTCGTACCGGCAGAGTCCACACACACACGCTTACACACGTAAGTTACCGCGCGCTCGCGAAATTTGGTACGCGACGCGTCGCGGTTATCTTCACCATCCGTTTTTCCTTCAATCCGTGGGAAAAAGAATCAATTTCCCCGCACGCTCTTCGGTGGCAGATATCCCTGTATCCACACGTTATGGGCACCAGTTGTAACGGGCTAAAAGCTGTCCTCGGTGCGCTATATCTCAACGCGGACTTGCCGATGAACGGCGCAGCAATTGACAGGCGCGAGCACTTACTCGTGCCAACCCTCGACGATTAGCCGCCCGTCAGCTCCGTGCTGTTGCTCGCCGTCGGCTGCTTTCAGCAGCAGCCGCGCCTTTTCGCTCCGTTACAACGCGCGACTTCGTCGTCGCGCTCTCTCTCGAGCGTGCTGCCCCAGCTACTCAGCTATCACGCGAGTACTACGTACTCGCGCCCGCGGAGGCCGGCGGTATTCTTCACCGTGCCAGCGAATAAGGGATTGAACTCGGGTTGCGCGAAATAATATGCGAACAAGTAAAAAGCAAGTTAACTTTAATATAAAAGAATTTCTTCTTACTGCCCCTGGAGGCTATCCACAAATTACATTCGCTAATTACGGCGCGTGCTATTAGAACACGCCGGTTCGGGTGGTGCGCCTGCGCACGCGAAGTACGTGTGTACTCTGCCGCACACACGTACGCGCAAAAGCGGCTCGCACCGACGTCGACCGATCGCCGCGCACGATTGGCGCTCACGCGCGCGTCGGCGGCCTCGCTTGCTCGCCCGTCTCCGCTTCCTGGACGCTCGTCGTCCGCGGGGGAAGCGCGCGCTCGCCTGGCCAGGACTTACCTCCCCAGTAGTCTCGGCGTGGAGGCGCCGGTGCTGGCTTGCGCGCCCCTTGTGTCTCTCTCTCTCTCTCGCCGCTAGGCTCCCTTGCCTGCCGCGTGTCTATCTCCTCTCTCTCCCTCTCTCTCTCTCTCTCCTTTGTCGTCGTTGACGGGTCGGCTCGGCCGCAGCTAGCCGTCGGCCGTGTCCCCGAGCTGCGTGCGTTGCCTCTATCTCTCTCGCTCCCGTGAGTGGGCTCGGCGCACACTCTCTCTCTTCTCGCGCTGCGCCGCAGCTCTCGCTCTCGCACTCTTCCGCGGCTCTCCCGCTCCCTCTCCGCACCGCACCCTGCCGCTGCTCTCTCCCTCTCTCGCACTCTCTCCGCGCTGCACACTCGAGCGACTTTCTCTCTTCGCACTGGTGTACTCCCGCGACTCCACAATCAAAGGAGAACTCTTTCTTTCGGCGCGGATAGAAGGCAGCTAGCTACCACGGCAGCAAAAGCAATACTGCCGGGCTCTGTCTCTTGCTCTTCTTCCCCCTCGCGCAAGGTTGTCGCGAGTTTTCATTTCGGGGCTTATAGTGTGTCGTAGTTGCGCTCGGTATTTTTCGCACCGCTACATGTGCGCGCAACTACACGCACACACACACGTAAGCCCCCGGAGAAATAAGAGGACAAGCCCGACTCTATTCGCGAATCCTCATGCCAAAATCGTCGGCTTGCCTTCTCCAAGGCTGCGGCATGTTTACGTTTTCGGGCATCTACCCGTGTGTATCTCGTGCGTCGGAGATCGGCTCGATCCGAGCTCCGTGTTTGCGCACATACACACACACAGACGCGCCTGCCGTTACACAATCTGTTAAGAAAAAATCAGTTAATTTAACCGAGGCTTACCCCTTATACAAAGAAAATAGCACCTTCACGGCTATGACTAAGATGAGGATTTTCTATCAATTGTTTTCATTTCAATTGTATGATTCGAGATGAGAAATTATTTGTTTTTTATAGTCATCTTTTTTTAACTTGTAATACCGGGGGACCTAGGTTATGGAAGAAGCTATTATATTAATGATATTAGCAATAAATTATTATACTTGAAAGTTAGTGTTGCGGTGATGAAAACTAAAAACCGAGTGTATTTATCAAGTCTCATTATAGACATGTATGAAAAAATTAGCCACGAATTACCGGTAACCTATTTGATGCAGACATAAAGATTTCACAATATTTAGGCTGCATTGTAACTGGTTTATAGAATGACTTGATGAATTTTTATACGACATAGCTTAAATTATATATATTTTAGGAGTAAATAACTTTGTGTAAGTAATTATCCACACGTAATATTAAGTAAATATTATAAAATATTTTGAAATTATATGATTGTAAGTTTTAGTGAAACTATGGGAACAACTGCTGCATATTTCATAATATTTAATAAAATTTTTGATGTTTACAGACATTATTTGATAACTCAACAGCATTATGTTTAATATATGAGAAAAATTAATATTTTATGTTGCGTATACATCAGTTAAGTATATTTAATATTGTGGATATCAGAATCAAATTTAAAAAATAAGTCTGAAAAAATATCAACAATTTTATGACTGATCGATATACTAGATGACATTAAAAATTATATTTATGTTTTTGTAATATTAGTAATGTTTATTACCATTTTACCAATATTAAGCAAGAATAATACTAAAAGTGTTCCTGGAAAGAAAACGTGATAGATGAACATGAAGGTACATATATATATATATAGGTATATGAAGGCATAAGAATCACATTTTTCCTGAAATTGATGACATTTTAATTTTTTTAGGAAAAATGAGAGCTTCTCCCATTCCAGGACAAGTGGGATAATATTTCTGCATATTCTTGCTATACTCCTGATTTTTTGTGGAGCTGAGTTGATGAGTGCTCCTTATGAAAACTCAATTTCTAATATTTAAATGGTCCCATCACAATGATAAAGTACCGCTGGATCTATGTCACCTAGATTTTCACAAAATATAGATTTTTTGTGACAAAAAGGTCCTTTGATGATTCTTTTGTAGAATTCAACTATTATGAGTAAAATGAGTTTGAAAATTGCTAAAAATCATGAAAATTCATGAAATGTGCTACTTTGATGATTTGTAGTTCCGAAAATAATTGCAAAAAAGATCTGAAAAAATTTAAGCAAAAAAAAATTTTTCATCTGTGATATGACAGAGAACCGGCCACATATATATATATATATATATATATATATATATATATATATATATATATATATATATATATATATATATCTTCCTATCTTATATAGTTGTAAGAGGCTTGCATGCGACTCAGTCCCTCCTCCCTCTGCTCCCCCCTCCTCGCCCTCCTGAGCCTCTCCTCAAAATAAGGTCAAAATATAATTAGAAATAGGTGTTTTTACTATTACATGTGCTCCTCAAACCCCTCCCTCCTCGTCCCTACATGACCCCCTCCCCATCCTCCGGCCCTCCTCATAATATTATATTGTATATCTAATTAAAGATGAATTTAGAAATTTTATTATGTAATTCTGATACCGATGGTGATAAAAAATCGAAAAAGGTTAGGTATTTCTCAAAATTAGAATAAAGGGGTTTCTGAAGTCGCTAATCCCGACTTTGCTGTTGGAGTTTCGAAATTGAAAATGGCGGATCCAATATGGCGGTTAAAGGTTCAGGAAAAGCTTACGTTTTGCTTAAAATAGGAATTGATGGGTTTACGAGATCGCTGATCACGATCTTGTTATCAGACTTTTAAAATTCAAAATGACGGATCCAATATGGTGGTTAAAAGTTAGCAAAAGGTTTAAGTATTTCTCAAAATTGAAATGCAGCGGTTTCGAAGTCGCAGATGACCATTTTGCTATCAGACTTTTGAAATTCAAAATGGAGGATCCAATATGGCGACTGAGAGTTGGAAAAGTGCTCAGAGTTGGCTGAAAATTGGTATACAGGGGTTTTCGAGGATGCCGATCAAAATTGTGATATTGGACTTTCGAAATTCAAAATGACGGATCCAATAAGGCTGTCAAAAGTTCGAAGGAATCTTAGATTTTGCCTAAAGATTGTATGGAGGGGTTTTCAAGGTCGCTGATCACGATTTTGATACCAGACTTTCTCAATTCAAAATCACTGATTCATTATGGCGGTTGAAAGTTCGAAAAAAGCTTAGATTTTGCTCAAAATTGCACAAACGCATGTTTCTATTTACCTCTGGGGTGAAAAATATAAAACAGAATATAGAATTTAATCACTTTCTAAAACTGGACATTGGTGAGCGTAGCGAGCAGGGGGGGTACCCCCCTAGTGTATGTATATATATATTATATATAAATAATTACAGTTTTTGGATTTATGGAGCCCAATACTGTATATTAGTACCGACACCCAAACTCCCGCACTATAGGATGGTAAGGGCGGCGCCGCGCGCCGCCTTGTCTACGCTCAACACATCCCTCAGGTTATTGACTTTCGCAGCGACGCCTGCGGAGCCCCCTTTAGTTTCCGCACAATTTTTCCAGAAAATTTGTTTGAACTCTCAAAGTCGGAACTCTAGTGTTACGTCCGTAACGTATCCTTAAATTCCATTTGATATTCATATTCTCATCAGTAATTTCTTGATCCACAAAATTATGTGATTGCAAATTTATTGACACCCACGTATCAACTAGCATAGAGAAAAAATTGCAACACAGGGAAATTGTAAACATTCTTGTACGAAATGAACCACAATTTGAAACGAACCATATTGAAATTATTTAAAAGTTTCTCAAAACATTTTATGAAAGATGTTATTGTATTTATAGTTAACTTTCCATCTTATAATTGTAATTTGAAATTATTGTAACAGAAAATTACTGATGGCTAACTATTATTATACTTGTTGAATCTCTACGATATTCAACAATCCAAGGGGGGAAGTGTTACGTCTGTGACGTATCTCTAAAATCAAATTAACAATGCATATTTATAGCCAGTAATTTTCTGACATACAAATGTCGTATATGCGAATTTTGACAACGTTGCTTTTTAATGCAAGCGGCATCATGCCGAAGCGAGCGAACTTTACAACGTTGAAATTTTTTAATACGAGGCAATCGTGATGTAGTAGTAGGTCATCAAACTTGCGTATTATATTTTCTTTAGAATCAGCATTTCGCAATGCGACTACCGAATTTAATACGATTGGAGACAATTACATTGCCAAATAAGATGATCTCAATCATCTTCAACCTAATTTAACCGCTTAATAAATACGGCGACTCTTAACACACAAATTAGTAATCGTGAACAGATCGCGAACTCCGTACAACTCCAGCCGACAATAGGAGTAGCGATTATTATTATACGGGCCAATACGAGCCACATCAGATTTCTTATAATTTCATATATCAAATAAAGTGAATATTCAGCTACAAAGCTATCAGTCTAATTATTTACGAAAGTTCACCTCAAGGACGAAAGGTAATATAAACCATATATCAATTGAATATAATTCAAATATAATTTGAAGATAAACCATACAAATTTCAATACACATATAAGAATAGATTTCTCGAAATTCAAGACTTAACACTAGGTCGGGCGCCATAAACCCCTATATGTAAGGTGGACTCCATAAACTTAAAAAGGCTCCATAAACCCCATTTAACATATGTATGTGTGTATATATATAAATAGTGCAAAAGGGTAGTTATGCGGACGCATTCTTAATGGAAGAGACATACGCCTGACTGTAATGGACCAGGACTTATGCGGACATGTCTGCATATGTACCTATTCGTCTTTATATAAATATCTTTAAGCGTTATTTCTGGGACGTTTTTTGTATATATACCCGTTATTTCTGGGACTCCTCGTTATTTCTGGGACGTCCCAGTTTTACACCCCCTGTTTTTGCGTTATTTCTGGGACCCCGCTAGAGTGTCGGTACTAAGAGAGGGATTATTTCTTTAGTCACTTGTATGGCGCAACTCTGAGAAAACGGACCCTGTTGAAAATATCCATGTGGATTTTACATTGATTTCCAAATGGAATCCATATGGAATCCATATGGAATCTATACGGATTCCATATGGATTCCACGTCGATTCCATGTGGAAATCAGTCCCAAATCGTCCTGTGGATTTCCACATGGAATTCCATATAGATTTCTATATGAATTTTTCTACAAACATTTGTAAAACAAAATCCGTATGGATTTCCATGTAGATTTCCATGGAGAAATCCAGGTAAAAACGATATGATCCATATAGATTTCCATATGGATTTCCATGTGGTAATTTAAATGTTTATAAAAATGTTTATTTATAAAATTTTTAAATGTTTTACTAGGGATACGTTTTTTACCATATCAGTAAAGCATAAAAAATTATAAACTATAATTTCCTCTTATGTAATTCTTCGAAAAGATTCTACAGTACTTGTTGTCAAAAATATGTATCCTAGTAAAAAAAAATATAACAATTTTATAAATAAACATTTTTATAAACATTAAAATTACCATATGGAAATCCATGTGGAAATCTATATGGATCATGTCGTTTTTACCTGGATTTCCCCATGGAAATTTACATGGAAATCCATACGGATTTTGTTTTACAAATGTTTGTAGAAAAATTCATATAGAAATCTATATGGAATTCCATGTGGAAGTCCACAGGACGATTTGGGACTGATTTCCACATGGAATCGACATGGAATCCATATAGAATCCGTATAGATTCCATATGGATTCCATATCGATTCCATGTGGAAATCAGTGTAAAATCCACATGGATATTTTCAACAGGGGACTATATAACACTGTATAATCCCAGAAATAACGCTTAAAAACATATATATATATATATATATATATATATATATATATTATATATATATAGATATATATATATATATATATATATATATATATATATATATTTATATATATATCAGTGTAAAATCCACATGGATATTTTCAACAGGGGACTATATAACACTGTATAATCCCAGAAATAACGCTTAAAAACACTTATATATATATATGGCGCAACTCTGAGAAAACAGACTATATAACACTGTATAATCCCAAAAATAACCCTTAAAAACATATATATATATATATATATATATATATATATATATATATATATATATATATATATATATATATATATATATATATATATATATATATATTTGTTTTAACAGATTTATGGAGCCCTTTTATACACATGAGCATATTTATGGAACCCATTTTCTTTTATGGAGCCCTGGTCCCATAAAATATTTTTCTCGGGCGTTTATGGAGCCCGATCTAGAGTCTATAACCCCAGGGTCCATTATTTCTTTAGTCACTTGCCATAGGGATCTCTGGGCTGTAGGTACTAATATACAGGGATGGGCTCCATAAACGGATGGGGGGATAATTATATATATATATATATATATTTATGTTTTATGTTAGTTTCCAGGACATTCCAGATGTTTAACGTTGGTTTCGGGGACATTTGTTAGTTTTGGCGACAGTCCCTGAATCTACATATGTTTAACGTCAGTTTTGAGGACATCGGCCCCCATAAGAGACATTATTTCTTTAGTCACGTATAGGTATACAGTAACATGGGGTCCTGGGAACTAACGTATATACATGTTTATATATATATATATATAAATATATGAAACGCTAGTTATGCAGACACTTTCCGAAATTTAAATAGACTTATGCAGACAGAGACCGACTTATGCAGACGTCAGCATAAGTAGAGAGATTATTTCTTTAGTCACGCTAGACTTGTGCAGACACTTGTATAAACGGTACTACACTTATGCAGACAGGTCACGTGGTCTTATACATTGGTGTCAGCATAAGTCCATGTTTATATGATTATATATATATATATATATATATATATATATATATATATATATATATATATATATATATATATATATATTGTTATGTATTGGTCATCGAACATGAGAAGAACGAAAGCGTTTCTAAGCGATTAGTTGTTCTCGACTCGATTTTTCAGTTAGCTGATTCGAGAGCTTGTTGATGACACATTTAATCTTTTGTGTTATTTATCATGAATAAATTACATCCTTATTTTTATAAATAGTTGTTACTATTTATTGTGTTTGTGATTGTAATATTTTGAGGGTTCGTCCGAAGATTTTGAAGACGAAATGAAGGGATTTGAGAAGTCAGCGAAAATGACGCGTACACCTTTCCAGACAAGGACCAGAAGACAAGTTGCTGCTGAAGCTGCTACCACCCAAGTTGCTGCTGCCGAAACTGCTGCAGCTAACGCCATCAATGCCGAGACCGTTGCTGTTGCTACTGAAAATTTAAGCCAATATCAAACAGGTACTCCTAATCCTGCAATTTCTGATCCGGTTCTCGTCGATTTAAGCTCGCCTGATGACTCACGCTCGACGACTGGCGCACGTTCGGTGATTAATGCACGCATGATGACTGGTGACTCATCCACGGTGGCTGACGTCTCACCAACGGTTGATGTTCTCCAGTCTACTCTTCTTCGTGAAACACTCTTGGAACTTAATGAGGCTAGGACTCAAATGGATATTTACCAACAACGACTCGAACAGTTGGAAGCTGAATGTGAGGCTGAGCACCAACGACGTCAGCAGCTTGAAGCGACACTACAACATTACAACCAAGAAAAAATACCTCACGGCGCACACTGGGGCCATACGGATTTTTTGGTTCAAAACCACCTAGAGGTCGCAATTCTCAACGGAATCTCAAAATTCTTGCTTAGGAACATTCGTTATCAAATATCGAAGAGCTCTACGAAGCCTGATTTTCCAAAAAATTAACCTATAAATCTAAGGAGTCATATAATCCTATCACATCAATCAATCAATTCAATTTTTGACCTGCAAATCCCAAAAATATGATAAACCTTTAATTTGTAAGCCCTTTACTCGTGAACTCTTGACCTTTGATCCAGTAAGCCATGCACTCATAAACTCTAAACCTATAAGCCCTAACCTCATAAGTCTTAAGGGGGTCTTACACCTAGTGGCTTCTGAGGCCAAAATCAGCTATAAAAAAGAGAAAAATGTTATTTAAACCACATACAATGTATATCCTAAAAATATACACTATTTCTGACAGAATGGCCCAAGACTTAATCTGTAGACCAATTTTATGAATCAAGGTTAAGAAAGCATGTGTCAAGGACTTATAAATTGAAGTTTTATAGCATTTTTGGGAATCACAAGTGTAAATTTTGGGGTTATAGGTTATAAATTAGGTTTATAGGTTCATATTTTCCAAATTAGGCTTCGTAGCGGTCTTTGGTATTTTGTCACAAAAGTTCCTGATTTTGAATTTTCAAATTCGGTTGAGAATTATGACCTTTAGGTGGTTTTGAACCTTTCGGCCCCAGTGTGCGGCGGAGCCACGGGTACGCGACGATGAAGTGATCGAGCGTCAGCGTACCATCGATGAATTGCGGGCAGAACGATTCTCTCTCCAGGAACAACTTGCTCAGTTTCATAAAAAAATAAACCAGATGAGTACAACCCCACATTCTAATACACAAACAACACCAACAACAAACGTGGTTTACACAAGTAACAGGAACACACGGCCAATTAGGTTAGGCGATAGTTCATGTGGAAACACGGGATCACTTGTTGAAAATTCGGTTACACCAGTCGATTTACGGTTAGATTATAACCTAAAACATGATATTTATGATGGTGCAACTCCTCTGTCTGAATATTTGAATCAGTTCAATTTAATTGCAAGGCCTAACAATTGGAATGATGAAAAAAAGATGGTAGCTTTAGCTGTTTCTTTGCGTAATAATGCGAAAAGCGTTTTGAGTAGCTTTAAGGATTGTTACATCCGGCAATTTTTCCGTATATAAAAAAAAAACAATAAAGAAAAATATACATAGAATTTACATATTAAGAAGCGTGGCGTCCTTTTTAGGAGAAAGCGACGCTTAACATAGCAGAAAAGATTACCGTCCTTTTCAGTGAAGCGTACCCCAGGTATAATTCTAAGAAGCGTGGCGTCCTTTTCAGGGAAGCGTGGATAGCCATCTAAACTTTCACCAGGGAAAACTTCTCTTAAGGGCGAATGTCCATCTTTATACTACCCATCTCGCAAAAATTTGGAAATTTTTCATTGTAAGAATACTAAGAAAGTTCATTTAATAATGTTATTTCTTTTATTTTAACAACTAAAATTAGGACGCTATGTAAATCTAATATTTTTAGGAATTGTAGTTATCGTTTTTCACGCAAATCTTTGTTTAATTTAGGTTTTTCTGCTTTTAACTTTATAAGAAACCTTTTGCTGATGTTCATCTGAATTTCTTATGTATGCGGTACTATTAATTACATTATATTTAATTTATTGTTATAATAATTATGATGATAAATGAAGCATCGCTTATGCATAATTTAAAAGCTTGTAAATTAAATACTCTTAGGGATATTTGCAATCGCTTTATAGGCAAGTATAAAATATGTTAAATCTTTCCTCTTCTTACGTCCATTATTTATGCTTAAAGTTAAATCCTTATCAATAATTAATGTTTGACCATTAATTAATTTATAAATATAATGCCACCTAAGCATAAACTATGTTTTATTGTTAAGAAATTATGTTTAATATACTTAAATAATGAGGACACTTCACAGTAAGTTTAAGATACGAAAATATACTTATAAACAAAAACCTTATTCACAATTGTATTACACACACCATACTAACTTTAATTATTATATTTACCGTATCACAACTGTAAAAACAACTAAATTATGGAGCCTATTAGTTAATTAAAGCTTTTTAACCCTCTAAATTATAATTTTCATGTTTTTATATTTTAGAATCCATTTTCATTCTGATTTTCTTTTTATTTCAAATCAAAATCTAAGATGTACAATTATTATTTATTAAGTTATTTAATAATTTGTATTAGCCCCGCCTTTTTTAACACTTTCACCGATTAAAACTTAATATTTTAGAAAAATATAGGTTTTAAAATAATTTAGTTGTTTATTAATTAAGATTTATGCAAAAACTTGTATTAATTATTATTATTTACTATATTTAGATGTGTACTGAATATCCGAAGCTAATTAACCAATCCTCACGCAGAATCTTAGAAGGAGGAGTAGTAGAAGTTTCCGGAAAACCAACCGTAACCAATCAGGTAGATTTAGGTATTCCCTTTTTATTACCTAGGGCGGTCTCAAAACCCGAGCGACCTATAACATCCTTCCACGTTTAAGGGAAGAAGCGTCAGCGTCCTCCTAGTTAGGCTAGCTCGTAACGCTGCGTGTCTACTCCGCCTCAGTCACTCACCAGCAGTCACCCCTCAACAACCTTGCATCACGCACTCATCTCATCACGCGCTCAAACATCCCCAACGAGGTTTTTATTCACGCAGTCTCTCACAATCACAACCCACAACCGGAGAGGTTCATTTTTTCGCTAAGTCTTTATTTATTTCAGTGTTTTGTTTTGTGTGAAATTTTCTGTACAATTTTATTACCGAGCAATGGTAATAAACACGTTAAATGACAATAAATTAATTGCATAAAGTTAAAAGGTTTCTTTTGCCTACTCATTTAACACCAACTAAGTAAACGACACTTGTGATTAAAACACGAAGCAGGGACAACGGACCATCGAAAGCTGCTAAAGACTAAGGAAAAATAGTAAGTAAATTATTTCATTCGCTGTCCTAACTTTTCTTTTAGTTAGCCTAGAGACTTTCCATTCAAAATATTAACCCCATTTTGTGTATGTCTAAATCGTGATTCCGTTTACTTTCCCTTAAAACAAAGTGTTTCCGCCTACAATCTATCCATCTTTTTAAAACTGACCAACTAGATATCCTGAGATTAAAAACTATATTAGGGAATCTACTCCGCAAGTCGCCAGTAACTTGGCCTTCCTTGTGGGTACATTCCCTAATCAAAATAAATCAACTGTTTAAAACAAATTTCGGAGTGAAAAAAAAAAGGAAACCAAGAAGAGTAACCAGCAACACCACTGGTTATTAAAAATTTTTACGTCTATAATTATTTCAACCGCGTCGCGCCGTTTTGCTGCCCATAACACATCCCATCCTTCTAGTGTTAGTATCTAGCTCAATCCTGAGCTAGTAGGTTTTCGTTAGCCTAGGCTCTAAACTGAGCAAAATAGTTTTTTATAAAACTAACATGTTGGGTCTTCTTTGGTAGACCCGACGTAACAGGATACTGAGACTTTAGATTTGAAGACCTTGTTAGAAAAATTAGAGGCACATTTCGGTGAACATTTAGGAGCAAATAGTTATTCTTTATTCCAATATAGGTGGCAAAAGCCGAGGGAGGATTTTCCTACATTAGCAGCTGATGTAGAGAAGTTAGCAGCATTAGCATATCCTGAATGTACATTAGAGGTACAAGATAAGATAGCTTGTTCTCAATTTATTATCGGTATTAAAAATATTGGAGTTAGGGAAACTCTTCAATTAGAGCGCACAAACTCTCTTAAGGTTGCTCTTACGCGAGCTTTAGAAGTAAAAGTTATTAAGGAGTAAAATAGGAACTCAATTTCACAAAAGAATACTCTAAGCTAATTAAGGAACAGTCTCAGTTGTTAGAAATTCGGAAGACTAGGACAACACCATTACACTCTCAATTGAATGGTCAGGTAGAAAGACAAAACAGAACGATACTAGAAGATTTGTTCAAATACACAACAGACAACCAAAAAGATTAGGATCGTTGGATTTTCTTGTATCTTTTAGCTTACAGGTCCTCGGTATACTCAGCAACCGGGGCCGCACCAGCGGAGATGTACACCGGTACAGACTTGAGGCTTCCTCTGGATTTGATACGCAGATGTCCACCAGAAGAAGAAGATTGTCTTAACTATGGCAGCTACGTCCAGAGACTAAAAACCAACATCAATAAAATTCACCAATCAGCACAAAAAAAACATTAGACAACCTACCACAATAGGTAATTTCTTCTGCTCTACTCCCGGTTATTTTAAGCCGTGGTTTTTCCTGCGAGACACAGGGCAAATGCCAGAGCAGGGACAGAGGTGAGGTACCACGGCGTGCCAACTCCTTACCTGTGTCCAAGGATTATCGACAAGACTTTACCCACCGATGATGATATGATGATATCCAAAAATGACGATTCTATATTTTAAGAGACGGGATCTCTGACCGGATGAGTCAAGGATCAACCCACTTAAAATTACACGATTCCAAAAAGATTTCAAGATGATTTCAGGATGATTTCAAGATGATTTCAAAATGGACAAATTTAAGAGACGAGCCTTTTGGCCGGGTGAGCCAAGGATTAGCCCGCTTGAAAATGATGCCATTTTGATTCGGTTTTGGATGAGGAGGACTATTATTCAAGAGACGGGCCGTTTTGGCTAAGGGTGAGCTAAGGATCAGCCCGTTTGAAGAAGACGCCTTCTTTTTTGTTTGATCTTAAGATTGTCGGGACGACAATCTGAAAAGAGGGGGAATGATATTCAGTATTGGTCATCGAACATCAGAAGAACGAAAGCGTTGCTAAGCGATTGTTCTCGACTCGATTTTTCAGTTAGTTGATTTGAGAGCTTGTTGATAACACATTTAATCTTTTGTGTTATTTATTTTGAATAAATTACATCCTTGTTTTTATAAATAGTTGTTACTATTTATAGTGTGTCTTTGTGAATATATATATATATATCTTACTACACTATATAGTTGTAAGCTGAGTTGAGTCGTTTACCCTCCCCGTCCCTCCGCGTCCCTCCCCGTCCCACCGTATCCCTCCACGTCCGTACGCGTCCCTCCGCGTCCCTCCGCGTTCCTCCGCGTCCCTTCGCGTCCCTCCGCGTCCCTCCGCAAAGTGCCCTCCACAAAATAACGTAAAATTCACTGTTTTTTTGTGTTATTTGGGGTCTGCATTGTCCCTCCGCATGTCCCTCCCGTCCCTCCGCGTTCCTCCGCGTCCCTTCGCGTCCCTCCGCGTTCGTCCGCAAAGTGCCCTCCACAAAATAACGTAAAATTCACTGTTTTTTTGCGTTATTTGGGGTCTGCATTGTCCCTCCGCATGTCCCTCCGCGTCCCTCCGCATTGTCCCTCCGCATTGTCCCTCTAATGACAAGTCTCTGTGATGCAGAAGACACTTCTGTCGACAACTTTTGCATCGCTCCGTTGTCAGTTCTTCACCTCGATACACAAATAACAGGCTGCTTTCTGAAAACAAACTATGCCACCCTCCTGCCATCAGTGCAAGAAGCGCGTTCGCGCATTTATTATAATGCGCGCCTTTTCTCCGCAATTAAAGAGACAGACCAATTAACTACAGAGCAACTTTTTGAAAGGAAACTTCTTAATTATTCAAATCAAGGATAACGCCAAACTCACGCGAGCGCAGCGCGGCGTATGCGCATTCATGTGACAGTTCAATTACAAGTCGAACGCTGTCCGTATTGCTTCCTCCAAGAGGAAGCTTTGTGATAGTACAAAAAAAATTTTATGAGATAATGTGTTAGAAATGTTATTTAGCAAATTTGGAATCGAAATACACTATTTTTAGAAAATATCCGTATGGATGTGTGTGTGTGTGTGTGTGTGTGTGTGTGTGTGTGTGTGTGTGTGTGTGTGTGTGTCCGTATACGCTGATATCTCATGATCTATTCGACCGATTTTAACGGGAGATTGATCATTTTTTTAGATTTTGCTTCCACAATAGGGGTCAATATTCTATTTTTGTAAAATTTAATTTTTTTTTTTTTATAGCCATTTTTAATTTTCAAAATTTTTATTTTCGATTTTTTTAATATTTAGAACAAATATTGTTTATATATCATGAATTCTCTGTATGTAGGATAAAATTATCTACAATTTAAAAAAAAAAAGTCGGTAGCTATATTTCGTCATAAATTATTGATGAAAACGTAATTTTTTGTAAATAGGTTATATTTCGAAATTAAAAAAAGATATTAACATGAATATTTTTTTGGTTATAAAGGATATTAAGTACTATAACTTAATAAATTTTTAGATTTTTTTATTCATTATTTTTTGAGAAAAAAAATAATTTATAAAAAAAAGTTATTTTTTTTGTCGTACAATAACTATAGTAAAATTGGCTTAATCACTTTGAAATTCTTTGTAGGGATAGATTTTGTTTACCAATCGAGTGAGTTTTTTGGGCAAAAGGATTGATCCATAAATTTCGGAGATATTTGAGGTTAAAACTTTTTTCAATTTGTTTTTAAATCATAATTTATCGAGAACGGCTCTATGTATCTAAATGGAGTGGGTGGCATTCGAAAGAGAATTAAATTACCTATATTTTCTAAAAAAAATTAATTCTCTAGCTATCACGGTTCTTTTGTTATTAACAAAAACGTAAAAATTGAAAAATGAAAAAAAAATGAGTTTTATATGTTCAACTATTACAAGAGAAAATTGTCTTATTCGCTTCTAAATTCATTGTAGAGGTATATTATTGATAGTTCTCGGATGAGTTCTTTTGGCAAAATGATGGGTTCATAAATTTCCGAGATATTTGAGGTTAAAATTTTTCTAGACATTTTTAAAATGTATTTCTTGAGGATGGCTCTGTGTATCTGAATGGGATGGGTAGCATTTGAAAGAGAATTACAATATTTATATTTTCTAAAAAGAAATATTTTTTATTTATCACGGTTTTTTATTATTAACAAAAATGTAAAACTTGAAAAATTGAAAAATGAAAAAAAAATCTGTCTTTATCAAATTTTTTAAAATACATCATTTAAAGTTTAAAGTACATTTAAAATACGCACACATATCCGAAGAACAATCGAACAGACGACGACATGCGTGAGTAACTGAAGAAGACGAATATTCAGCAAAGAGAAGTCGATCGAATCGTCAAACCATAGTTATTAAAAAACGATGATCTTGTACGAGATGTAGAATCATTCTCTGGATATTAAAAGAAACAAGCTTACTCTCTAGCACGACACTAGACGAATCCACAACCTTCGATGTTATTTATTTTATAGTTTAAAAATATGAATTTTTCTTATGAAATTTTTTGTAATCAATCTGAAAATGTAATAATAGCAAAATATTAAATAAAATCAATATATTGAACTAACATGTGAATAATATTTATATAAAAAAATTTATTTACAAAATCCGAATACAACATTTTTTTATGAAATAATATATAATTATATTATAATTTTTACAGAAATATAATAGAAAATAAAATTGCTTTACTGTATTGCATGCTGTGCCGCATGGGCGTTATGTCTCCCATACAATAATTTTTCTTGTAAACACAATCAAGGAACAACTTTAGATTATTTTTTTTATTTCGAACCAATGTACGACGAGAAGCCGTTGACAGTGGACTTGAAGAAGAAAAATTTGATGAAGAATAGAACTTGAAGAAGATTGTTTTCCATTCATATAAGAATTGAAGTCACAAACAAATAAATTACAAATGGAGCCTCAATGAATAGCCATGAAAAAATTACAAGTTAATATTTTCCATAAAATTTTTCAAATTTTTTTCGTGAAAAATTTATTTTTCGAATTTTAATTTAATAAAAGGAATCAAAAAATTATTTTGAGGAAGCTACGTGCCAATGAATTGGCAGCGGTTTTTTTTCTTTCCAAAGAAAAGTGCAGCAACTGCAAACAGAGCATGAGAAAACGGCGAGAGACGGATTGAGTGCCTTCGTTAGTTCTTTCTCTCCCCCTCTCTCTATCTCTCTCTTCTTCTCTCTCTCTTTCTCTTATATACACATAGTGGAGGAGAGGCATTGCCGAGCTCGTCCTCGAACATCTCGCGTCATCATCCTTTTCTACGTTAAAAGTAAATAAACAGAAATGAAGTAAAAATAAAAATTTAGAGTATGAATCATATTTTGGTAAGATGAGTTATGTTTGTAAATTTTATTCGGTAGTATATTGGAAAGAAGAAAATCATAAATCAATTTGTTGTAGTAAGGGTAAAATAATTTTGTCTCCGCTAAGTATATATAATAAAGAAACTAAGTATATATATAAACACTAAAGAATCTATTATTATATGATAATAATTTTCGAACTTGAATCAGATATTATAATAACTTATTTTGCTTTGCTACATTTAGTGCAAACGTAAAATACGAAAAGAAAAAAGCTATTTATAATTTAAAAATTCAAAGACAAGATTGTCATATAACGCCAAATACTTTATTACCAAAAAAAAATGGAGAACCTTCGTGTGGTCAATTATATATATATTGTAACGGACGGCTCGTGTGCGTGCGCGCATGTGTGTGCATATCGGTGATGAGACTCGAGGCGAGTCTCAGCACACTGCGACGGCACGCGCAAACGCGAAAAATGTAAACATCTCTCAACCTTACGCGAGGGGCAAGGCCGAGAGATGATTGCGCGTGCCGACGGAGAAGCAGGCAGGCAGTATCGTTTCGGCCATTGCCGCGAGAATAGCCCACAGTGAAAGAGAGAGAGAGATTAGTGCGAGAGTGCCGACAGTGAGCGCGAGCGAGCCGCAGCAGCGTAGCCGAGAGGCAGAGAGAGAGAGAGAGAGAGACGCCGGCCGCTACTCTGCTACCGCCGGACTGCCCGCTAAGGAGCGAGAGAGAGAGAGAGAGAGAGAGATACGACGAACGAGGCGGCCAGCACCGCTCGGCCTGACTCCCTGCATCAGTCGAGTCTTCGCGAGGTAAGTCCTGGCCAGGCGCTAGCGCGCTCTCCCCGCGGACGACGTGCGTCCGGAGAGCGACTCCCGCGCGAGCGAGCGAGGCTCACCGACGTGCGCGCGTGTGTCGATCGCGCGCGGCGATCGACCAACGTCGGGGCGGGCCGCTTTGACGAGTGCGTGTGTGCGACCGCGCGCACACGTAACTAGAGCGCGGGCGCACCACCCGAATCGGCGCGTACACTGTGTACGCGCTGCCTGTATGTTATTTTTGGCGCCCGAGGGGCAATAAACTTCTTTTATTTTCCGTCCGCGTTCGTGCATTATTTGACGCGTAGTCCCGGATCCTTTTTCATAGTCGGTGGCGCGGCGGTGTAGAATACCACCGGCCTCCGCGGGTGCGAGTACACGGTGCTCGCGCATTTCTGAGCAGCCGAGTAAGCACGCACGAGAGAGAGAGAGCGCGACAGCGAAGTCGCGCGTTGTAACGCCGGCAGGTACGGCTGCCGAGGAAGGCAGCCGACGGCAAGCGACGGCGCGCAGGCGAGAAGGAGGAGATTTCGTCGAGGGTTGGCACGAGCAAGTGCTCGCGCCCCACTGCATTGTTGCGCCGTTCATCCGCAAATCCGCTTAGAAGAAGCGAATAATTGTGCGACGCCTGTCCCGTTACAACTGGCGCCCTTAACGTGCGGATACACGGATACCTGCCACCGACGAGCGTGCGGGAAATTAGATTGGGAGACAGACTTTTTCTCTGGTTTTTTTTTCTTTCCTCTAAAAATCGTGATTAAAAGTTAAAATTAGGAATTTGACTAGGTCAAATCAGGTTTTTTCTACGGATTGTAGAATCGGGTGGTGCGAATAATCGCGACGCGCTGCGTACGAAAATTTCGCTAGCGCGCGATAAAACTGCGAGTGTAAGCGTGTGTGTGCGCGAATAATAAACATTGCCTTGCTCCGGGAAAGATCAGCATATGAAAGCTGAGCGGAAAGTAAACATTGACGATTCGACGAGATTTTAACTTTTACTTTCTCTTCCTTTTGTGTGTTAATTAATAGAATAACTAGAGAATTAAAACCTAACTTAGAATTTCCTTTTGTTTCGGGATTTTATCTCTTTTTCGTAGTTCAATAGTTTTTCGTTCTTTTTTTATTAATTCCTGGTCGGCGATTATTGCCGAAGAGAAGAAAAGCGACAACAGGGAGCGGTTCGTCGTCTCTCAGCGGTGGTAGAGAGATTGTGAGCCACAGCTGAGAGTCGAACCGGTACACACACACGCACTCGATCGTAGTATACCTGATAGGAGAAAAATTACTTTGTATTTTTTTTGCTGTTGTTGTATTGTGGGTGCGTCCATTCGATACGTGAGCGTATTCGTTTAGCCATGCACAGGTATGCTCCGAGAGAGGTCTAATTGTAAACAAGCGCAACGATGGGAGAGTCTGCAGCCAAAGCCATCGATAATTGGTGCAGATGTCTCACCGAGGACGACACACTGCGCTACACGCAAGCGCTCGGACTGAAGACAAGCGGCGGAACGTTCCTGAAGCTAGAGCGCATCAGTAAGTGGCTGGCAGGCGACTACGACCCAGAAGATTTTGAAGGTGTAGCCGCCGCTGATGAGCATTCCGCGTGGGTGGAACGCGCAAATGCTCGCCGCATGTTTCTGGACCGAACGTCCGGCTCGGAACACGACATATCGTGGGCAAACTCCACGTCGGACGAGGCGCATCCACTCGAGATTTTAAAAACGGACGCAGCAGTCCAAGGAAACCTCGAGCGCAGTCGCGAATGGGCATCAAATGCAACCAGAGTCGACAGCGACGATGAAGCTACGGGTCAAACCGGCATGAATCAAACAGCCAGGATGCGGAGAGCGAACGAACCACGGCCATAAAAGGGTCGGCAATGTTCGAGATGTCAATGGCGGACGGCACGACACTACAAGTGCCAACCGATTGGGCCGTGTACATGGCCGCGGTTGACAAGAAACTCCGGCAAATCGAAGAGTCGACGCGGATTACGGCCGCTAACGCAACTCAGCATCCAAACGCCAACAGCACTCGCCGGGAGAGCGCCGAAGCAATGCGGAGAGTGACGTTCACGGACATCACGCCTGCCGACCCCAATACAGCAGCCCATTTCGAGGTCTCGACAGCCTCCGGCGAAAGAGAGGCCGCCACCACCTAGTACCCCGCTGTCGCATCGAACAGGGTTCGGTGGCGCCTGGAGGGGGAGTGGATCACAGAGCCAGCAGATAGAATCGACTGACTCTGAGATATGGCGCGAAACAAGAGGAAGGTCGATGACAGAGTCGTACGAAGAATCGAACCGCACGACAGGCAGCGGACTTCGAGATGTCGGCCAAGTAGTGCGCCGATGAGGATTCAAGTTCGCTGGCGAACCTGGTGAAAGCATCGACACCTTCCTCGAGCGAGTCGAGGAGAATTGGGAACTCGCCAAGCTTACGGAAGGGGAAATACTGAGTGCCCTTCCAGAGCTATTCGTCGGCGTAGCCGGTACCTGGGTGCGATCCAACAGGACGAGCTGGATCACCTGGGAGGAATTCTATCGCCGGATACGGCATTGGAGCGGCATGACGAACCGTGTACAGCAACGGCTGAGGCACGAGGTCGCTTTGCGAACGCAAGGACCAGAAGAGTCCGTACGTGATTACGTTACGTGCCTCGAAGCAATGATGTGGAAGATGGAGCCACTGCCGACGCTTGATTTCAAGCTGGGGATGCTACACCGGAACATGAAGCCGCGACTGCAGCAGCTCATTCGACGAAGCGACTTCGAAGACGTTGAGACCTTGCTGGATCTAGCAATGGAGGCGGAGCTTGCAGTGGACGCGGAGAAGTCCTTCAAGCCTCCGCCGTCGCCGGAGTCATACATGTACGCGCAGTGGGCGTGCAAACCACGCAAACCGGCTCCACCTAAGGTGAAGGCCGCGGCGGTAGAGACAAAGCTGCCGCCGACTCCACCGCCACCGAAAACGCCGACGATAGATGAAACGATCGAGCGGTTCGAGAAGGTGATCCTGGAGGGAATGCAACGCATGCAACAGAAGCAACCGCCCCCTCCTCCACCTGCACCCCCGTCGACGCGGAACCGGAGCGGAGAGAAAGGGTCCCGGAGAAAGAAGAGTAGCTCCAAACGCCCCAGCAGGAAGACGAGTAGAAGGGGCGAGAAATCAAACTCCAGCAGCGATTCGAGCGAAGAAGACCGAGCCAAGAGGTCGCCAAGGAGGACAGGCGAACCGAGCGCACCGGCACCGGGAGCATTCAGCTGTTATGGATGCGGCGCTTCCGGAGTAATTCGCCGAAATTGCCCGAAGTGCGCGGGAAACGTACCGCAGGCGAAGTAAGCGGGGTTTCCGCTTCATCTGCCGAAGTCTCTGCACTAAAACCGGACGCCGCAGTCGGACAAATAAGAGCCGGCAGCCGAGCACGAGCAGGAATCGAGATGGTGGCTACAGGTAGCGATCAGAAATTATAGACTACGCGCCCTCTACGATACTGGAGCTTCACGCACCGTAATGGGAGCGGTCGGCCTGCAGCTCGCATCTGCGTTCGGGCGACCATGAATGCCGAGCTACGGTCGCCGCGCAAAAGTCGTCAGAGGACAGACGGCGACGATCGCCGGTTACGTCGAGCTGCCATTCGAGATAGCTGGTGTAAAGCGAGACATTCGGGTGGTGGTGGTTCCGGATGACAAAGTGGATTGCTACTTAGGCGCAAACTTCGTCAGAGCCTTCGGTACAATCCACGACCCCATCAACAACCAGTTGATCGTGAGCGCGGCGGATAAGCGCATAGACTTGGAAGTCGCGGGGGTCTCATCCGTCGAGGCGCTCGAGGTATCGTCGATCGGCCTCGAAGACGTCTCGGAAGGACAGCGTCAAGATGGCAGAGCTGGTCGGCCGAATTCTCGGCGGAGAAGACCAAGCTCTCGGCTGTACGACGTGGGCAAGCCACCACATCGAAGTGGGGAGTGCATGCCCCGTAAAGCAGCGTTATTACCCGGTGTCCAAGAAGCTCGAAGAACATATGCACCGCCAGGTGATCGAGATGCTCGAATCAGGGGTAACCGAGCCCTCTACGAGCGCGTGGTCGAGCCCTGTCGTCATGATACGGAAAAGCAATGACAAGTACCGTTTCTGCATCGATTTCCGTAAATTGAACGCGGTTTCGAAGGCAGATGCGTACTCGCTGCCGTACATGGACGCAATATTGCGCAAGCTGAAGAGCGCGAAGTACATCTCGACACTCGACTTAACCTCGGCGTATCACCAGATTCCACTGACGCCGGAATCAAAGGAGCTGACGGCATTCACAGTGCCCGGATTGGGCCTGTATCAGTTCACGAGGATGCCGTACGGCCTATCTCAGGCCGGAGCGACGTTTCAACGCCTTGTGGACAAAGTCATGGGTCCCGAGCTCGAGCCGTATGCCTTCTCGTACCTCGATGATATCATTATCGCGACAGAGACGTATAAGGAGCACTTGAAATGGCTCGAGCACGTGCTAAAGCACGTCAAAGAGGCCGGGTTGACGATCAACCGCGAAAAAAGTGTGTTTGGCAAGACTGAAGTCAAATACCTCGGTGTGCTCGTCAACCGGGACGGATTCCGGCCGGATCCTGATAAGATCGAGCCGATGATAAATTTTCCGGTACCAAAGAACTTGAAGCAACAACGCCGCTTCCTGGGAATGGCATCTTGGTACCGAAAGTTCTTGAAAGACTTTGCCACGATAGCCGAACCGCTCACAGCGCTAACGAAGAAGGATCGACGATATGAATGGGGCGACGCACAGCAAGAGGCTTTCGAAAAGATCAAAGACTTGGTGTCCTTGGCTCCTGTCCTCGCCAGATCCTCGTTCGATGTCCAGTTTGTCGTGCAGACGGACGCGAGCGACACTGGCGTCGGCGCGGTGTTGTTGCAAGTAATCGAGAGACAGGAACAAGTCCTCGAATTCGCCAGTCGAATACTTTCGCCAGTGGAGCGCAATTACAGTGTCACGGAGGGCGAATGCCTAGCGGTGATTTGGGCGATTAAGAAATTCCACCTGTACATCGAAGGATATCACTTCTTGGTGGTAACGGATCATAGCAGCTTGCGATGGCTGCACAGCCTGCACAGCCCCACAGGGAGACTGGCGAGATGCGCTCTCGAGCTGCAGGGACACTCTTCGATGTGGAACATCGAAAGGGCGCGCTGAACCACGTGCCCGACGCGCTTTCGCGCATGTACGAGGAGGAAGACGACCTCGAGGTGTACGCGAGCACGTGGCCCGATGGTACCAAAGATGAGTGGTACGGAACCTGGCTGGACGAAGTGACACGCGACCCCTCAACCCATCCCAGGTGGAAAGTGGTAGGGGGTCGATTATTCTACTTTCTCGCAGATGAGATAGTAGAGGCGGCGGTCGTCGACGACGAGGCATGGAAACTCGTCGTGCCTGAGGAGCACCGTCGCGAAGTGCTTCGCGAATCACACGATGATCCGACCGCCGGGCACCAAGGTCGAGAAAAAACGTACGAGCGCGCGGCCAGGTTATGTTACTGGCCGAAAATGTACCACGCAGTGAGGAAGTACGTGAAACATTGCCAAGTGTGCCAGCAGACAAAGGCGGAGCAAAGACCGCCAGCGGGTCTGATGGGACAGCGAGTTATCGACGGGCCGTGGCAAGTAGTTGCGGGAGATATAACCGGCCCATTCGTAAGAACTAAACTCGGGTATGAGTATATTTTGGTATTCCAAGACCTCTTTACTCGCTGGGTGGAGTGCGTGCCCATACGCAAAGCGAATGCGAAGACCATCTTGAAAGAGTTCAAGGAGAGAGTGATTCTTCGATTTGGCACTCCAGAGGTATTCTTGTCCGATAACGGCACAGAATTCAAGAATAAAGTCGTGGACGAATACCTCGTCGGCGTCGGCGTCCATCACTCGACTACCCCGCCGTATCACCCTCAGGCAAACCCTGTGGAGCGGGTAAATCGAACGTTGAAGACTCGATTGGTCGCGTTCGTCGAGGAATCTCACGCCGAGTGGGATCAGAAGCTGCCGGAGTTGATGTTCTCGTTGAACAACTCCGTGCACGCTTCGACCGGCGTGAGCCCGGCCGCCCTCAATTACGGCAGGCAGCCGCTTCCTCCGGCTACAGCTCGCCGCAAGCAAGAGCGCGAGGCCCTTGAGAAACGAGAGCGCGAGGCGGTAAATACGTGGGCGGAGCGCCTGCATGATATGGACAGTCTGCGAAAGAGGGCTGCCGCACAAAATGCCGACGAGCATCAGAGACAAGCGGCGTACTACAACGCGCGTCGGAGACAACTATCCTACGGGGTAGGAGACTTCGTCTTGAAAAGGAACAGAGTCCTTTCCTCGGCAGCGCAAGGGATATCGGCGAAGTTAGTGCCGAAGTACGCCGGTCCATTGAAGGTAATCAAGATGATAACCGGCTCCAATACGGTAAGAGTCAGAGACGACAAGGACGCGAATGAGGAGATCCTGCATGTTTCTTACCTCAAGCCTTACGACGGAGAAAGCAGCGACGAAACGGGCGAAGAAGTCGAGGATCCACACCCGCCGAGGGAAGACGTAAGCGACCAGGTGATGAGCGACCCACCAGAAGCCGGCGGAGCGCCGCCGAGCGATGCGCGTCCCGTCGAAAAACGTCCTCGGGGACGTCCGCGTAAAACGCTTCGCGTCGTGGTTCGCGCGGTTCCCGGTAAAACGCGCGCGACAGCGAAGGTGAACTCCGGGACGGGAAAAGCCCGGGGCCGGCCGAAAGGTTCCGCGAAGCGACAGGAGCCGAGGTTGCATCGAGATGCCTCACCGTGGTCGACTCACACGCAGCGGCGTGCGAGAGCGTCAGTCTTTTAACCTGTCTTCCTTATTATTTCGCGCACACACCTTACCCCTGTTCAGGAAGTCTCGTGCCGCCGTTGAAGATGCTGAGCGCGAGATAGCAGAGCAGACTCTCCGAGGGATAGTCCGCGTCTGGATGGGGGGTGTAAAGGACGGCTCATGTGCGTGCGCGCATGTGTGTGTATATCGGTGTGCGCTGATGAGACTCGAGGCAAGTCTCAGCACACCGCGACGGCATGCGCAAACACGGAAAATGTAAACATCTCTCAACCTTACGCGAAGGGCAAGGCCGAGAGATGATTGCGCGTGCCGACGGAGAAGCAGGCAGGCAGTATCGTTTCGGCCATTGCCGCGAGAATAGCCCGCAGTGAAAGAGAGAGAGAGATTAGTGCGAGAGTGCCGTGAGTGAGCGCGAGCGAGCCGCAGCAGCGTAGCCGAGAGGCAGAGAGAGAGAGACGCCGGCCGCTACTCTGCTACCGCCGGACTGCCCGCTAAGGAGCAAGAGAGAAAGAGAGAGAGAGAGAGAGAGATACGACGAACGAGGCGGCCAGCACGGCTCGGCCTGACTTCCTGCATCAGCCGAGTCTTCGCGAGGTAAGTCCTGGCCAGGCGCTAGCGCGCTCTCCCCGCGGACGACGTGCGTCCGGAGAGCGACTCCCGCGCGAGCGAGCGAGGCTCACTGATGTGCGCGCGTGTGTCGATCGCGCGCGGCGATCGACCAACGTCGGCGCGGGCCGCTTTGACGAGTGCGTGTGTGCGACCGCGCGCACACGTAACTAGAGCGCGGGCGCACCACCCGAATCGGCGCGTACACTGTGTACGCGCCGCCTGTATGTTATTTTTGGCGCACGAGGGGCAATAAACTTTTTTTATTTTCCGTCCGCGTTCGTGCATTATTTGGCGCGTAGTGCCGGATCCTTTTTCCTAGTCGGTAGCGCGGCGGTATAGAATACCACCGGCCTCCGCGGGCGCGAGTACACGGTGCTCGCGCATTTCTGAGCAGCCGAGAAGCACGCACGAGAGAGAGAGCACGACAGCGAAGTCGCGCGTTGTAACGCCGGCAGGTACGGCTGCCGAGGAAGGCAGCCGAAGGCAAGCGACGGCGCGCAGGCGAGAAGGAGGAGATTTCGCCGAGGGTTGGCACGAGCAAGTGCTCGCGCCCCACTGCATTGTTGCGCCGTTCATCGGCAAATCCGCTGAGAAGAAGCGAATAATCGTGCGACGCCTGCCCCGTTACAATATATATATATATATATATATATATATATACATATATATATGATGACAATACTGCAATTGAAATGAAAATAAAGAGTCATAAAGATTTAACTCAAGAAGATTTAAAATTATTGACTGAAGTTTTAAATAGTAATTCTTATGCTAAACAGTATAAATATTTACACGAAATAACTAATACAGAGAAACTTACAAATTATAAATTATATTTTGTTCGTAAGAATAATAATCAAAAACATAATTATACTAAACCATTAACGTCGGAATGTGCAGCTATAATTATTTCCAAATCAGGAATCCCTCATAATTATGATCTATGCGTTTATCCAAAAAATAGTTCTAATAAAAAAGAATTCTCATATTTAAGTAAATTATCACATAATGTTGACCCAATAGTATTTCCATTATTTTTTCCTTCAGGAGATTTAGGCTGGAATATTGGTTATACTAAAAAACCATATGATTCAAAAGAAAACCATCTAACAATATTACAGCACTATTCTTATAGATTAGGTTACAGACCAAATTCAGAAAATTTCAATCCACTTTTATTTGGAGGGAGACTAACCCAACAATTCTTTTTACATGCCTATATTATGATAGAAAACAATAGAATGAATTATTTTAGGCAGAAACAAAAAAAAATTACGTACTGAATGTTATCAAGGTTTGAGGGATCATGTTATAAATAGTGTATTAAATATATCAGAAAATTTTGAAAAAAAAGAAAGACTAGGAAATATTTTTGTACTACCAGCAACTTATATAGGTAGTCCTAGATATATGCAGCAACATTATCAAGATGCAATGGCAATAGTAAGAAATATTGGTCGACCTGATTTATTTATAACTATGACGTATAATCCTAAGTGGAAAGAATTAAAAAATGTATTAACGACATTTCCTATCGGAACTACGCCCAATGATATACCAAATATTACAGTTAGATTATTTTATACAAAATTTAAGTGTTTACTTAACGATATAGAAAACCATCCAATTTTTGGAAATGCTTATGTGTATACTATTGAATTTCAGAAAAGAGGATTACCGCATGCACATCTTGTAGTAACATTAGATCATAAAAATCAATTAATGACACCAGAAGCTATTAATAAACACATTTCTGCTGAGATACTTTCTAATCATGATAAAAAATTACAAAAATTAGTTATAAAACATATGTTACATGGACCACATAGTGAAAATTCTCCGTGTTACGACGAATGTAAGAAGTTCGTAAACAAAATTTTCCTAAACCTTTTCAATCGTCAACAACATTTAAAAAAAATGATTATCCTCAATATAAACGAACAAATAATTCTTCTGATAATTACACATATCGACTTAAAAGAAGTAAAAAAATTATTCCAGAAGATAATTCAATGGTAGTTCCTTACAATAAATTTTTATTAGAAAAATATAAATGTCATATTAATGTTGAATATTGTGCTTCAATTCAAAGCACCAAATATATTATTGATTATATATATAAAGGTAGTGATAGAGCTTTTTGTACATTAAAAAAAATGATGACAAAAGAAATGGAATATATGATGAAATTACTGAATATATTGATGGCCGGTACTTGAGCCCAATGGAAGCAGCATGGCGGTTACAAAAATTTCCCTTATGTGGAAGGAGTCATACTGTTATCCGTTTAGCAGTTCATACAGAAAATCAACAAAAAATTGTTTCTGAAGAAAATTATGAAATAGATGCTCTTGATAATTGGAAAACAACTTTAACAGCGTGGTTTGACTTGAATAAAAATGATAAATTTGCAAATAATATAAAATACGTTAATATACCGCATTATTATATATTTAACGCAAAATAAGTTTGGGTAAAACGTGAACGTGAACAAAAACATTATGCTATTGGACGCTTAAATATAGTATCTCCAAAAGATTCTGAAGGAATCGCTTTAAAATTAATATGAAGTCGTATAAAAGGCGCTACATCCTTTAAAGATTTACGTACATATAAAAATGTAACGTATAATACTCATAAAGAAGGTGCGACACAATGGATTTAATAGAAAACGATTTATAAATTTTAAAAATTTTTGAAGAAGCATGTCGTATCATGTTACCTTATCAATTATGTAAATTTTTTACTTCGTTATGTTAGGAGGTGATTTTCGACAAATACTCCCAGTAATGAAAAACGGATTTAGAAGTGCTATAATTGAAGACACTATTAAATATTCTGAACTTTGGCATTTATTTAAAATTTTCAAATTAAAACACAATATTCGTTCTCAGAATAATGAATTCTCATAATTATTATTACAAATTGGAGACGGTAATATAAATCCTTTTATAATACCTAATAATTGGAGAACTAACGATGTTTTCTTACAAATTTATAAAAATATTAATAAAATAAATGATTATGATCGTGTTATTTTAGCACCTCATAATGAAGTCATTAAATTTTTGAATAAAAAAATTTTAATGTTATTAAATGGTGATAAGAAGACATTATAATACAGATTATGCGACTCATAAAGGTGTTGATCAATGTAATGATAACCTTCATCTACTTTTTCCAATAGAACTATTAAACAATATTTATGAAGGTTTGACACCTCATAAATTAGATTTCAAAGTTAATGCTATTGTTATGTTAATTAGAAATTTGGGTATACACGAAGGTTTGTGTAACGGTACCAGAATTAAAATAACCAAATTATTTAGATATAATATTGAAGCAGAAATATTAACAGGAGAAAAAGTAGGTAATAGATTTTTTATTCCAAGAATTACATTAAATATACGAGAATCTTCTTCATTACCGTTTATTCTTTATAGAAAACAGTTTCCATTAATATTAGCATGACCATTAATAAATCTCAGGAACAAAGTTTTGATTATGTAGGGTTATACATCAAAAGGCAATTAGTCTCACACGGTCAATTATTTGTTGCTTTATCACGATGTAGAAATCCAGATAACATATATGGGAGCGTCCAGCAGAAACGGGCTACCGAGCGCGCGCGGTGCCTTTTTTTGCGTAAAAGGCGCTCTGTTTACCTCGTTGATAATCGTATGCTGCGTCTTTGGAAAAAAAACCAAGCACCTATATCGATAGATTTTTTCCTGCTCTTTCCAATGGTGCGATTGTTTTTATTGCGAAACGCTTTCTTCCGGACGAAAACTCGAGTTCAATATTGAAAGCCATTTTTCTCAAAGTATATCATGTTTTTTATCAAAATAAACTACACCATTGGAAAGTACAACTTTTAAGCTTCAAAACCATATCTTGGAGAAGTTGGAGAAATAAAGGGTTTAAAAGTAACAACATGAAAAAGACAGCGCCGAGGGTCCGCGCGAGCTCCTCGCGCCCGTGCGTAAGGCACGTTTAAGTGCACGCTCTATTCAATTCGCTAATAATCGTGTACCAAGTCTCTGAAAAAAGAACTAAGGACATATATCGATAGATTTTTTCCTGCTCTTTCCAATGATGCTATTATTTTTATTCCGAAATGCCTCTGCTATTTTAAATTTCTGTTTCACTGCTTTCAGTGCGTTCATGGATATTTTTATGTTTAATATATTATGTTTTTCAAATTTTGTTATATAAATGAACAAAGTTCATTGTAATATTATACTAACTGTTACAACTAGATCCACAAAATTATGTCCACGCATTGGCATTGTAAGTTACAAAACATTTTATATTTACGAAAAAGAAAGGGCGAAATAGCACATCGCGTGTATTAATCCGACCTTGAGCATAGCGTATAAAGTTCGGGCAGCCGCTGTCTTTTTGATCTTAATATTATTGAACTTTTCATGTTTCAACTTAAAAATATAATATTTTATAGTTTAAGACTTGTACTTTTGAAGAATATAATTCATTTTGAAGAAAAGACTGATATTTTATTGAAAAAATAGAGTTTAAACATTCAAATGGAATTTTCAACTAGAAGGAAGCATTTCGGAATAAAAATAATAGCACCATAGGAAAGAGCAGGAAAAAATCTATCGATATGTGTCCTTAGTTCTTTTTTCAGAGACTTGGTACATGATTATTAGCGAATTGAATAGAGCGTGCACTTAAACGTGCCGTACGCACGGGCGCGAGGGGCTCGCGCGGACCCTCGGCGCTGTCTTTTTCATGTTGTTACTTTTAAACCCTTTATTTCTCCAACTTCTCCAAGATAGGGTTTTGAAGCTTAAGAGTTGTACTTTCCAATGGTGTAGTTTATTTTGAAAAAAAAAAACATGATATACTTTGAGAAAAATGGCTTTCAATATTCAACTCGAGTTTTTGTCCGGAAGAACGCGTTTCGCAATAAAAACAATGGCGCAATTGGAAAGAGCAGAAAAAAATCTATCGATATAGGTCCTTGGTTTTTTTTCAAAGACGCAGCATACGATTATGAGCGAGTTAAACAGAGCGCCTTTTACGCGAAAAAAGGCACCGCACGCGCTCGGTGGCCCGTTTCTGCTGGACGCTCCCATATATATATATATATATATATATATTGTAACGCTCGTTTTGAGCATTACAATTAGGGACAGAAAAATACGGAAAACCCCAGCTGTGGCTGTAAGGGCTCCTTTCTGGCTAACCATCCAGAATAGATAAACCTAACTTAAGAAAATGAATGCTTGGCAGAAGAGGGCCCCAGCAACCCAGGCGAAATCCTAACTAACATTGTTACCTGTAACTTCTACTATTGTAGCCAAGACAGCACCCTAGTAGAGGAGCATTGCGAGCTCCTCGTGCTGAAACCATGCCCTGCTCCTGATAAAGATGACGATGTTCCTGCGATGTCTAGAGCTGGTGCGCACGATGCGAGAGAGAGAGTCTGGAGTACGATACGGACGCGGCCTATACCACTTACCAGCTCGGGGCTGGGCGAGAGCGCAAGACGTCCGCGCGTCGACGAGAGGCTGCAGGTGTTGAGCCCGGTGGTGATTGGCGTCGTCCTCTCCGTCACTGGTTGTCGAGAGGCTGGAGCGTTGACCGGGCGAGGATCTCGGAAAGTGTTGGTGCGTGCCGTAGGCGACTGTCCCGGACACTGCTTCTGACACAAGCACTCTTATGTGCGAACAACACAAGCGTAGCGACAATAAAACAATGGCAAAGACTAGCGGTGCGTGCTACGGTTCACAATGGAGTGGCCGAGCCGCGCACTCCGCCGACCGAACGAGCCCTCAAGCCCCCGCGAGCGAGCGCCACCACTCGTTCTTGTTCGGGTACTAGGCTCTCTCTCTTTCTCTCTCGCTCACCCATGACGCACGTGGCGGCAGCGTGCGGCCTAGTGTATACGTGCGCGCCGGCCCCGGCGTTCTGCACGACAGCGGCGACGACGACAACTTGGTGTTGACGTAGCGTGCGTCAAGGATGGTGAGACGAATGAGGCTCTCACCAGGTGTGCGGAGCCTCCAGCGGCTGTACTCTCCGTGGCGGCAGGTACACAACACGACACAAGGGGAGGTTAGGTTCATCTGCTCCCTCAGATCCAGAATATCAATGCATCTAGGTAGGATCAGTGATTTACTCTTGTTACCTTCTGATCTTCTACCAATCTTCAGCCTTGTGTTTTTGCAGGTCTCAAGTAGACGAACGGCAGGGCTGATGTGGAGCACATTCTCTCCAGGTGCAGCTGTTCACCCAGAGGAGTCCGTTGCTTCCATGCAGTTCCGCCTTCTTCTAGTGTGTGAGCATCCAGAGGCATTTCTAAATGGAAAAGAAGGTAGCTTTTGTTCCTCCTTATTGTTTCTGATGCCCCTACTTCCTCATCGTTACTTATTCACAGGTGTGAGCAGCAGAAGTACATACACAGAGACGACCACGGAGCCAGTGGCGCTCCTGCGCCACATACCCCTGGCATCTAATGTAGTTTGTACGCTGCTTCTCTTTTCTATCACATGTGTCGTTTCGAAAGCGTCCTTTTCTTTATAACACTAATTCTATTTTCCTTCTTTCAGGTTCACATCAGCAGCCGCCCCCACACATGTCAAGATACCAGTGCGCAGTGAGTACAGCTCACCTACTCCGCCACAGCACGTACCAGCATCAGGGATGGCAGGAACATCGTCATCTTCATCAGAAGCAGGGCATGGTTTCAGCATGAGGAGCTCGCAATGCTCCTCTATAAGGGTGCTGTCTTCGCTACAATAGTAGACTTTACAGGTAACAATGTTAGTTAGGGTTTCGCCTGGGTTGCTGGGGCCCTCTTCTGCCAAGCATTCATTTTCTTAAGTTAGGTTTATCTATTCTGGATGGTTAGCCAGAAAGGAGCCCTTACAGCCACAGCAGGGGTTTTCCGTATTTTTCTGTCCCTAATTGTAATGCTCAAAACGAGCGTTACAAACTCCCCCTCCCAAGACCGAAGCGCGCCCTCGCGGTTCACGAAAAAAAAACAAAATCCTGAATACTCACTTTACAATATCTACGCGATTCGTGACTACCGTACTTACATACTTAACAACGTCGATTGTACGGAAACGCTTCCTATTCTAACGTTAGGCGCTTTTACAATCGCATAAGATTCGCTCGCATTCGCACTCCATTCGCAACACAGTTTTATACTGATAGGACCGTAGCAGGTCATTGACTCGACAACAATTTTATCGAAAACGCAATCTAGTGTTCGATGCAACTACTCGAAAATACATGTTTCCAACTAAGTATTCTACGCCGCAAAAGAAAGTATTACAAAGTAAATATTCTATAAAGCAAAAGAAAATATTACAACTAAATATTCCACTGCGCCAAAGAATATGCTACAACCTAAATATTCTATGACGCAAAAGAAAAAAATTATTACAAACAAAAGTAATCATCTATAATTTGTTGTTCGCTATAATTACAAAAGTGTTAGGGTACGCAAAGAAGTTCTATTCCAAACACGAAAAATAGTTGGCGACTCGAACAATGGCTTGTTGTTCCGTTTACGCCAGCGATGTAACTTATTACGGTTATACAAAAAAAACGACAAAAAAAAAATTCTTTTTTTTTTTGTGGACAATGGTTTCTTGTCCATTCAACGCAATAATACGCTCTTGAGCTGGTAAGTGGCCTTACAAATTTGCTTTACGACGGGGAGATAGCCGTTTGAAATACATGCTGAAACTACGGTTAATGCACGATTTTCGTGTTCATGCGTAGCCATGTGGCGTACCTCAGTCCGTCTTTACTCACCTTCTGCCCCTCACCCATATGCTCCTCACAACTCTCTTGCTACCTCGACAAACGGTAGTAATCAGACCCCTACTACTAGAGTGGCAACAAGTGGTATGAGAGTTCTTGCACAAGTCGGGAAATTCCTGCTAATTGCGCAAAAATCCTGATTTTTTTTCTATCAAGAGCTTTAATAAGGGAGTTTCGATAAAAATGGGTTGAGTTGCTACGCGCATTTTGATCACGAGACCGTAGTGTCTGTCATGGCACCTACCAATCCTATCCGCACCAACAACAATTGTGCCGATATATGGGATGTATATATATACATACATACATATATAAATATATATATATATATATATATATATATATATATATATATATATATATATATATATATATATGGGTGAGGGGCAGAAGGTGAGTAAAGACGGACTGAGGTACGCCACATGGCTACGCATGAACACGAAAAACGTGCATTAACCGTAGTTTCAGCATGTATATATATATATATATATATATATATATATATATATATATATATATATATATATATATATATATATATATAAAATTATCCCCCCATCCGTTTATGGAGCCCATCCCTGTATATTAGTACCTACAGCCCAGAGATCCCTATGGCAAGTGACTAAAGAAATAATGGACCCTGGGGGTTATAGACTCTAGATCGGGCTCCATAAACGCCCGAGAAAAATATTTTATGGGACCCGAGCTCCATAAAAGAAAACGGGCTCCATAAATATGCTCATGTGTATACAAGGGCTCCATAAATCTGTTAAAACAAATATATATATAAACAGATGTATAGGTACATATGTAGACTCGTCCGCATAAGTCCCGATCCGTTTACGTAAGTTATCCGCATAAGTATCGTTTCCATTAGATCCGTGTCTGCAGAAGTTACGCTTGACTACAGAAATAATTCTCTCTCTATGTAGACACTAAAAAATGTCTGCACAAGTCTATGAAAGTCCGCATAAGTACCGTTCCCATTAAGGATGCGTCCACATAAGTTACCTTTGAGATAAATATATGAATATATATATATATATATTATATATATATATATATATATATATATATATATATATATATATATATAATCATATAAACATGGACTTATGCTGACACCAATGTATAAGACCACGTGACCTGTCTGCATAAGTGTAGTACCGTTTATACAAGTGTCTGCACAAGTCTAGCGTGACTAAAGAAATAATCTCTCTACTTATGCTGACGTCTGCATAAGTCGGTCTCTGTCTGCATAAGTCTATTTAAATTTCGGAAAGTGTCTGCATAACTAGCGTTTCATATATTTATATATATATATATATATATATATATAAGTTAGTACACCGCTACCTTCCAGGACACCTACAGGTTTTCTGCAATAGAAGTAGGTATAAAACGTTAAACAGTATATAAGTGACTAAAGAAATAATATCCCTCAGGGTGTTGACTAACACCACGACGCCTGCGGCGCCCCCGTTCAGTTCCGCAGTATTTTACGTTGATTTCGGAAAAATTTTACGGAAAAAAACGTTGTGAAAGAAACCCTAAATGTCCTGAATAATACAAAAATGTCCTGAAAGGTAGCGGTAAACATATTCCTAATTCAGTACAGTCCTGAAAACATGCAAATGTCCTGAAACATAGCGGTAAACCAATGAAAAGTCCTGAAACATAGCGGTGAACAGATATATATATATATATATTGCGGAAACCGGTACGTTTGAGGATCTATAGCTTCTTTCTCCAGAGTTCGCATATGCTTGACTAAAGAAATAACTCCCTCTCTGCGTTGAAGGTATTAATATAAATCCTCAAAAGTACCGTTTCATACCGAAGGAATATTGAGGATGTCCTCAAAAGTCCGAAAAATCCTCAAAGTATCGAATTCGTGCTGACATAAATCCTCAAAAGCTGCATTTGAAGTATATATATATATATATATATATATATATATATATATATATATATATATATATATATATATATATATATATATATATATATATATATATATATATATATATATATATGGGTCGTTCCTGTACTTTTTTTAAAAAGTGTGCGCGGGGGGGTCGTCGATTTTGTCGACGATTTTTTTTATGAAAGTACATATAAAAAAAATAGCTTGTGCAAAATTTCAACCCTTATCTCATTCCTAATTCCTGCTGGAATTTTTTTAAACCCTGATTTTGACCTGTTTTTAGCCAGTTTTAAAAAAATTCTAAAAGGCTGAAATTTTAACAAAATGAGGTCGGTGAGGTCTCATTTTTTTGCCTTTCTTAAAATTTTAAGAAAAATAATACACTGATATGAAATGATGATTTAGGTTTTATTGGCGATCTGTGATATGGCCATTGCATTTCATCATTTTTAGATCATCTTTAAACCTCTATATCTCGTAACTGGTTCCACATTTTTGAGCTCACTAGATCTCATTTTTTTTTGTCTCAGCGAGAGCTTTAATTTCTTTTTTTGAGGATCTAAATTGATTGAATAGACTTCAAGATACAGCCTTTTGAAGTTGAAGTTTTTATCAAAAATCGCGAAAATCAACTGTGTTCATGGTCACAGTGTCAACCGAATTTTAATTAAAAATCATTAACAAAAGTATTTTTCATTAGAATATGATATTGTCTAACTATGCTCTTTTCCTATCATAGGAATAAGTCAAAAAATAATTTTTTGTCGAGCATTATAATATCTAATTTTTCGATACCTAAAATAATCAAAAATGGCTCTCTACTGACATGAATTCTACCATCTTATAATTATTTTTGTCACGTATACGTAACATAGATACAAAGGTGGTTCCTAGACATTTAAAATCCGTAGTCGCTGATTTTTCTAGGACAACTAGAGCCAAAGTTATAGCCGTTTTTATAAAAAAATATTTTTCAAGTGGTAAAATTAGAGCTTGTGAAATATAGGAAAAGTTTTATTTACAAGATCAACCATAAGTTTGGCATAATTGTCCTAAAAGAAGTGCTGAGGCTGCATATTTTGAAGATCTTAGGCCGTGTCTACACTATGCGAGAAGCACGTGCGATCAGCCCAAGCGATGCGAGCAAGCAATGCATGTTGGACAAAATATTTAAAATACTTAAAATGATAAATAATATCATTTCACTACGATATTATTGACGATATTATTTATCGCTAAATATAGATCTACTAACTGATCTACTGCGATTGTTCGGTATTGAAGTATCCAAAGTGCCCGCTAGATGGCAAGCTTCTCATGCGCTCCCACTATGAAAAACATCACCCAGCGGGCTTAAATAGAGTCCTGCGGCGCCTAGTCGCTACGTGCTTTATGCACATTCCTTTTACCTTACCACTTTCCGTTTTACCTATACAATGCCTTATTACCTGTTTACTCGTACGCATAAGCGTTCATACCTTTTTCTGCAATCAACTTTCACTTTCGAGTAGAGTTGGTTGCATAGACTCTTGAAGTCTAATTTTTCCGTTTATTTCTTCTCGCTGACAAACCCTAATAATATAAACTCACGTTTACGTTCAATCGTATACAACGATATTATTTATCATTTTAAGTATTTCAAGTACTTTGTGCAAAACCTATGGCTTGTCGCATGCACGCAACGGTTGCGCTTCTCGCATACCTAGTATAGACATGGTCTTAAATGCAGGTTTTCTATAGTTTTACGTGCGTTATACGTATAAGCTCAGGTTAAATGAAACATACATAGATAGTTTCATTTAACCTGTGATGACGTAAGTTAATAGATGACAGACATCCATTTTTCTGTGCGAGATACCCGTGAACCCGTCATCCGTTACACGACACACGGCACGGAATGTCCTTAAACAATGAGTACAAGTTACAATAAAAAATGAAATGAATATTTCTAAGTAGAATTGTGAAGGTAATTGAGCAGAACTATTACCAAGTATATCAGTATTGGTTCGGTTGAGTTTTATACACTGTACAATTGTGTTTTGTAAGTGTTATCTTCTCAGGAATTGAAAGAAAATGATGTGCTAAATTGGTGAATTGCATGAGGATGATAAATGTCATTTAGAGCATTACACAAGAAATAAATCTCTTAATCTAATTAGTAATCTTAGTAATGAATTAAAGCTGTATTTATCATTTAGGATTAAAAATTTTGATATTAATGTAGAAAATAAATTTATTTGCGACCACCATCTTCATAAATATGATACTCGATATACAAGTAAACAAAGGAAGTGTTGCAATTGTTTTAGGCCGAATCCATCTCAAATCAGACAGCCCGCGTATGCCTATTTCACCTATCATGTTGAAATAAAAATATTTATGTTCTACTCCAAAAAATATTTTACACGTGTTTTTTTATTTTTTTGTTTCATCAAAATTTCATGCGTTCAGCGATGCCGAAAAATTCCGAGAAAATTCTTTCATTGAGAAAAAAAATTTTCAATGTGATTTTCAGACTGCTATTGTTTCAGCAGTTTTTCGAGCTTTTAAACGTGTAACACACAATTTCACTCAGTTTTGAGCCCTCTTTAACGGCCTTAATGTCATTTTCAAAAAAACTAAAAATTCCACGAGCTATGCACTTTTTACTGAAAAATTCATTTTTTAGGGAAGTGCCTTTTTCTCGAAAACCCCATGTTTTTTTTGCACAATTTTTGTTGTCGTGATAGAGGACGGTAATGCCTAGCTAGACGTATTTGTGAGATTCGGTACTTTTTCCCTGGGATAGCGATCACTAATGAGATAACACACAAACAAATTTTTCACGCCTAATGCTTATATATAGTCAATGATATTAGAGTCAATGTAAAGGTATTTGTCTTTGTGTGTATGTAATATACAGGTACACATAACTATGTATTTATTTGTTATTTGCGTCTTTTTGATTTTTTATTTTTATACCTTTTTTTCATTTGTATACCTATTTTACTACCTTTGTTTTTCTGCATCATTGTTCTTAATTCAGTAAGCGGACGATCAGCGGTCTTTGCTGTCAAACAATGTATTTTATCGTCACATGTTTTTTTAACCCATATATGAGTTTTTTGAATTCCAGGATACTTTGGAGTTGTAAGCCAATCAATATTTTTTTTCTTTTCTGAATTGTTCTATTTCAGCATCTTGTAAATGAATTATTTTAATAGAATCAGTATATTTTTGAACATGTATTGCAAAATCATTTGCGTTTTGAATAGCTTCTTCAAGGGGCTCTCGAAGATTATGCGAAGTAGCATAATGCTTTATAAGTCCACCCACACCATCTACAGCTCCTTTGCCGTGCCCAGTAGCAGAGAACAACCATTTTATATCACACGGTGCTCGTTTTAGTTCATCTAATTGAAAGCGATTTTTAAAGTGACTCGCAGCGCCGTCTGATACGATGGTAATTTTTTTAATTGAATCACAACAATTTTCTTTCAAGAATTTTATAATTTTTTGTACTGCTAGCAAAGCATACGCTGAATCATGTTTTCGGTCATCACTTATAACTGCGAAACTTTGTGTCGAATCCCCTTGATAAGAGACTGCTGTGAAAATAGAAATTTGATCATTAACCCAATGATTTCCTTGAACAGCTTTATTATGAATCACAGCCCAGTTTTCAGCGAAGTCTATTTGAAGAACTAAATGATGTGAGTCTTTTTTAGCACTTTCTCTTTCTGTTTTTATAGCTTTGCGTTGTATATTTTTTACATACATGTGAGTACTAATCCTCATGGTCCAAACCGAAAGTTCATCTTTAAAAGCAGAAATTGATAGTGTCTTTTTAATCAGGTTTCCATTATCCCACAAAGCATATGTAATTTCTTCTGTGCCTTCTACATCTTGCAGTTTTAAAACATGAAACGTAATTCCCTTAATCCCTGGACATAGTTTACATTCTTGTAAATAACATAAATCAGATGGCTCAGAACACATTGTTGCATTTATTATTTGTCACCGACTTTCATCCAACTCTGTGACGTTACTCCCTCTAAAATTAATTAAGCTCGTAAGAAATAAATCATAATTTGCGCAATAGATACAGAGACAAACTTCTTTGATGGGGCTAAGTAAGACATACTTTGGTCGCAAACTATAAAATTTCGATTTTCCAATTCTCAATTCTGGATAATCATTTTTAAATACTTTATACGTCTCTTTTAAACTTCGAGTAAGAAAACGCTTAACTTTTTTCTCTTTTTTATTGTTAACTTTAATTGTAACAACGTCACATTTATTAGGACTTTGTCTTGAACAATTAAAATCATCATTTAAATAATATTCCATAACAATTTTTGCCATGTTTTCATCAATCGGATGGCCTGAATATGCATCAGGTTCTGAATAAATTCCTTTTTCTTTAACAAGATTTCTCGATTTGTTGATCATATACATTGTTATTTCTGGAAATAAAGATAAAATTTCATGTTTTGTAAAGGATGAAGGTAGCAAAGTCAGAATTTTTATTTTTTCTGATACCGTAGAACACTTTTGCAAGGCTAGACCAAGATTTTGTATCCATTCTGTTCAATGGCATACAGTTGATTCATTTGCTGTTATAGAAACGTCATAAACATTGTTCAACTTCACATCAAGGGTATTAGACAATGTTGAAAGTATTTTTTTTTTCTTCTTTGTTACGTAATTTTCAATTGATTTTTCATGTATAAGATTTTTTCTTTTAAGAGGCGATACAGAACCTAAGAAAGATGTACTTATTTCATTATTAAATTCTTCAATGCGTTCTGGAGTACTTGGTAAAAAATCTTCATCTCTATCAACTACGTTATCGATAACTTCATTATCCGTTATAAATTCATTGTCAGTACTACTCACCAATTCTAAAGCACGATTGTAACAATGTTGACACAGATATGTAGAAGGTGTCAAAGGTAAATGAGGATAGAGGTGCTTCAATGGATGAGCAAGATTCTCAAGTTGTTTTAAACGTACGGAACTAGATTTGTAAATAATTTGTTTGTGTTTGTCTAAAAGTCTGCACATTTGATTCTCTCTGTTAAGTAATATTGAGACATCGTAGTTGAGTTGATAAGGTGTAAATATGTAATAATTTTCCAAAAGATGATGGTTTTAAATAAGACGAGATGTGTGATATATAGCAGAAACCGAACTTTTCTTTGTAAATGTTAAGTCAAACCATATCCATCTAGCGGACAAATGTACTAGTACATATACTCCTATAAGTAGGCGCACGTACATGTATATTACATACGCACAAAGATAAATACCTTTACATTGACTCTAATATCATTGACTATATATAAGCGTTAAGCGTGAAAAATTTGTTTGTGTGTTATCTCATTAGTGATCGCTATCCCAGGGAAAAAGTACCGAATCTCACAAATACGTCTAGCTAGGCATTACCGTCCTCTATCACGACAACAAAAATTGTGCAAAAAAAACATGGGGTTTTCGAGAAATTTGATGAAACAAAAAAATAAAAAAACACGTGTAAAATATTTTTTTGAGTAGAACATAAATATTTTTATTTCAACATGATAGGTGAAATAGGCATACGCGGGCTGTCTGATTTGAGATGGATTCGGCCTTTAATAATCATTCAAAATCCATTGAGAATAATTTAGTGATGATTAGTGCTGATAAATGTGATAAATTTCGTAACATTTGTAATATAAATTTAGATCCAGGTAATAAGTACTGTAAAAACTGTGAGTTCAAAATTACATCAATAATAACAAAAAATGCAGAAAAAGATGAAAACACTGGGAATGATAGTTTAAACGTAAATAATAATGAGCAGCTTTCTTCAAGTAGTCAAGTTTCTTCAAGTAGCCAAGTGTGTACATCAGAAAGTTCAGAAGATATATTATTGAGCCAAGGATTTCAACGTTTAAATAAAATGCTCGATGAATTTGATGAACCTCCTCTTAAACGAGAGAAACTTAGTGATTATCGCTTGGAAAATAAAACATACAGTGTTTTAGAATCAATGAATACGAAATTTTGTACAACAGTTAATAAAACATTGAATCTTAATTTGCCAACTCAATGCACTCATAAACAGCTACAAGAGGATAGTATGTCATTTCACGGAATGATTGGAAACATAATTAAATGTTATAATGAAGAAACTAATTTTGGTAAAAGAATATCGTTACTGACATTACTTCCAAATCATTGGAAATTTGAACAAGCAAAACATTATTTCCAATGTTCACGTTATATGTTTAATAAAGCAAAAGAACTTAAAATGACTGTAGGTAAGTTAAAAAATGGGTTGTAATAAATTCTTAATATCTTGATTATAGACATAGTGTAAACATATAGAATCGATAATCCTTTATACATTAGGTTACATATATTATATTACACTTGAGAATTATTAATAGAAAATTTTAGTTTAATTTATTAAAATCTATGTAATTTTTGTTCAAGCAACTATAATGATAAAGGGTACCCCTATAAAATATTTAATTTAAAATCCTCATAATTATTTATTTATATTACTCATGCATTATTACTTAAGTATTATTATTTATGTATTACTTACGTATTGCTTACGTATTGCTTAAGTATTGTTTACGGATTAAGTAAAATAATACATGAATTGTAATTTAAACATTTAAATGAAATCCGATTTAATTAGAAAGAATCTATATTTGAGAAATCTCAATGTTCTCTCTGTTTACAAGCTGTAATCTCATATGTTTTTTTATTTTTTAACATTGAGGAACGGAAGAAAAAAATAATTTCCAAAAAATGCGATTTTTAGGCCTTACTGGTATAAGGAGGGGAGATAGGTCCCCGGAAAAATCGTAGAAAATTCTTTTTTTTAGTATACTTCTATGAAATCACTGTCATTTTTCGCTTTCATTAATAGTGGCATTTTGCCTATCTTAACATGGGGTACCCTTCGTTATTCATTATTAGATAAAAAATAATAAAGTAATTATTGGATTTTAAAAGAACTATTAAAATTAATATAAAAAAAAAAATAAAAAAATAAATTAATTCTAAACTATTTCTTTTCTCCCAATATAACAAGTCATAGTAATTAAAATAGAATAAACATTGAGCTAAATTTTATTGTCTTGATAATCGTTAAATTAAAAAAAATAATATTGTTATTATGATTTTATTTTGTGATTAAGTATACACTATTTGAAATTAATTTCATAATATATTTTTCCAGGTGTCTTAGGAACTATTAAGCGTAAAGTGTACAGCATTCATTCTAATGAAGTTAGAGAATCTGTAACTCAGTATTATAGAGATGAAAACAATAGTAGAATATATAGCGGCATTAAAGGTTGCATCAGTGTTAAAAATTCTATTACTAATATCACAGAGAAGTTACAAAAAAGACTGTTGATGTATGATTTGAAGGATCTATACAACAATTGGGTGGAAGAAGAATATGAACAGCATTTTAAAGATCAGCGCAAACCAGGTTTCAGTATATTTGCTTCTTTAAGGCCAAAAGAATGTATTAGTGCTGGAGCACCTGGTACACATACAATTTGTGTATGTCCTATACACCAAAATGTCAAATTAAAATTGTCTGCCATCAACAAAAATTTAGCCTACCGAGTAATTTTAAATGATTGTGTTTGTTCAACAGATTGGAGCGATTGTATGCTACATCTTTGTGAAAACTGTCCTGGTAAAGCAGAAATTCTGAAAATATTGGAATCAAGCTCATGCGAAGATGTTTCAGAGATTGAATATCATAATTGGGTAAATAATGCTGAATCACAATCTAATAATAGAGTCAGTCTTATTATGGTAAAAGAACCTACAAGAAATTTTATTATAAATTTAGCCAATGACTTATGGGAGTTAACAAAGCATCATTATGTGACTGAAATGCAAAAATGTTATTTAAAACACTGCAAAACAATTATTACTCCAGACACATGTATTATACTTCAAGATTTTGCTGAAAATTTCTTATTTGTTTGTCAAGACTCGATCCAAGCATTTTATTTTAATAATACACAAGCAACTGTACACCCGTTTGTAGTGTATTATTAAGAAGACAATAACAACAAATTACAAACCTTATCTGTATGTGTTATTAGTGATTGTTTAAAACATGATGCTTGTGCAGTTAACACTTTTCAAGGGCAACTCATTGCACTTCTAAAACGAGTTTTTCCATTTATTGAGAATGTACATTATATGTCAGATGGAGCACCTACCCAATACAAAAACAAGTAAGAGTACTTTTATTGTAGTATATTAATACGTATTATATGAACAAAATAGACACCTTTAGATTTTTGTTCATTAAATGACCTGAAAAAATTTAATTTTAATTATTAAGAATATGTCAAAGTAATATTCTGAAAGTATATTTAATTTGTGTGAAAAACTATTTTGAGACCCAGAACATCAAAATCCATAAAGATCCTGGACCTGCAGGTTACACCCGAGTTAAAATTTTACATTATGTAGAAAACAGCTTTAAAGATAAAGTTACTAAAACAGTTCTTTATATTTTCTGTATATCAAATTTAAAAAAAGCAACAAATTCTACGATGCAAGTTCAAATAATTTGTATTATTATGTACACAATATTAAACAGATTTATTTTATTTTTTATAACGTTTACCTTCAAGATAGTATTTATTTACTGTAGGAACAATTTCATTAATATCTGCCACCATGCGCGCATGGCTTGCTCGCATCGCTTGGGCTGATCGCACGTACTTCTCGCATAGTGTAGACATGGTCTAAGATCTTCAAAATATGCAGCCTCAGTACTTTTTTAGGACAATTATGCCAAACTTATGGTTGATCTTGTAAATAAAACTTTTCCTATATTTCACAAGCTTTAATTTTACCACTTGAAAAATATTTTTTTTGTAAAAACGTCTATAACTTTGGCTCTAGTGGTCCTAGAAAAATCAGCAACTACGGATTTTAAAGATCTAGGAACCACCTTTGTATCTATGTTACGTATACGTGACAAAAATAATTATAAGATGGTAGAATTCATGTCAGTAGAGAGCCATTTTTGATTATTTTAGGTATCGAAAAATTAGATATTATAATGCTCGACAAAAAATTATTTTTTTACTTTGTCCTATGATAGGAAAAGAGTATAGTTAGATAACATCATATTCTAATGAAAAATACTTTTGTTAATGATTTTTAATTAAAATTCGGTTGACACTGTGACCATGAACACGGATTTTCGCGATTTTTGATAAAAACGTCAACTTCAAAAGGCTGTATCTTGAAGTCTATTCAATCAATTTAGGTCCTCAAAAAAAGAAATTAAAGGTCTTGTTGAGACAAAAAAAAGTGAGACCTAGTGTGCTCAAAAATGTGGAACCAGTTACGAGACATAGAGGTTTAAAGATGAGCTAAAAATGATGAAATGCAATGGCCATATCACAGATCGCCAATAAAACCTAAATCATCATTTCATATCAGTGTATTTTTTTTCTTAAAATTTGAAGAAAGGCAAAAAAAATGAGACCTCACCGACCTCATTTTGTTAAAATTTCAGCCTTTTAGGATTTTTTGAAAACTGGCTAAAAACAGGTCAAAATCAGGGTTTAAAAAAATTCCAGCAGGAATTAGGAATGAGATAAGGGTCTGAAATTTTGCACAAGCTATTTTTTTTATATGTACTTTCATAAAAAAAATCGTCGACAAAATCGACGACCCCCCCGGGCACACTTTTTAAAAAAAGTACAGGAACGACCCATATATATATATATATATATATATATATATATATTTATGTTTTATGTTAGTTTCCAGGACATTCCAGATGTTTAACGTTGGTTTCGGGGACATTTGTTAGTTTTGGGGACAGTCCCTGAATCTACATATGTTTAACGTCAGTTTTGGGGACATCGGCCCCCATAAGAGACATTATTTCTTTAGTCACCTATAGGTATACAGTAACATGGGGTCCTGGGAACTAACGTTATACAAGTTTATATGTATATATATATATATATATATATATATATATATATATATATATATATATATATATATATATATATATATATATATATATATATATATCTTACTATACTATATAATTGTAAGCTCAATTAAGACGCTAACGCTCCGCATCCCTCCGCATCACTCCGCGTCCCTCCACATCCATCCGCATCCCTCCGCATCCCTCCTCGTCCCTCCGCATTGTCCCTTAGCAACGTCCCTCCGCGTTGTCCCTCCACAAACTGAAAACAATCCCCCCGCGTTCCTCTGTGTCCTTTCGCTTCCCTGTGACTTAAATAAAACTTGATTGACTAAGTACGAAAAAAAGCAATGTATTTTTTCATATTTATTAGAAGGGGTATTTTTTTTAACGAAATCTTCGTTATAACGGGTGAGTAAAAAGCCCGTATCTTTTGAATAATTTTTCTTTCATTTTTGCTTAAGGAGGATAGATACCTCTCAGCGTGCGGGAAAGGAGGAAGGTTTCCCCTTGCACCACGCGTGCCACTCCGCTCACCGCACACCCCCTCTCGCAGCCAACGAACTCGATCGTTTGTTTACGTTTTACCGCAGTACTCAGAATCGATGTCTATGAACGTACGAATCGACTTCGTACAAACATTCTCCTGTATGTTTGCTAAATTGCAAATAGTTTTCTGGATCATTCTTATATTTTGGAAAGAATCGCATCCTAAGTGTTTTGTGTTTTAGCAAAGATACTTCCATAAGAACGCGTGTATAAGAGTTGAACTTTTAAGTTCAATAATTTCATAACCGAGTTGACAAATGATCTGAAAATCCCCACACTTATAGAAAATCAATCAAAGAACATCATATTAAATTTTTGGAATGATCTTAAATTTTTCATTTTGGAATCGAACCTCCTTAAGTAGTGAATATTTTCACTTGCAACATTCAAATGTAAACTCGCGCTATATTCTGCGAGGGCACAGCGAAGGAGCAGTAGACGTTCAAAAAAGTAGCAGAAGTTCCAGAAACATCAAATGGACGGCGCGTAGCCATCTACAGGAACGCTTTGCCCTAGGCATAAACAATATTAAACTTGTTATATTTTCGTGTGGACTGTTAGCGGTACAGTGTCCTCATGACCTAACCCAATTAGTAAGGAAATATTCGAAGATATGTTTACAAAATGAAATGAAGATCAAAAAGTTATTTTCAAACAACTTATAAAAAATATAAATAAAATCAATTTTATAGATGGTCCTGGCGGTTCGGGTAAAACATTTGAATATAAAACTTTAATTTATTATGTTCTATCAAAAGGAAAAAATATTATATCAATGGCTTGAACTGGTATAGCGTCTATTCTCTTACCCAAAGGAATGACTACACATAGAACCTTTAGATTGCCATTAGATTTAAATAGTATTGAAAATCTTCTTTTAAAATTAGAATCAGATAAAAAGAAATTAAAAGAAACAGAAGTCATAATCTGGGATGAAGAATCTATGATACCCAAAAAAGCTTTAGAAATTATTGACAGAACTTAAAGAGGTTTACCTTTTGGGAGAAAAATAAAAATATTATAGGAGGTGATTTTCGCAAATACTCCCAGTAATGAAACAGGGATTTAGAAGCGATATAATTGAAGACACTATTAAATATTCTGATTTTTGGCCTTTATTTAAAATTTTCAAATTAAAACACAATATTCGTTCTCAGAATAATGAATTCTCGAAATTATTATTACAAATTGGAGGCGATAATATAAATCCTTTTATAATACCTAATAATTGGAGAACTAACAATGTTTGCTTACAAATTTATAAAAATATTAATGAAATAAATGATTATGATAGTGTTATTTTAGCACCTCATAATGAAGACATTAAATTTTTGAATGAAAAAATGTTAATGTTATTTAATGGTGATAAAAAGACTTATTATAGTACAGATTGTGCGACTCATAAGGGTGTTGATCAAAGTGATGACAACATTCATCTACTTTTTCCAATAGAAACATTAAACAATATTTATGAAGGTTTGCCACCTCATAAATTAGATTTGAAAGTTAATGCTATTGTTATGTTAATTAGAAATTTGAATACACACGAAGGTTTGTGTAACGGTACTACACTTAAAATAACCAAATTATTTGAATACAATATTGAAGCGGAATTATTAACAGGAGAAAAAGTAGCTAATAGAGTTTTTATTCTTAGAATTACATTAAATACAGGAGAATCTTCTTCATTAACTTTTATTCTTTATAGAAAACAGTTTCCATTAACATTAGCATTTTGCATGACCATTAATAAATGTCACGAACAAAGTTTTGATTATATAGGGTGATACATCAAAAGGCAATTATTCTCATACGGTCAATTATATGTTGCTCTATCAAGGTGTAGAAATCCATATATCATATATATGACAGAATCCATCTCAAATCAGGTGACTCGCGTATCCCTATGTCACCGATTATTTTGGGATAAAAGTATTTTTGTTCTCCTCCAAAAATTATTTGACCCGTATATTTTTATTTTTTTGTTTTATCAAAATTTCATGGGTTCAGCGATACCGAAAAATTCCGAGAAAATTCTTACTTAGAAAAAAAATTTTTGAATGTAATTTTCAAACGGCTACTGTTTCACCAGTTTTCTATGCTTTTAAGCGTATAACAGATAACTTTACTCAGTTTTGAGCCCTCTTTCACGTTCTCTATGTTATTTTCAAAAAAAATAAAAAATGCACGAGTTAAGCACTTTTTACTGAAAAATGCACTTTTTAGAAAAATGCATTTTTCTCGAAAACCCCAATTTTTTTTTGCACAATTTTCTTATGTCGTGATAGAGGTCCTAAATACCTATCTAGATGTATTTGTGAGATTCAGAACATTTGCGCTGGGATAGCGATCACTAATGAGATAACACGGAAACAAATTTTTCACGCTTAACGCGTATATATAGCCAATGATATTGCAGTCAATATCGAGATGTTTATCTTTGTGCGTACATATACATGTACGTACGCCTACTTGTATGAGTTTATGTACTAGTACATTTGTCCACTAGATGGATATAGTTTGACTTAACATTTACAAAGAAAAGTTCGGTTTCTGATATGTATCACACATCTCGTCTTATTTAAATCCATCATCTTTTGGAAAATTATTACATATTTACACCTTATCAAGTCAACTACGATGTCTCAATATTACTCAATGGAGAGAATCAAATATGCAGACTTTTTACACAAGCACAAAAAAATCTGTTGCAAATCTAGTTCCGTACGTTTCAAACAACTTGAGGATCTTGCTCATTCATTGAAGCACCTCTACATATCTATGTTAACATTGTTATAATCATGCTTTAAAATTGGTGAGTATCACTGACAATGAATTTATAACGGATAATGAAGTTACCGACAACGTAGTTGATAGAGATGAACATTTTTTACCAAGTACTCCAGAACGCATCGAAGAATTTAATAATGAAATAAGTACATCTTTCTTAGATTCTGTATCGCCTCTTAAGAGAAAAAATCTTATACGTGAAAAATCACTTGAAAATTACGTAAAAAATAAGAAAAAAATATACTTTCAACATTGTCTAATACCCTTGATGTGAAGTTGAACAATGTTTATGACGTTTCTATAACAGCAAACGAATCAACTGTATGCCATTGTACAGAATGGATACAAAATCTTGGTTTAGCCTTGCAAAAGTGTTCTACGGTATCAGAAAAATTAAAAATTCTGACTTTGCTACCCTCATCCTTAACGAATAATGAAATTTCATCCTTATTTCCAGACATAACAATGTACATGATAGAAAGAGTGAAAAATCTTCAACAAGAAAAGGGAGTTTATTCCGAACCAGAAGCATACACAGGCCATCCAATTGATGAAAGGACCGAGAAAATTGTTATGGAATATTATATAAATGACGATTTTAATTGTTCAAGACAGAGTCCCAATAAGAGTGACGTTATTATCGTTAAAATAAATGATAAGAAAGAGAAGAAAGTTAAACGTTTTCTTACTCGAAGTCTGAAAGCAACGTATAAAGCATTTAAAAATGATTATCCCGAATTGAGAATTGGTAAATCGAAGTTTTATAGTTTGCGACGAAAATATGTCTTACTTTCCCCCATCAAAGAAGTTTGTCCCTGTAGCTATTGCGCAAATTATGATTTATTTCTTACGAGCTTAATTAATTTCAGAGGGAATAACGTTACTGAGTTGGATGAAATTCAGTTACAAATAATAAACGCAACAATGTGTTCTGAGCCATCTAATTTATGCTATTTACAAGAATGTAAAATTTGTCCAGGCAGTAACGGAATTACTATTCATGTTTCAAAACTCCAAGATATAGAAGGCACAGAAGAAATTACATATGCTTTGTGGGATAATGGAAACTTGATTAAAAACACACTGTCAATTTCTGCTTTTAAAGATGAACTTTCGGTTTGGACCAGGAAGGTTAGTACTCACATGTATGTAAAAAATATACAACGCAAAGCTATAAAAACAGAAAGAGAAAATGCTAAAAAAGACCCACATAATTTAGTCCTTCAAATAGACTTCGCTGAAAACTGGGCTGTGATTCATAATAAAGCTGTTCAAGGTAATCATTGGGTTAATGCACAAATTTCTATTTTCACAGCTGTGTCTTATCAAGGGGATTCGACACAAAGTTTCGCAGTCATAAGTGATGACCGAAAACATGATTCAGCGTATGCTTTGCTAGCAGTACAAAAAATTATAAAATTCTTGAAAGAAAATTGTTGTGATTCAATTAAAAAAATTACCATCGTATCCGATGGCGCCGCTAGTCACTTTAAAAATCGCTTTCAATTAGATGAATTAAAACGAGCACCGTATGATATAAAATGATTGTTCTCTGCTACTGGGCACGGCAAAGGAGCTATAGATGGTGTGGGTGGACCTATAAAGCATTATGCTACTTCGCATAATCTTCGAGAGCCCCTTGAAGAAGCTGTTCAAAACGCAAATGATTTTGCAATACATATTCAAAAATGTACTGAAGCTATTAAAATAATACATTTACGAGATGTTGAAATAGAACAATTCAGAAAAGAAAAAAATATCGATTGGCTTACAACTCCAAAGTATCCTGGAATTCAAAAAACTCATATATGGATTAAAAAAACGTGATGATAAAGTGCATTGTTTAACAGCAAATACCGCTGATCGTCCGCTTACTGAATTCAGAACAATGAAGCAGAAAAACAAAGATAGTAAAATAGGTATAAAAATAAAAAATCTAAAAGACGCAAATAAAAAATAAATACAGACTTATGTATACCTGTATATTACATACGCACAGAGATAAATACCTTTATATTGACTCTAATATCATTGACTATATATAAGCGTTAAGCGTGAAAAATTTGTTTCTGTGTTATTTCATTAGTGATCGCTATCCCAGTGCTAATGTTCTGAATCTCACAAATACATCTAGATAGGTATTTAGGTCCTCTATCACGACATATGAAAATTGTGCAAAACAAAATTGGGGTTTTCGAGAAAAATGCATTTTTCTAAAAAGTTCATTTTTCAGTAAAAAGTGCATAACTCGTACATTTTCTTTTTTTTTTTTTTAAATAACATAGAGAACGTGGAAGAGGGCTCAAAACTGTGTAAAATTATCTGTTACACACTTAAAAGTATAAAAAACTGGTGAAACAGTAGCCGTTTGAAAATTACATTGAAAAATTTTTTTTCTAAGTAACAATTTTCTCGGAATTTTTTGGTATCGCTGAACGCATGAAATTTTGATAAAACAAAAAAATTAAAAAATACGTGTCAAATAATTTTTGGAGAAGAACATGAATAATTTCATTCCAAAATGATCGGTGACATAGGCATACGCGGACCACCAGATTTGAGATGGATTCGGCCATGTACAAAATAATTTAGAAAATTCATTAGAAATTGAAAATATAGTATGGGAAGAAATTCTTGATAATTATAAAAACATTTATTTATATAAGTAAATATGTGTATACATTGCATATATTTATTAAATATGTTCATATATATTCAAAAACCAAAATTCTCAATATAAAATATACGCGATAACAGTATAAAATAAAGGAGAAATTATTTGAATGATAAGAGATTTTAATGATTAGCTAAATGAAAATTGTATATAAAATTTAATTAAGTTTCGATTTGATCCATATAAAAATACAAATAAAATCAAAGAAATGATTTTTAAATCAAAATTTTTAACTTGAATATGCTCTTATATATTCAAAAAACAAATTTCACAATATAAATTATACGCAATATTAGTATAAAATAAATGAGAAATTGTTTAAACGATGTTATAAGAGATCTAAATCAATAGCTAAATGAATTCGGTATACGAAATTTACTTGAGTTTCAGTTTTATTAAACTGAAAGAGTATATTTACGTTGTCAAGTTTTATTTAAAAATCTTTTGTTCTATTTTATTTTTGTTATTTTATGTATTCATAAAATAACAAATCCACGAATTGTTCTTCCACAATTCTGGCCGTTTTTGACGGATTTTTTCACGCAAACGCTTCAAAACGCTCAAATAATATTGTTTATTGACCGCCTGTCCCTCTGGTAGGAATTCATGATGCACCAAACCATGAATATCAAAGAAAATAGTCAGCATGACTTTCACTTTTGATCGACTTTGACGTGGTTTTTTCGGTTTTGGCTCGTCTTTTGTTTACCATTGAGATGCCTGTTGACTTGTTTGCATGTCGAACTCGTAGACCCATGTCTCATCTCCAGTTATAATGGGTTCCACACTGAAAAAAATTTGGCACGGCGTTTATTTCCATCACAGTTCGTCAGCGCCCCCTTCGCTGCGTGTGTCAGACCACTCACTTTTGGCACAGCGTTTGTTCCGAACGGGACAGGAGCTGTGCCAGTACGGGGCGCGCGACGCTTTTACGGTACAGGAGTGGTGCCAGTACGGGGCAGGAGATGTGCCGAACCGCGATACAACATTCGACCCTACTTTCGGCATAGCGTATGTACTCATCGGGTCAGCTGGAGTGCCAAATTTTTTTCAGTGCATGAATGCAGGATCGGAATTAGCACGATCCAGCATGTCCAAAGAGATTTGTCTGCGGTACTCTTTTTGAAGAAAATTCAGCTCTTTTGTAACAAGTCGAGCGGCGACGCGATTCATGCCCAAAATATCCACCAAAATCCTACGAACTGACTCGTGGGAGATGTTTAGCTCTTGTGCTACCTCTCTTAAGCCTGAACGGCGATTTTCCAATACGATTTGTTTCACTTTTTTAATGTTCTCCTCGGTGGATGCTGTCGATGGCCGTCCCGATCGAGGCAAATCTTCACACACTTCTCCACCTTCCTTGAATGCTTTGTACCAATCGTAAATTTGTGTTTTTGATAAAACTGTTTCCCCATAAGTCTTTTCCAACATTTTCAAAGATTCCGCGCACGAAATTTCGTTGGTAACACAAAATTTGAGGCAAACTCTTTCTTCAATATTTGTATTCATTGTGAAAATCGTGACGCACTACTGAGCTTAACTAACTATAACGGCTGGCGTAAACAAACTGCTTGATGGAACGCGCTTCAGAATTTGGTACAGTGATGCCAACATACAACAAAAAAAAAATTCAAATATCTATAACGCGGGAGATGTAAAAAAACTTTTCCGGATACTTTTTTGTCAGAAGGTAATTTAAATATTAAAAAAAGAAAATATAGGTAATTTAAATCCCTTTCAAGAAAAGTTCATTATATTAAGTAATAATAGCTGTTAGATATAAAAAAATAAAAAAAAAATAGAAATTTAAAACCATTTTTTGGTTCTAAAAAAAGAAAATCAATAAAAACTTATCAGGGTACCGCGGAGCAACGCTATATTCAAGCGTCGAAGGCGTTGGTTCGATTCTTTTCACGTTCTTTATTCGGCCTAAACAAAACAAGAGGTTAAAGTGAACCACATGGTAAATGAGTATTCAATAAAAAGAAATAAAGCACCTTTAATTTGCATAGGTATTTTTGGAATAAAATTGTATTATTTAAGAGTTTCTTTAATAAATAAAAATTAGGTTATTATTTAACTCAATAGATGAAAATAAATCATAACTTAATTATTCTATACATGAATTTTTATTGAACTATATTATTTAGTCGATTAAAATGAAATTTAGTACGTGAAAATCAACTTGAAAGAACTGAGCACTTACACAGTCCATCGAAATATAATAGACGGATAAAAATTTTTCAACGAAAATCGGCAGGCGTTGTTAAAAACATGAAAGAAAACTGCTAGAGGATGCGAAAACATTATAAAAATAACTAATAAAATTCGGATACTTAAATAGGTAAAAGAAATGAGATACTCGTATAGGAGAGAATGTCCCAGAAATAAACTTGGTTATATAATTGAAAACATTAAACATAACTCATGCAATTACATTAAAGGAGATAGGAAAGTAAATTACTTAAAAGCTATTGCGTAATTAAGTAATCAACTTGTAACTCCAATTATCTTTGATTCTTTCCTAAGCTATAACATACGTAATTTATTACAACTAGCCAAATCCATGCGCGTTGCGCATGCGCTCTATGTCCTTTTTTTATTGAGCATGCAACTTATTCCTTATAAGCTGGAAATCTTTTTCTTTTAATTTTGATGCATCTTTAATGATTGATATAACATTGTAGTGCATTTACTCTTAACGAATACAAAATTTTGAGGCTAGAAACTATATGCTTATTCGAATATTTTTTTTTCGTGAAGTATTAAATAAAGAATACAATCTGAACATAATATTGACATAATTTATTATAATATTGACTGTTTTTGTATGAATGAATGTGGATGGATCGTGGAGTGGGCTGGTTCAATAATTGACAGCGTTTCGTGTGGAGAGAGATCTGGTGGCTTTATTAAAGCTGTCCGTCGTGCCTCGCGGCGTACAATGTTGAGTTGCTGCTGTCTCTCTCGGCCGTCGCGCGTGAACTGAGGAGCCGGCCGGCGCTACGAAGTGCCGTCGGCGTGTCTTTGTTGAATGAGGGGCGGTGAGAGAGGACCGCGTGGAGAGCGCTGATTGGCTGCGCTCTTGCTCGAGCCGTATATTGCCTTATAAGGCGTGATGACGTCAGCGTCTCCTCTGTTTGAGGCGTTGGATCGCCAACATTCCGCCCACCTTCGCCAGACTGGCGAACGGACCTCAGGTGGAAGGCTGGAGGAGAACGACCTTGGTGATGGGGCGACGAAGAGTTGTGTTAGCGGTGCGAAGATCCACCACGCGGGAGATACCATCCTTCCCGGGATGAATGGCGATGACACGGGCCAGCGGCCACTTGGCTGGCGGAGTGAGCTCATTTCTTATGAGCACGAGATCGCCCACCGCTATAGGAACCTGCTGTTGCCTCCACTTTTGACGGACCTGAAGAGAAGTGAGATATTCCTTCGACCATGGATGCCAGAAGTGTTGGGCCAGCTGGCTAATTAGGAGCCAACGCTTTCCAGGTGTGATGTTGACTTCCTTGACATCTTCTTCCGGAACTAAAATGATGAGCGTTGTATAAGAAAATGTGAAGGTGATAGGAAATCAAGGTCAGTTGGATCGTCGGTGAGAGCAGTTAAAGGTCTCAAGTTGAGGCAGGCCTCGACCCGGCACATGAGTGTGGCGAGTTCAGAAAAGGTGAGAACTTGCTCTCCAATGACTCGACGCAGATGATGTTTCGCTGACTTAACTGCTGCTTCCCAAATACCTCCAAAATGGGGTGCACTTGGAGGGTTGAAAATCCAAGACGGGCCTTCCTTGGCAAGAGAATTTACAATTTGAGTTGAGTAAGAAGCAGAAGAGCTAACCATCTGTTTTAACAGAGCATCTGCACCTACGAAGTTCGTGCTTTGGTCAGAGTATAGGTTTTTGCAATGACCTCTACGAGCGGTGAATCGGTGGAAAGCAGCGATGAACGCTTCACTAGTGTAGTCCTCAACTACCTCGATGTGTACAGCTCGTGTAGCCATGCAGACAAAAATCGCAATATAACCTTTCATGGTTCCCTTCCCCTAGTCTTAGTGAGACGAAGCTGAATGGGGCCGGCGTAATCGACACCAGAGCCCTCGAAAGGCGGGGAAGGGCGTACTCGAGCCTTTGGCAACTCACCCATTAGTTGAGTTGGCACACGGGCGGCATGGCGTGAGCATGCTAGGCAAGTTCTGATGACTTTCTTGACTGCGGATCGACCTTTCACTATCCAGTACTGACGTCTGAGTGTTGCAAGGGTTAATTGAACACCACCCTGAAGAGTGCGCTGATGAGTATCTCTTATTAATAAAGTTGTAAAGTGACAATCAGCTGGAAGGATAAGGGGATGCTTAGCATCTTCTCCGAGAAGTGAGTGAGAAAGACGACCGCCCACCCTGAGTAAATGATCTTGAATCAAGGGGTTTAGCGATAACAAAGGGCTTTTAGTCGAAAGTTTACCTTGCCTAACTAATTGTTGAAGTTCAGCCTTAAAGTAAGCAGTTTGAATTAGGTGGGTCAAACAAAGTTTGCTGTTCTCAATCTCACTAGCGCTGATCTCCTTTGAACTCGGAGAGTCGTGGCATAGTAGGGATTGAAGAACAGAGAGAAAGCTAACGCCTGAGTTTGAAGACGTTGTACGCACTACTTTCGAGCAGATTCTATTAATGAATCGAAAGCAATATGAAGCCATACGTAACAACTTATCGGACGATGAGTATATGAGTATAAAGATGATCTTATACCTACGCCAGGCACAGATCAAAGCGACGGGATCCTGACGAAGATTGGGTCCAACGTGTAGAAGATCGTTGACCGAGACACCTGATTTGGACTTACTCGAGCCATTAAACACTGTACGTAATTTGGTCGTCGTACTTGCTTCTTTCCACACACCATGATGTGGTAAGAAGGCTTGAGGTTTGTTAGAGGATGGATCAAATTTTGTAGAGAGTGACATATGACCAAGGTCAATGTACTCTTTCATGAAATCACTATAAGCTATTTTGAGTGTTTCGTCCTTGGCGAAGTTTGCTTCAAGACGATTGAGTGCGCGTAATGCAGCAGAATGAGAGCTCTCGAGATGAGCAGAGCCCAACTGGTCTCGATTTTTCCAGGGTAGACTTACTATATATTGCCCTGTTTCATCTCGACGAGTAGTTTTTTGATAGAAGTCCTCGCAGACTTGTTCGTCAGGCGAGTAAGATTTTTTTTCGACAGGTATTTCCTCCGCCCTCCAAAAATCTTGTACGAGCTCCAATAGTTTGGCTTCATGCTCGCAGGTATTTGAGCAATGAAGGGATATTGATTCTAGCCCTATTTCTGGAGTTGTGGATGCGAGATTACCTGTCAAGAGCCATCCAAGTTTGGAACTAAGTGCTATCGGCTGAAGACTTTGGCCCTTAACAATTTGATTTTCAATGATTTGCGCATAAGCGCTAGCACCGAGTAGAATATCGATACGTGAAGGTTCGAGATACTTGGGGTCTGCTAGTTGCAGCCCTCTTAAGTATTCGAAATTTGTATTACCCCTTACGACGGGAGGCTTATACGACGAGAGTTTTGGCAAAACAATGCCATCAACTTCCAAGGAGAAAGTTGAATCGAAATGCGGTTGTATAGTAAGACGAGCAACTTTAGAAGAAACAGCAGCTGTCTTTTCACCTATACCTTGGATGTGCGTGTGACTGGTTCTACAATTTAGAGATAGCAAGTTACATATAGCTTGTGTAACAAGTGAGATTTGAGATCCGGGGTCAATCAGCGCACGGAGATGAATTTTGGTTCCGTTAGGACCAAGGGCGTTAACCCTAGCGGTAGCTAAAAGTACTCCTGTACATTTAGTACTTTCTCCACTATTGAGGGAGACTGCTTGAAGAGCAGATTGATCGTCTTTAGAAATGACGAAATTGCCACAGTTTGGGCTCGAGGTGCTGGTCGCTGAGTCAATCTGATCAGTCTGCAACGAACTGATTGCTAGATAGTTGTCAGAGTGCACCATGGTGTGATGCTTGGCTTTACAAACAAAGCATCGGTACGTGGAAGTACAATTTTTAACGTTGTGCTTCCCTAGACAATTGAAACAGAGGTTTGAAGATTTAATTAATTCCTTTCGTTCAGGAACCGTTTTATTGATAAATCGTTCACATCTATTTGTGAAATGAGATTGATTGCAAAAAGAACATTTCTTTTTTGAAGGGTTCGTCGGAGAAGTCTGATGAGAATAAACCGACTGAGCATTGTCATGCTCTGGTTTTCGAGATTTTGTATTAGGTGATTGTGCTTTTGAATTATTGTTCGCAGAAGATTTAGTACCTGCCTCGATAGCCTCCAGAGTGAGGGTTTGGCTTCGAAGAAAAGCTTGAAGTTGTTCCATTGTAGGTGGATCGACACTATCACCTAAGTGTCTTTCCCATTCTTTTCGCGTATTCAAATCAAGACGATTCAGTGTAAAGTGAACGATCAAATCACTACCTAAAGAAGCCGCTCTATTTAGAGAGGTCAGACTAGCGATGGGATTGAAGATTTCCCTATAAATCCGTTTGATTTCCGATGAAATATCTGACTTCATAGATTTGACTGCGAAGATTTCCGAGATATGAGAGTTAACAATACGCCGTTGATTTTCGTAATACTCGGTTAGAGTTGTCCATGCACGTTCATAATTATCACCAGCAATGGGAAGAGATTTAATTTTCTCAAGTGCTTCACCCGTAAGGTGAGTGCGAAGATAATGCAATTTGAGAACAGGCGTTAAGTCTTCACGCCGATGTATGACCGAACGAAAGACGTCTCTAAAATTTTCCCAATCCGAGAATTTCCCCGAAAACTTTGGTAAATCTACTTTCGGCAACGATTGAAACGAAACGTTCGTAGATCGAGCAGTGCTTGTAGGCACTGGCTCAGCAGTCGAATTAGAAGATCCTTGAGCAGCATCTCTAGTTTCAAAAGTTTCTAAGTAATCAAGAAAGTCTCCTCTGCGGAGGTAAAAACTATCCTCAACCAGATCAAAGAGATTAGTTGTAAAATAGGCATGATCTTGATCAATATCCTCAACGAGCATAAGTTTCTCGTGATTTACCCGAAACGACGTAAAATTAGTTTCAAGTCCGGTTAGACATGATTTTGCATAACCTTTCGTCATATTATCTTTACCCTTAGATTTGAAATTTTTAAAGGAGTTTGTAATTTTAGCTTGGAGTGCCATCTGCTTAGCATGAAACGCCTCCATTTTGAGATCAAGTTAATTCAGACTAGTAACAAATTTGATTATTTAACCTAAGTATTGCTAGAACTATGTTTACCAACTCGAAAGTAGAGTAACCATAAGTGAAAATTGTTACAATTAAGTCTTAACCTAAGTTATGATACTTATGCGAGTATAAACGTGACGATGCGCTTAAAGATGCAACGTTGATTGCGTCTGGTAACGTTCCCCGATGAATCTGCTGATGATCCACAATGTTGACTACTTAAAAGATGAAACTGCAACTTTGAATTCAGCAACCCTTGCAGTAGTGAATCCAGGTGTAGATCAGCAATCGAAGTTGAGATCGAGATGTTGTATCAGCAGGCAGCAATAAACTGCAAGGTCCAATAATATAAGTATTTGCTAAGGCGAAAATTGCATTCAATTTTCTCAAGATTTGCTAAATATTGCAATTAAATTTATAACAAACTCATATCAATTAATTTGTACTAATCTCAAATTTTATTTAATCACTTTTAATTAAATTATCTAGATTAGATAGAGATAATTAAATTTTCATTAACTGGACTAAATGTTCAAATTTTAATTTAACCAAATTGGAACGATACGTGTGTCCTAGTATTAGGACGGTCGATGTATCAGTTCGCTTCCTGTGCTAGTCCTTGGATGGACTGGTGTAGACCTCTTATGCGCGCTCCACGTGGGTAGTCCTTGGTTTGAGTTGTGTGAACCCCGTTGCGTAAGCTGCACGAGGGTACTCCGTGTCTTGACTGGCGTGGACCCCGTGCGCGCAGGCGCCACGCGGGTACTACGTGGCTTGAGTGATGTGGACCCCGTGCGTGTACAATGCACGCTGGCTGTCCGTGAGTAGAAATGCTGTGGACCCCGTGCATGTACAATGCACGCTGGTGGTCCGTATCTTGATATTAGCCGGTCACCGTACAAACGCGGTGACTCAAGAGCTGGCTTTACAGCGCACGCTCTTGGCTACAAGATAAGATGGCTGCCGGTCACCGTACGAACGCGATGACTCTAGAGCTGGCTTTGCAGCGCACGCTCTTGGCAACGTCTTGGAGTCGTTAGGTACACACTCCAAGGCGCTTTCAGAAATGGGGAGAATAGCAATTGATGTGCTATTTCCCTTTGGAAGCCTTAGAAGGTGGCTTCCGAGTGCGCGCGACGGCGTTGAACGAGAGAGAGAGAGAGAGAGCAACGTACGCGCGAAGTCGGCATGCTAGAGTACGCGACTGTTACGGCACTCACGACCACGAACACTTTTGATGCGTACCTGGAGAGAAGAAACTAGTCCTACGCCACTCGAGAGTATGCGTAGGGCGTAGAAAGAGGTGTCTCCATCGCTGTGGCCATACTCGCTCCCACGATCCGGCTCGAAGGACCAAATGTTTTTGTATGAATGAATGTGGATGGATCGTGGAGTGGGCTGGTTCAATAATTGACAGCGTTTCGTGTGGAGAGAGATCTGGTGGCTTTATTAAAGCTGTCCGTCGTGCCTCGCGGCGTACAATGTTGAGTTGCTGCTGTCTCTCTCGGCCGTCGCGCGTGAACTGAGGAGCCGGCCGGCGCTACGAAGTGCCGTCGGCGTGTCTTTGTTGAATGAGGGGCGGTGAGAGAGGACCGCGTGGAGAGCGCTGATTGGCTGCGCTCTTGCTCGAGCCGTATATTGCCTTATAAGGCGTGATGACGTCAGCGTCTCCTCTGTTTGAGGCGTTGGATCGCCAACATTGACATAATTAATTCTTCTAAGATTGAAACATTGCTTATTGTTTCGAATTTTACCGTGCAATTCAATAAGTTATCTTATTGTGTTTTGAAATACTTTTCTACTTCTGGCCATCACTTTAACACATAATTAAAACATGTTCTTTATTTTTTTAAGCTGCAACCAATATTAATTTGATTATTATTTATTTAATACTTTTCACTTTAATCATATTCATTCCAATAAATATTCGAATAAATAATACATAATTATGAAATAAAAATGCATATTTAATTTTGAATTCTCGCGCCTTTTATCCAAGAGCCAATCACAGATCAAATCTATAGAGGCTTCACTTCTTCCGATCATCACTTTTTTAAAAAGGGAATGCCTAATAATCTTTGGAGTTTTTGTGTATGAGAGAGTGGATGAAGAACAAGACGAGGCGTGTACAAAAGACTTAGACTTTATTGACTCAAATGTACAAGATAGTTAGGAACTGTGGATGCGGCAGTGAGCGTATAAGCGTGCACTCCGAGAGGCGTGTGAGGCCAGACTAGACTGAGCCGGGCGGATGTCTTCTCCGGATCGACGCGCAGAGACGCTGTTCTAGAACCTGCTTCCGTTGCCGTGGAGCATGCGCTGTGGGCCCCACAGGGGTCGCCACAGGTTCTCCCCCCTTAGTGAGCTTCGTGGGGTACGAAGGGAATGAAACCTTTTTCTTCAGTATGTTGGGCAGGGTTGGACTGATGCTGGGCTGGACGGTTGTCTGAGGCGATGGTTCCGGCGAAGGCGGTGGCTCTGACGACGGTGGCTGCGTCGCTGGGTCGCCCTGCGTGGGCAGAGAAATCTGCGGAGGCGAGCTTTGTAGTGGCTCGTCCGTTGGCTGCGTAGGCCTGGGCTCTTCGTCGGTCAGCTGTATGGTCCTGGGCGGTTCGTCGGTTGGCTGTGTCGGCCTTGGCAGCTCGTCAGCTGCGTCCAAGTAGGCCAGTTTGAGCCCGTCAGTGGAGACGGTTTTCTCCACTCCGTTGATCCTGATGACGAACACCTTGTCGTTGACCCTCCTGACCACCTCGTGGGGGCCCGTATACGGCGGCTGCAGCGGTTTGCGCACTGTGTCGATGCGCAGAAAGACGTGGCTGCAGGTGTCGAGGTGATCGTGCTGGAACGCCCGATATTTGGTGTGGATTGAGGCTGGCACTGCTCGTATGTCCTAAAACAAAGCTCTGAGTCTTGTGACGAAGGCAGCTGGGTCTGCTTGGATGCTACGAGAGACGAAACTCTCCGGGAAGCCTCAACGTCGTGCCGTACAACATCTCGGCCGGCGAGGCTTGCAGGTCCTCCTTCCAGCAGCATCTGAGCCCCAGGAGGGTGATTGGTAGACGCTCTGGCCACAGCGTGTGCGGCTCGCACATGAGCGCTGCCTTGAGCGTGCGATGAAATCTCTCCACGATTCCGTTCGCCTGTGGGTGATAGGGTGTGGTGTGAATGTGTTTGGCGCCTGCCAGATGCGCCAACTCCTTGAACAGCGCGGACTCAAACTGAGTGCCTTGATCTGAGGTGATGGTCAGAGGGCAGCCAAACTACGCGATCCAGTGCGCCACCAGCACTGCTGCTACTGTCTCGGCTCTGATGTTCGTGAGAGGAACGGCCACGAGCCATCTGGTGAACCTGTCAATGATGGTGAGGCAGTAGCGGAAGCCGTCCACGGGCGGCAGAATGATGATGTCGAGGTGCAGGTGCTCGAAGCGGTTGTCCGGGACATCGAAGGAGCTGAGTGCGGCCCTGTTGTGCCTGCCGACCTTGGCACGCTGACAGGACTCGCAGTTGCGGGCCCAGCGGAAGGCGTCCTTCTTGATCCTTGGCCAGGTGAATTTCTGCGCCAGCAGCTCCGTGGTAGCTCATGGACTCGAATGCGCTGGCGAGTGGAGCGCGTCGAAGGCCTGGCGGCGTAGGGCATCCGGCAGGTATGGTTTGACGATGCCATCGCTCGTGCCGCAGGCAATCTGTGCGCCATCCACAGAGAGCATCTGGAGGTCCAGGAGTCCCTTCTCCATGAGGTGTGTCAGCTCCTCGTCCTGTTGCTGAGCTGTTTGGATGTCGGCGGCGAGCAGGCCAGAAGGCATGCGGATAGCGCATGTTCTGGACAGCGCGTCCGCCACGACATTTTCCTCACCTTTGATGTAGTCGAAGTCGACGTTGAATTGGAGCAGGAAGTCCAGCTGTCTCTGCTGTCGAGGCGACGCCTTGTGCGAAGGTTGCTGGCCAGCGAAGGTGAGCGGCTTGTGATCTGTGCACAACGTGAAGCTGCGGCCCTTCCAGGAAGCGCCTGAAGAACTTGACAGCTGAGAAGGCAGCGAGCAGCTCGCGGTCGTAGGTGCTGTAGTTGCGTTCTGTAGAGGAGAGCTCTCTTGAGAAGAAGGAGATTGGACTACAGATACCACCCTGAAGCTGCTCCAGTGCTGCGCCGATGTCCGTGCTCGAGGCATCGGACTCTACCCTGAGCGGAGCGGTGGGCGACAGGAACGTATTGGTTGCTGCGTCCTTGATCGCTTGCCTGCTGGCCTGGAAGGCTAGCTCCGCCTCTGGTGGCCACTGTATGGCGAAATTCTTCTTCGGAGGTGAGCCGCTCTGGGGATGTTGCGCCTGTAGTGGGTGAGCATACCGAGGAACCAGCGCAGCTAAGTGCTGTTCGCAGGTCTTGGGTATTTCGATATAGCTTCCGCCTTGCGTTGCGGCGGCCGGAATCCTCTGCTGGAGATGGTGTGGCCGAGAAAGTCGAGCTTCGATCGGCCGAAGACGCACTTGTTCAGCTTCATGGACAGCCCTGCCCGCTGCAAAACCTGAAACAGCGTGCGAAGATGCAGTAGATGCTCCTCATGACTGTGTGACGCCACGATGATGTCGTCCAGGTAGCAGTGTGCGAAGGGCAGCTCCCTCAGTAGCGCGTCCATGAAGCGCTGGAACGTTTGTGTGGCGTTGTGCAGGCCGAGAGGCATGCGCAGAAATTCAAACATTCCGAAAGGTGTGGTGATGGCCGTCTTGCAGATGTCTTCTTCCGCCATGGGCACCTGGTAGAAGGCCTTTTCCAGGTCGATGGTGGAGAAGACGGATGAGCCGTGGCATTCGTCGAGCAGGTCCTCAATGACGGGAATCGGATAACGATCTGGCAGGGTTTTGTCGTTGAGACGGCGGTAGTCGCCGGTCGCTCGGTACCCTCCATCCTTGCGCTCGACCATGTGCAGCGGAGAGGCCCACTGGCTCGAAGAAGGTCGCACGATACTTCTGTCCTGCAGGTCTCTGAAAAAATCCTGTGCGGCTTGAAGTCGCTTGCCGTGGAACCGTCGGGGACGCTCGAAGATTGGCGGTCCTGTGGTGTGGATGGTATGCTACACGGACATTCCATCCAGCGTGGCGTGCTGGAGCCTGGGCTTGGTTATTACCTCGAACTCGGCCAGGAGCTCATCGTATGCCCTCCTAGTCGCTGCCTCCTGTAGAGACAGCCCTTGGGTTGCGATGCTGTAGACTGAAGCTGCTTGGATCTGGGCCGGCACGCTGAGCTCTGTGTGCGTGTCGACCAGGCACTGCTTCCGAAGGTCCACTAGCAGTCCTGAGTGGGCCAAGAAGTCTGCTCCGAGGATGGCGTCTTGCACGTCGGCGACGATGAATGGCCAGGCGAAGGTTCGCCTGAACCCCAGGTCGAGGTTGACCATGCGCTGCCCGTAGGTGCGAATCGGCAGCTGGTTGGCGGCCAACAGCTGCAGCGGTTAAGGCTTGAGGCGCTGCGCGACCGACGCGCGGGGCAGGACAACCGAGCCCGAGTCCACCAGAAACCTCATCTTGGAGCCTTTGTCGGTAATGTGGAGGCGATTTTCCTTGATTAATGGGCTGCCAGAGCTCGTCTGCGCTGCTGGCAGCTCGGTTAGTTTCCCGCGACAGCGGGGGGTGCTTCGAAGTCGCACGGCAGGAAGCATCTGCGCGCGCGAGCGCCGTACTTGCGGTGAAAGCGGCAAATGCGGCTGCCTGACGAGGGGCTTCGCTGCTGCGTGCGAGACTGACTGCGTCCGCGAGCGTTGCTCCGCTGGCCAGGCTCTGGTAGTCGATCAAGCATCAACCGGTTGATCGAAAGTAGCTGCCTCATGCTTCCGCGCAGCCCCGCCATGTCTGCTGCAATGGAGTCGAGAGCGCCGTTCGCGCTCGCCGAGAAGGACGAAGGAGCGTGCGCCATGCTGCAGACACCACGCCGAGCGGGGGACATGCCGCGAGAGCCGCTGCCCGGTGAAGACGAACGAATACTGGTGCTGCCACCTGGGCCGGCCGCGAGCACAGCCGGCATGGCGTCCATGAATTTGTCCGCCGCTTCCGCCAGCTTATCCAGCGAAACTGCGTCGAGCACTGAAAGCACGCCGCGTGCGTTGCTAGTCAGCAAGTTGAGCCACTTGACCTTGAGGAGGTCGTCCGTCGCTCTGTCTCCGGCGAGCCTCCTGATGTGTCGTAGCAGGTGCGAGGGCTTGCGTCCCTCCGTGCCGGCCGTGGCGAGGAGCTGGTTCAGGCGCTCCTCGACCGTTTCGCCAAAACGCTTCATTACGTGCTCCTTCAGGTACTCGAACTTGCCAATCGCGGGCACCGCGCGGAGCACGTCGAGTAACTCGTGCACTGTCTCGCCGTCGAGCTCGGCGAGCGCGAGATTGTAGCGGGTACTATCATTCCTGATTTGGTTACCTGCGAGCGCCGCTTCTACTTGCGTGAACCATGCCTCTGGCGACGCTTTCCAAAATGGCGGCAGCCGGCAGGAATGGACGCTCTCAATCGGCGCCAGATTGTCCTCCCGCGGACGCTGCTCCAACGCCTGCTGCTGCTCCGCTGCCTGACGCTGCTGCGCCGCTTGCTGCTGTCGCGCTGCCTGCTGCTGCTCCGCCGCTTGACGCTCTTGCTGCTCGTCCTCTTCGTTGAGCGGCATGTCGTCGAGGTACTGGGCGAAAAGCGTTCGCAGGATCGCAGAAGGGAACGAAGTGTGTCGCACACGTGGCGGCCGTGTGGGCTGAGTCGACAATGGCGTCGAGAAGGTCTCTTCGGAGTTTGCCACTTTGTTGCCTCGCGATCCACTGTGATCATGTCGTGGTCACCACTTTGGAGTTTTTGTGTATGAAAGAGTGGATGAAGAACAAGACGAGGCGTGTACAAAAGACTTAGACTTTATTGACTCAAATGTACAAGATAGTTAGGAACTGTGGATGCGGTAGTGAGCGTATAAGCGTGCACTCCGAGAGGCGTGTGAGGCCAGACTAGACTGAGCCGGGCCGATGTCTTCTCCGGATCGACGCGCAGAGACGCTGTTCTAGAACCTGCTTCCGTTGCTGCGGAGCATGCGCTGTGGGCCCCGCAGGGGTCGCCACAAATCAAATAAAAATAAATATTTAATTTTAAATTCTCGCACCGTTTACCCAAGCTTCACTTTTTCCGGTCATCACTTTTTGCTTCATCATAGAGAAAGCTTTGTAACAGTGTGTGTGTGTGTGTGTGTGTGTGTGTGTGTGTGTGTGTGTGTGTGTGTGTGTGTGTGTGTGTGTGTGTGTGTGTGTGTGTGTGTGTCTGTGTGTGTGTGTGTGTGTGTGTGTGTGTGTGTGTGTGTGTATGTGTGTGTGTGTGTATGCGTGTGCGTGTGTGTGTGTGTGTGGCGAATCGACCGATTTTCGTCGGACAGACTCTTCGTCTCGCGAGAAAACTTGGAACATTAATGGATTTGAGTTTTTATTGATTTTCTTTTTTTTATAACCAAAAAACGATTTTAAATTTTTAATTTTTTTAATTTTGTTTATGTCTTACAGCCATTATTACATAATATAATAAAATTTTCTTGAAAGGTATTTAAATTATCTATATTTTCTTTTTTTAATATTTATATTATTTTTACTCTGTCATTTGTTATTAAGGAAAACGTTTTCATATTTCATAAACCAATTTCTCAAAAAATATTTTATTTATTAACTTGAAATTTTAACCACTTAATAAACTCATTGAAGACTATATTTAGTTAAAATTTTAAGAAATTATCTTCATTTATTTTTCAGAAAAAAATGTTTCAAAAAAAGTAGTTTCCCTTGTCGGACGATAACAAGAGTAAAAATTATCCAATCGTCTTGAAGTTTGGAACAGAGGTAGCTTTTATATATCATCAGATCGAGTTCATTGCCCAAAAAAATCTGTACATTACGACCAAAGTTATTTCATGAGCGTCCGTCAGAAACAAGCCAGCGGGCGTGTGCGACGCATTTTTCGTGCAAAACAGGCTCTGTTTAATTCGTTCGTAATCGTATTCTGAGTATCTCAGAAAAAAACAAGAGACATATATCAATAGAATCTTTCCTGCTCTTTCCAATGGTGCTATTCTTTTTACTCCAAAACACTTTTTTCTGGTCGGAAATTCGAGTGGAAAGTTCGGAACCATTTTTCTTAAAGCATAACATGTTGTTCTTCAAAATGCATAGCACCATTCGAAAGTACAAGTTACAAGCTACAAAACCCTAAAATTTCAAGTTGGAGAAACGTAGAGCTCAAAAGTAATAAGATTAAAAAGTCAGCGGCGAGCGGCCGCGTGAAGTCTGTTCTGCGCTTGGACGCGCCTCTCCATGCGTATTTTATATCTATTATAATTTAATCGCACTTTCACGTGTTATCATTTCTGCCACTAGAGGGACTGAGATCACAGAGTCGTTCTCAATACTTAAAAGAGCTGCGATGGAATCGGTGCTTCTATAAAAAGTAATGCTAGGCGAGCAAGTTTGCGGAAAGTATTCGATAATTATATATTGACTCCGCAAAATCTTTACCAGTGGGCGACTAAATACTTAGAAAATATTTTGTGTCTTTTTTTATCAAAAGATGAATATGTGAAGACTACAGATAAATTAAGATAAAGGCTAGATTCAGTGAAAACAATGCCTAGAACTCAATCGTTTCACTCTGGTAGATTATTAGCTGACACTAAAAAGTTAGAATTAAAACGATTTTCAACATCCGAAGATTTTCAATTATATCCACCAGTTAAAAAAGCCGAACCCTCTAAAACTCGAATTAAGAAAAACATGAGTATCGTAAAAAAACCAATAAAAATTACACACGCGCGCACGCACACGCACTCACGCACGCACGCACCCACACCCACACCCACACATACACGCACGCACGCAGACACACACGCAGACACACACACACACGCGCGCACGCACACGCACGTACAATCTTAAAGTCACATATTTCTCGGCTAGCCTGTCTTACATCTACGTAAAAATTACTGTACGTTTTATAGAAACGTAAAATCTTAAAGTCACGTATATCTCAGCTGGCCTGTCTTACATCAACATAAAAATTACAGACACGTAAAATCTTAAAGTCACGTATTCCTCATCTGGCCTCTTTTACATCCACGTAAAAATTAGAGAAACGTAAAATCTTAAAGTTACACTGAAAAAAATTTGGCACTCCAGCTGACCCGATGAGTACATACGCTATGCCGAAAGTAGGGTTAAATGCTGTAACGCGGTTCGGCATATCTCCTGCCCCGTACTGGCACAGTTCCTCTCCCGTAAAAGCGTCGTGCGCCGCGTACTGGCACAGCTCCTGTCCCGTAAAAGCGTCGTGTGCCCCGTACTGGCACAGCTCCTGTCACGTTTGGGACAAACGTTGTACCAGAAGTGGGTGGTCTGACACACGCAGCGAAGGGGGCGCTGACGAACTGTGATGGAAACAGACGCCGTGCCAAATTTTTTTCAGTGTATGTATTTCTCGGCTAGCGTGTCTTACATCCACGTAAAAATTACAGACACGTAAAATCTTAAAGTCACGTATTTCTCGGCTAGCCTGTCTTACATCCACGTAAAAATTACAGACACGTAAAATCTTAAAGTCACGTATTTCTCGGCTAGCCTGTCTTACATCCACGTAAAAATTACAGACACATAAAATCTTAAAGTCATGTATTTCTCGGCTAGCCTGTCTTACATCCACGTAAAAATTACAGACACGTACGATGGTACTATAGACACGTAAACTCTTAAAGTCATGCATTTCTCATCTAGTCTCTCTTACATACACGTAAAAATTACAAACACGTACGTCTTATAGACATGTAAAAGCTTAAAGTCACGTATTTGTCATCTAACCTCTCTTACATTCATGTAAAAATTATAGTATTCTTTGCTAGTCTGTCTTACATCCACATAAAAATTACAGACACGTAAAATCTTAAAGTTACGTATTTATTTCCTGCATGTGCAGTCGATCATATGGATTGAGAAAACGGTAAGACTTGCGTATTTATTGAAATAGAAGTGCGATCTTGACTATTTTAAGACAGTAGACTGCGCCAGGATACCTTGATGCCTGCACGTCTACAATTTTTCCATATTAAACCTAAAATCATCGTCGAATATAATGTCACGCGAAGTAGTTTAATTTATTGATCTTGTAAACGCCTGACCCGCGACGAATATTTGTGAAGGTCAATTTTGCGTGTACATAGTAGATAGATAGATAGATAAATCTAGTTTTTATTTTCGTACGAGACAAAAAAAGAATATAATACATGTATGTCACATATTGACAAAACAATATTTACAGTCAGAGTTTAATACACGCAGTGTAATATTCTTATATTCAATACAACTTCACGTAGTTACAAGTGAAGAAATTACATTTGGTTATCAGATCGCAGATCATCATTAATGGTATAATTGCAAGTAGTCTCATTTGACTTATATCTATCGCGTCGATAATTGAAAAGATTCATACTAACCTAACATTCATTCCGTATACGCTGATAATTACATTCACATTAATAAGTACATTCATACATGATGCGCAGATAGTCAGATAGGTTAATGCAATGCATACAAATAATTTACGCATATTACATACGCGATACGCCGGTGTTAGGTTTGAGGTTGGTTACCGCGGGATCGAGAGAGGTGCATGCGCACGGAAACTCTGGCGCTTTTAGTCAGGGTTTACACCGCACCTCCTCTGAGAGCGAGTTCCATAGTCTAGAACCTTGTGCTGCAAATGAATGTAGCACGGTGTTCGATCGGAAGAACCTTCACACCACCTCTATCAGAACTTCTGGCCTGATTCTTATGAAAGAGAGCTGCAAGTTATGATGGCTGCTCCATGCAGATAATTTTATACAATAGGACCGCCGCAAAGTACTCTCTCCTTTTCTTTGTGCATAGCCAGCCCAAGTCCTCCCTGTATGCGGTGATGTGCTCGTCTCTCCTGGCACCATTCATGTATCGAATCCATGCGATCTGCAGTCACTGCAATCTCTTCTGCAGCTCTTCCGATGCATCTATGTACACCACGGAGTAGTAGTCAAGATGACAGACCGCTAATGCACTTGCGAGTTGTTTCCGTAATGTTTATGTGGTGTAAGAGCAGAATAAGCGCAGGCCATATAGAGATCTATTCAGCTTCTTGCTGACCGCATCAACCTGAGGTTTCCACGTGAGGGCAGCATCCATGACTACGCCTAGGTTAGTAATAGTATTAGAGAAGGGTACGTAGACATCGCTCTGCACCTCAATGCCTGGCAATCCTAATTCTTGCACCCTATGCATATTATAATCCGAACAAAAAATAATTGCTTTAGTTTTGCCGACATTGAGGTTCAAAGAAGCATTCGCTGCCTATTCCGATTCTGACCGGGCCACCGTTGTTAGACGCGCAGTTCACTCTGCGAGATATTGTTTGGTCATTTGCGTGTACACCTGCAGATCGTCTGCATAATGTAGATGCGATATGCCGTCTCGACCTCTGAGGACATTCTATAGATCATTGATGTATAAGTTAAACAACAAGGATCCTAGAAGTGACGCCTGCGGCAATCCTAAGTTAGTGAAGAGCTAGTCGGAGTCGCTGCATGATGGAGTTGTAACTTTTTGTTCAGATAAATATGTCTTCAGTGAGCTTCAAAAGGTCCGTCTAGGTGTTTTAGTTCGGTCGGAAACCTGTTTGCAGCGGGTCCAAGATCTTTTTGGCCTTGAGGTGCTCCGACATCTGTTCATGTACTATATTCTCCAGAACCTTTGACAGGATGCACAGTAGTGCGATTGGTCGAAAATCCGAGACGGCGGATGGAGTGGTGGTCTTCTTCAGTGGCTCCAAGCAAGCACTCTTCCAGGCACTGGAAAAGATTCCAGATTTCAGCGATGCATTGAATAGCGTAACAAGATGGTGACCAAGGTACGGGATAGCCTTGGCGATCATGCTCTCGGGGATGCCATTTTCACCCTTGGCTGGAGAGGAGAAATGAGCTTTAAAAAAAAAACACAGCTACTGCGAGAACAACATCCACACCGTCCTGAACATGAAACCATCCGCGCTGGCTGTGGCTGCAATGTTGCTCAGTTCTTCCTCCGTTTCATTTTGGGAGACACGCTCGCAAAGTGAGCACTCAACTCATCGGAACTGAACCCGTGAAGGCCCTCCTTAGCTTTAGGCAAAAGCCCGAGTCTTTGAAGTTCTTTCCAGATATTCTTCTTGCTACCTAGAGCCTCAAATACCTTGTTATGGAGAAAGTGCTTGCGTGCTTCGTTTGTGCGCTCCTCTGAGGTCTTTGTAAGGGACTGGGATTCAGTACACAAGTGGTTGTTCTTGATGCGATGATGACGTTTTACTGCTTCTTGTTTTCTGTAGATGTGTCTCAGCTTGGCGTCTATCCACAGGGGATCGCACTTCTTCTTCGGAATGAAGTGTTTTACCAGTGCCCACTCATCAACAGCCCCTGTGAGATTCCTACTGAGAATATCGAGCCGCGTGTTAACGTCCTGGACTTCGTCGTTCATCACTGACCAGTCACATTTAGCCAGATGAGAGCGCAGGTTCTCCGCCGTTTGGACTTGAAATCTCTATAAGTAGTGGTACCTGGATCTGGAATAGCTGCTGTTTCGATGTTGGTGGTCACATCTATGATGTTCTGACAATTTGGGAATGAAATCATCATGTTATTTGACTCTTATACGACGTCACTATTATCAGTATAGATGACGTCAATCCATGTGCTCGTCGTGCGCGTATAATGAGTCACACCATGATTGACGAGCGAAATACTGAGTTCCACCGCGAGGTCCCTTATGTACTTAGCATCCGAGGACGCCGACAGCAGATCCGCATTTAGGTCCCCCATTATTATTTTGTGGTTGAAGTCCGTAGAGAACCTGATCAGGTTATCTCTCAGATCCGGATTTTTCGTAAACGCTATCTGTGAAGGGCGATAGATGACGGTCACAAAAACGTGAGGGAGATTAGCATGCTGTACGCTACACATGATGTATTCAGGGCGACGCAGCTTACTCTTCTTCCGTGTTTTGTTTGAGCAGCACAGCAGCGTAGCCTTGCAGGAGTTATGGACGTATAATATCACTCCACCCCCTTTCTTCTTTCTGCCTTTCCGAATAACGGAATAATGCGGGACTTGACCAAAGTTGTCCGTTATCGCAGGGTCAAGGCGTGATTCGGCCACACCAAAGATGTGATAGGGGGTACAAGTCTATTTTAAAAATTGATGGAAAAGGCCAACGTGCTTATAAAGTGATGTAGCATTTACAAAGCCCGCTCTGAACCCACCGTCATGCGTTTTACCTCGAGAATCCGAGCCAAATCACGTAGAATCATTATACCGCCCTGAATGAGACGGATTTGGCTTCTCCGCTGTGTTAACCTTCTGTGATGCTGATTCCAGCTTACGAGAAAGTCCTTCTCTGACGCGGAAACATGTGTTTGATATCCGTCCCGCATCTTCGTCAGGAAACGATTCTCCCCCCTGTGCCAAACGTACTTAAACCCTAGCAACGATGCAAGGGGTTTGAGGCTAATATATTTCAGAAAAGTCACGCGGCCTAGGAATTCATTAATAAATATTTTATCGTTAATCAGATTTCCAGCCGTTTCATAATGAAGATGCAAGGCGTTGACATCTCTTGTGTGAAAATTCGTTTTTCGACTCTTTACTCGCATTACTTCACTAACTAAATCTTTACGGATAAAGTTACTACCCATGGTAACCTTTTGTTCGAACGAAGTCGGCGTACTCCCACAATGTCTTCTTTCTTTATTTCCGGCAGAACCATGGCAAGAACGGCAAATGCCACACTCTTATGCTCCTGATTGCCACCCGAATAAATATTGCATACTATAAAATCTTTGCCATTCTTGCTCGTGCCCACGCTTTCCAGCTGAGGGGTACTGCTAACCCGCTGAATCCGGCCGGAGCGTAAAAATAAGAGGGAGCTACGCTTTCTCTCGTCGCGTGTTCTGATCGTGTCGCAGCCCTCAGCTGCGCTGGAGAGCTTGATTTGGCTTACGTTATTATTGTTGTCCACAGTGACAACGTTATCTATGGTGTTTACACTAGATTCACTATTACATAGATACACTATTTACAAGTAATTCATCGTTGAAATCACGGCGTAGTTCGGTCTCTTTCGCGTTCGCGTGCAATTGGGTTGTCCGCTCAATGAGCAGAACTTCTAGACAGTCCACCTTTGATTCGAAGCTGCCAATTCTTTGTATTAGGCTGGGTAAAACAGTCAGAGAATTAGCAATCTTCCCAAGCTTGGATGCAATAGAGCCCTGCTAGGAGTTGAGAGCCGTTTCGACTGCATCGCGAATGGAATTTGCGTATGTCACGAGGCTGCAGATTATAGAGCTATTTTTAAGTGTGGAGTAGTCGAGCTGGTTGATGATCTCTACAGGACCGATTGAGAATGGAGGCTGACGATGAGAGCGGTGTAGTGTACGAACGACTGTAGCGCGTTATTTTTACAGTTGCCCCGGCATACCTGGAACCAAACGTGTTCGTGTTGGAATGGGAACGCTGAGCCGAGAGCGCGGTACTAAAGAGCGCGGTATCGTCGCTTTAATGAGAGTCTTTCTTCTTCTGCTCTTCACTGATCGTAGCGGCTGACAGGTGGAATGACTAATTTCTTCTCTAATTTCCTCTTCTCCTACTTCATCTTCTTCCGCCGATGCTAGTGCTGCAGGCAATACGGGTGAATTGGCCGCGATGTTGACATGAGACGAAGGCGCCTGAGGTACGTCAGCCCGCCAGACAGAGTCTTTTCCTTTGCTACACACTTGTGAGCTCTCTTTCCGCTTCAACGCAGAAGAGTTTAATCCCGTGGCCGGTGAGGGGGGCCAACCGGCACATGACGATAGTGAAAAATTGGCGTTATAGCAAATGGTTTACGCTGCTTGCATGCCGTCATTTGCGTAGCGGGGGCAGTGGATGATCTTCTTGGCCCAGTCAGATTGCTAGTCATCTGCTTCATGTTGCGGCAGATATTACATGGACTGTTCCGCTTTTTGCGGAAAGTTTAGTGGTTGTGAGCAAATTGGTGATACTTTTGACGGACTTTGTTGACATCATGTCAGCTCAGATGACGACAGCTGTCACGAGTCGGGAAAGGTAGCCTGTAGTCGAGGACAGGTATAAGATGTGTTTCTTTTGATTTTTAAACTATCAGAACGTTACTACTTGATATTAAGTCTGCGTCTTTGGCTTCCACTGTTTAAAAAGTGTACCGTTAAATGTGTTGAGAAGCAACCACAGGTGCAGGTGTAGCACGAGAGAGACTCGAGCAGCAGTGTTTGGTGCGATGGGTGCAATATTACTATTGCCGAACGCTATGCTATAGCGATGACTGCACAGTTCATCAGACCGCAGTGGAATGATGTACATGATGACTGTTCACAGTCCTCCTTAGACACTTTGCACGGGTACACATATGTACCAACACTTACAGTTCAAAATAAAGTTATATGCTGTTTAAAATGTACTGCGAGACCATAAATATGATAAAAAAAGTCGGAGCCGCACAGAAGCACATTTGCACACTACGCATCAACTAGCTGAACTCTTGTTTATCATTCTTGTTTGATTAATTTTCTTTGATTTATAGTCTGTAATTATAAATTTAAAATGATCTTTTATGAAATTCAAATGATTTTATTTTGAAAACAATTTGATTATACACTGCCTATAGCATTAAAGACTCAAAATTATTTAATTGTCGATTTGTGATTATTTCATCAATGTTTTTTGCATGTTTGCGTTCTGTGTTCAACTCGAGATGACTCCTACGGTCAGAACTCGCTCCTCTCCGACTTTATAAGCATAATTATTATTTCACTTATTGTATATTTTCTTTATATAAATGTTCGCCTCGGGAAGCCCTGCTCGTGTGGGTATTGTTGAACTTTAATTTACAGTGCCTGGCGCCCTGCATATCGTAATATGCCTTCCGCATTACGACTTAGTTATATCATATTAATTCTGCCGACTACTTTTAGTCTGGATTTTATTTGCCTTTTATAGCAAATCATTTCCATTATTTATCCACTGAATATAACGGGAGAAATTAGTTGCTGAACCCGTGGCTAAAATCTCCCTTATATGATGTAAAATAATTCGAAGCCTAACGATAAAATGCTATCTTAGTGAGCAAATCAATATGACTGTATTTCAAATACGCATTCAATAAAATACTAACTCAAATTTCCGATCTATAGAATTCTAATTTACGCAGCGTTCAATAGAATTTTATGTCGGGTTAGAATTATATTGAATTCAAATTTGAGTAAGCATTTTATGTAACGCGGTTTTGAAATAGAATCATATTGAGTTGTCTTCTGAGATAGCATCTTATGGTTGAGAAGCGTCGAATTATAGATATTCACCTTTTCAGAACTCTGAAATATTTGAATAAAAATAAATCAGGAAACGATATAGTCAAATTAACTATATATCTGAAATACTTAATTACTGAAGAAAAACATATTAGAAAGAGCTACAAGAAATTCCAGCTTATTTACTCAATCGGTTCCAGAAAAAGTCCACGAGAGTTCAGCACACATAAGGAAAGTACCCCAACCCGAACTCACCGATTTTGTGATTTTTGGATATGTTGTAGTGCATTGAAAAATAAGAGATACGTGTTTTTTTTTATCGGCGGAAAAACATATCTAAGGGGTGAAAACCACCCTCAAAGTTCACCCCCAAAAACAGTTTTTTTATATATCTTTTTTTGTAATCAATATTTTTTAATAAAACCAAGCGGGTAATAATCCTTATAAAAAGTGTAACAAATTCTGATAGATTTGACTTTTGGTGGTTGCAATCCCTATTTTTAATAGGCGAAAAATTGAAAAATTGACGTCAATTTCTGCAGTAAAAATTTGAAAAATACTTTAATCATGACCAAATATTTATGTTTATAAAGAAAATAAAAAAATAAAGTTAACGTTTTTTTGCATTTTTAATAAAAATATTTTTAGACGGTAAAACCACCCCTATTAATGAAAATTAGTATTTTCGATAATACGATAGTTTAAAATCGAGTTTTTAAACTTTTACTGCTTTGTAGATGTCGTTATAGTAAAAATATTCTAAAAACACACTTAAGGGATGAAAGCCGCCCTCAAAGTTCACCCCCAAAAACAATTTTTTTAAATATCTTTTTTTGTAATCAATATTTTTTAATAAGACCAAGTGGGTAATAATCCTTATAAACAGTGTAATAAATTCTGATAGATTTGACTTTTGGTGGTTGCAACTCCTATTTTTAATAGGCGAAAAATTGAAAAATTGACGTCAATTTCTGCAGTAAAAATTTGAAAAATACTTTAATCATGACCAAATATTTCTGTTTATAAACAAAATAGAAAAATAAAGTTAATGTTTTTCTGTATTTTGAATACAAAATATTTTTAGGGGGTAAAACCACCCTTATTAATAACAGTTAGTATCTAATAAGTAGATAATGCGATGCTTTTAAACAAATTTTTTAGTTTTCTGTACTCGATAGCCGTTGCTGTATTTAAAATATTATAAAAACGTAACGAATAACTTAATTATTATTATAATATTATTTTAACGCTTTGAATAATTATATGTGTAATAATGATGTATACACCATGATATTCCACTTGTAATTATTAAATAAAATAATGTTATTTTTGTTGTATAGAGTTTTTTAAATCAGTTTAAAATCGTTAATATAAAAATAAATATAAAATTAACAATTTTAAATTGTTTTAAAACCATACAATGAAAATAGCATTATTTTGTTTAGTAATTATATGTAGAATATTATAGTGCGTAAAATTATTCTGTATAATTTATTTTTTCGTTAATCATAAAACGTTTGTGTAGAAAAGAGAGAGAATCCTTCAATTATCAAATTTTATATAGCAAACGAAAAATAAATATTAAAACTGAACCAAATGAAATTTTGTTATTAAATTCTTTTGTTCATCGATACGTTAAAAGTATAAACAACTAAAAAACAAAGTTAAAAATACACCTAACGAAATGTTTTATCTGTTCTATAGATATCGTAAAAGTTTTTGTGAACATAAGATATCAGTTTAATTTCCATGTCTATACTGGACGAACGTGATTCACAATCAGAGTTAAATAATTTTTTCAATATTTAAATTTAAATTCATAAAATAATTTATTCTTAATTTCTGTTTGATTGAGAAGGTAAGAAATTTCATTTCTAATGTATATTCTTCATTCCATTTACACAAACTATTCACGAAAGTAATTAAAGCAATAGATAAAGTAAAAGATTTCATAGTATATTGTAAATCTGTTACAGATATTCTTATTAATAGTTTTTTATATTAGTGATCGCAAAATTAGTTCATTTTCATTATTTTTTATAATTATTTTTCATTTGTGACAAGATATACATTTTGAAGTAAAACCCTGGTGAAAACAATTTTTGTGTAAAAATGTGCAAAATTAATAAATGTAAATAGATATGTTTTTCTAATGTAAAATAAAAACTTTAAAACAATTTTACACATTTATAAACAAAAATAAACATTTATAAACAAAAATATACATTTTTAAATATTTTTAAACATTTTTAAGTATTTTTAAACATTTTTAAACAGAAATAAACTTTTCTAAACATTTTTAAATAAAAATAAACTTTTTTGAACATTTATTAACATTTTTGCACTTTCACCGTAATTCTTGTAAATTTTCTTATTATAAGAAAATTTATAAAAATTTTGGTGAAAGTGCAAAAATGTTAATAAATGTTTGAAAAGGTTTATTTTTGGATAAAAATGTTTATTTTTGTTTAAAAATGATAAAAAAAAATTTTTTTGGAATACAGTAACAAAAATAAATAGTTTTACACATTTTTAAACATTTTTAAACTTTTAAACTTTTTTTGGGACTCTAATTCAGACTCCTAATGGAAATATTTATTTCTGTTTAAAAATGTTTATTTTTGTGCAAATTTGTGTAAAAAAGTGTGCCGAAATACAACATTTTTACACACCTATAGACATTTCTGAACATTTTTACACAAAAATTATTTCCACCAGGGAAATTAGAGAATCATTTCTTTTAAACCATGTATTTACAAAATAATTGTGAATTTTTTAATTTTAATTTTATTCTTTATATATCCGCCAAATAAACGTGTAAATTTATTTTGCATTGACGAGTTAAGTTTTTTAAATGGTTGTTTTTTAAATGACTTGATATTATGATCAACACGGCAGTATAGGTGCACATATACTTTTAGGATTAGAAATTCTTTATTTATATATAATGTATACGTTTTTATTATGTAATGTTAAATATTTTTTTAGTATTCACAATGAGAGTCAATCCTTTAAACGTAATCAATTTATTGCTGGCATACTTTCAAACATTGGAATTACCGATTAATAGCCCAACTACTTATCAAGAAAATCAGTTAGCGGAAAACATAAAAAATATTTTATTAGACTCGATGAACGAATTTCACGACATAGAAATAATTTTAGAAGAATCGTTAGATTTCCAGGAGGAATACAAAGATCCTGATGCACAAATTATCGAGGACGAAATAATGCATCATTTTCCTCCTCCTGTAGAATTTCCAACAAATCAGTGTCAAGAAGATAAAGAAGATTTATCTTTTGATTATAAAAAAAGAGCAGTGAGTTATTGGAGAAGCGGGGGAAAAAAAAATTTGAGTCTTGAAAGTGTAAAAAGTAAATACAAGAAGGTATCTTCTATCAGTCAGCTTCGGCGTTGGGCTCACACAGTCAACCAAGGTGGTACATACAAAGAAAAATTTCTCGAATTTGCGATTATGTATTACAAAATTTTAAATCTGCTGTTGATGCTGGCCTTATCGTGCAAAACACTGGTTATCAAAATTTAAAATCGCTCACAGAATTGTATCTAGAAAAATCAATAAATATGCTACCAAAAAAACTTTGGACAGTAGTGCCAAACTAGAAGCACAAGCTCTTACATTTATTACTAATGTCAAGAAAGCTATTCAAGAAATTGGAATTCACAATACATATAATACAGATCAAAGTGGATTCCAGTTAGAAATGCACTCCGGGAGGACGCTTGCGATGGAAGGCGAAAGTCAGATTCAATGTCTAGTACAATCTGTGTCATCGGCGACACACAGCTACACGATACAACCACTGATATCAGGTGAAGGAAAACTTTTGATGATTATCACTACTGTTCAGACTTTAAAAAATAAAAAATGTTAAAAAAACATTTGTTCTAAATTGTATTAAATTCCATAAAAGTTTATATTAATAAGTGTGTCGCATTCTATCAAAAAATTGTTACGAAGATAAATGAACAAAAAATAAAATGATATTTGAAGTAGATTAAATATAGTTTTTTTTTTTTTATCAATTATGTATAAAAGTAAGATTTTTTTTCATAAAGAGTTTTAATAGAAATTCGTATAAATTTTTCGTTTATTTTTATTAGAAACAGGAGTTGCAATTCATATAATTTAATTAAAAACAAAGAAACTGGTTAACTCTATTTTCTTTCTAAACATAAATATCTGTTCAAAATCGAACTATTCTTTCACTGCGAAAATTGATGTCAATTTTTAACTTTTTCGCCTATTAAAAATAGAGGTTGCAACCCCCAAAGATCAAAACAACCAGAATTCGTTACACTTTTTATAAGGATTATTACCCACTTAGTTTTATTAAAAAATATTGATTACAAAAAAAGATATTTAAAAAAAACTGTTTTTGGGGGTGAACTTTGAGGGCGGTTTTCATCCCTTAAGTGCGTTTTTAGAATATTTTTACTATAACGACGTCTACAAAGCAGTAAAAGTTAAAAAATTCGATTTTAAACTATCGTATTATCGAAAATACTAATTTTCGTTAATAGGGGTGGTTTTACCCTCTAAAAATATTTTCATTAAAAATGCAAAAAAACGTTAACTTTATTTTTTTATTTTCTTTATAAACATAAATATTTGGTCATGATTAAAGTATTTTTCAAATTTTTACTGCAGAAATTGACGTCAATTTTTCAATTTTTCGCCTATTAAAAATAGGGATTGCAACCACCAAAAGTCAAATCTATCAGAATTTGTTACACTTTTTATAAGGATTATTACCCGCTTGGTTTTATTAAAAAATATTGATTACAAAAAAAGATATTTAAAAAAAACTGTTTTTGGGGGTGAAATTTGAGGGTGGTTTTCATCCCTTAGATATGCTTTTCCGCCGATAAAAAAAAACACATATCTCTTATTTTTCAATGCACTACAACATATCCAAAAATCATCAAAATCGGTGAGTTCGGGTTGGGGTACTTTCCTTGTCAGTAGTTAATATGCAAAAAATAGTGTTAAAATTAAGTATCTATTATGAACTTCCAAATCAAGATAGAGAAGTCTTTCAGATCTTAAAATGTTGATTTTTCAGAGCTGTTTTAATAGGTAATATTGCTTTTAATGTATTCTTAAAAAAATAATAGACTAATAAAAACAAATTTCATTTTTTTAGCATTTAACTAAAGCTTACTCATAAGTATGTATTACATTTGTAATTAGTAATAACAAACCTGAAATTCCTGTTTTTCCATTGTTAGAGTTTCAACTGTTTCTTTAAGTTGCTGAATTTGTAAATCTTGACCTCTGATAAAATCTTTGTATTGCAGAATTAAAGCTGTATCAACTATAGTCGGAGTTGTTTGCTCTTTATCTTGAACACATTTGCTGAAATCCAATACTGACATCATAACTAAACCTGAAAAAGCCACACCAATAATTATTCTCATACGTTATTGATCAGTTTATAAATTATACTATACCTTCTAAAGTTTTATACAACTTGCAAAATTCATAATCTAATAAAATTTCTGAAGCGTGCTGAGCTGATAACTGAGGATGTTTGAGAGAACGAGAATAAATTTCATGTTTGGTCATAGTTCCAATAGTATCTTGAAATTTTTCCAAACCTATTCTATTTTCAATTAAATTACATAATTTTGCCTAAAAAAATAAAAATTACAAATATTTTTTTTCTACAAAGCATGAAATAGACAAGGAGTTTTGAATAATATACAAAATCTCGTTACATAGGAAAATCTCTAGTACTTTTAAATTTATATCCCTCATTTACTTTTCTATATAAATATGATTAAATAGTTCATGAAGTGTTTGCCTCAATTCTCCTAGACCGCTAGGGGGGAGCCTAAACCTCAACTTTTGATTATGTGCATGCGGGATCAAAATATGCATCTCGAAAAAACTTCACACACGTCTTCGACGTATTTTTGACCTTGCAAAAACGCTGAGGGTACGTGTTGAGGGTTTAATTCCTCGAAAATATCAAATAGCCCTTTCTGGAAAATAGCTATTTCGACTGTAGAAAATTCAATGTTTCCTATTTTGTTTTAATGTTATTATTTGTTTACATATACTGTACAGCGACGGTGGCGGGACTAGCGTCGTTTTACACAGTCTAAGCGAATGAAAACGCGCGCGATAAGCAGTTGCTATCTAGCAAGCGCGCGTCTAACATCGAAACCAAAAAGTGTAATTTTTTTATAATAAAACTCTTGTTCTTTTTATGGGTAATAATCTTCGTTTGTCAATATCTCTGTGCCTCTTTCCAATGTCCTTATCCTATAAGTAATGTGCTGGCGACCACAACAGGACATTATATTGTGTGTTGCTGTGGATAAGAGGGGGCATATATCACGATTATACTCCAGAGCCACAGACAGGCATCATGGATAAAATCAAGAAGATCAGATCTACCCATCGATCTGCCTTTACAAGAACTCTCGGCGCTCGCCGTTCTCGAAACTAGAACAAGAGAGCTAGCCGTCACCGACCAGCGAATCCTGGACGCCATGTTCGAAGAAGACACACAGGAGGAGGAACTGAACAAAGAGGTGGAAGGCGCCGACGAATACAAAACAACGTTTGAAAACGTAAAGGTAAAAGTCGTGCGTCTCTGTGAGAAAAGAACTCCCGGGTCAAGTTCGCGGAAGACGACGGAGAGAAACAGTGTAGTCTAAGAGCCGGCAAACAAACCAAAAAATTCAAGTTACCGAAAATTGAAATAAAAAGTTCAGTGGTGAGTCAAAAGACTGGTTACGATGTTGGAGCTCGTTTAAAATGGTACACAAGGACAAGGATATTACATGTAAAGATAAATTCGATTTTCTCACGCAATCAATGACCGAAAATTCACAAGCGAATGAATACGTCAATAGTTATCCAGCTACTTTCGAGAATTAACCAAAAGCGAGTAAAGGCTTGGAAGCACGTTTCAGTCGTAAAGATTTACTTGTGGAGATGTTACATCCGCGAAATATTAAAACTCGTATTAAGTAAATGTGAGTGGACATTGACGAGTGTATACGATAAATTGGAGACGCAATTACGCTCGCTTGAATCGCTCGGTGTCAAGATCGACACTTGTGCGGCGATGATTTTTCCGCTAGTGGAGTCGACTTTGCCTGAGGAAACTCTTCGAGTTTGGCAACGAAAGACCAACGCGGGTGCAGAGGCACGCCAACAGTTGTAAAGCCTTATGAAATTCCTAGAAGAAGAGGTCCGGAATGAAGAGAGAATTCAAATGACAAAAGACGGATTATAGTTTTATTTTTAATAAACTCCATAACGTCGCAGGTAAGATATTGTACACTACACGCAATAGAATTTAAATATGAGTGGATATTTGGTAGTTGTCTTTGAAAGTGATTGGACGTGTGATAGTAATACACCCTGACTAATTTTTACTCGCCTAACTAAAAGATTAGCTTCGTCGATATGTACAGAGTAACAGCGCATAGGACCCATGAGACAAAAACTATCGCAGGACCTTACTAATCGCACTCCAATTATTTTTCTTGATTGAAAATATCGCAGTGAAGATGGCCAATCATGTCAACTGATTTTGTTGCCGGCAGTAATTTGCAACGTTGCAGAAGGCCTGTATTTGCATCTTGACCATCGTCCATTTTTCCAGTAGTACCGTTGTATCACAGTACACTCGTCAAATGCGAATTTTTGGCAGCAGGTTCCTAATTCAATAAAGTTTCAAGGTACGCTCTATAAACGTAAGGATTTGTTAGTGGTGATACAGGTTTTTGATTAAAAAATACATCCATTTGATTAAATAAAGAATGCATAAAATTATTGACGGGTCCGACTTTGGGTACCTGGGCTGTAGCGGCTTGTAGCATGTCAACCGTAGTTTGTAGACTTACACGCAGACTAAGCATCGTGTGAGCAAGATCAATATATTCTTCACCATTGCTAGCTAACACAAATTCTATATGTGAGTTATCAGTTAAAAACGATATTGGTTTATATTGTATTTAGTGTGAATTTTCTATCGTTGTTTGAGTAGGAGGAATTTCAAACAGAAACAACTCCGACTTGAGACATTCACTCGAATGGATGTGTAAAAGTGCCATCTTATCTATCCAAAAATGTCTCTGGTGGTTTCCTTCTTCTCTTTTGTTTCGTTTGTTTTCTCTTAGCCTTGCCTTTTTTCAAACTATGAGACATGCGTTTACTTGTTTTCTTTTTCCTAGAACTGCTTTTTTTCTTTTTACTTCTGTGATTTGTATTAAAGTCAGCGCCCATTCGCAACTGAAGTGGTGAGCTGTAGCGTGGTAATTTATTTTCCGAATCCTCCATTAGTTAATCCGTCGACCCCCACCAAACACCTCCCCGCCACTATATCCACCGGCAACTTGCATGTTGAAGTATTCATGGTAACGCTCCATCACTGTATTAAAAATGAGTTCTAGTCAAGTTTCTTGAAATAAAGTGTCACCGTCAAAGTACCGTAATCAAATGGAATCGCACGGCCACTTTCGTCCCTTATATCGATTACAATTGTCTGAAATGAGTTGAATAATAAAGGTACGTACATAGGCGGGGAGAAAGTCTTGATTCTCGTACTACCATACGTATAATCGCCGACATTTAACGATATTGCTCATAGCAATCGTTATTGAACGTCACTTGTTACATAAGGTTCGCAAACATCACTATAAATCATAAGCATGGATGGAAGACCATTGGAGAGATGAGCAGGTCTATCACTTACTACTGATTCTTCATCTCTTATAAAAATACTATTCGTGCTTTCGAATCCCAAAATTTTTCGCACCTTCTTGGATAAATAAAGTTCATGACTGAATTCAGAGCAAGTTATCTTTGTACAAACTCTAGGCTGTCATGTAGCCACCAGGATCAACAACGAATTCCAAATGGTCCTCTATAAGTTTAAATTATTTAGCTCACTTACTATATAGTTCACATCTCCGTAAATTCCTGGACGAACCACCGACACTGTAGTACTAACATTCTTTGCCGTTGTCTCTAGAGTCGGGTGTGGAATTAGATTAAGCGGAACTGTTCTATCCGGTTGCTCGGAAAATACGTGTCGAAACGTCAGCGGAATTTGGATCTCCGAAAGTGTTGCTGACCATGAACCTTGAAGACGTATCTGTTCAGGGAGTTGGGTGATGAAATATGTCGTGGAATTTTCCACAAAATAATTAATGCCGCTGTTGCTCAGTGACGCAATATAAAACTGATCTTTCACATTAAAAATTTTGTTATATATTCATCAATTTATTCGCTCTAATCCAGGAATTGAACTTATCGCCGTATCCTTTCCATTTTACAAAATATTCTTTAGAGAAACCTTTGTCTCTAGTATTCAAAATTTCATAAACTTCTGTAGCTAAATTTTTACGCACTCTGTACAATTCTTCGGCGTAGAAAAAATCCGTCAATTTCCTCGCCTGCTAAGTCTTCCAAATAAGAAACTGCAGGCGGACGAGAATTACATGAGATTCGTATAATTTAAAAAATCTCTAGTGTCCATCCACTCCCATATCCTTTAGCGAAAATGTTCTTTGCCCGACTGGCGCGCACCAAGTCAACGACACAGTATTTAAGAGTTTTGAAAACACGATTACCATATCGATGTTGTAAATTTTCACGAACTTTGGCTGCATTGTAGAGTGTTACGACTGTTGGCACCATTTTTGTGGCCGAAGGTTTGGTATGATTGTACGCCTCTATGATCTCCTGCAAAACATCAACATACCTTCGAGTATTTTTATGAGTAAAATACCGCCATGTTCTTTCTTTTATAGTACTAATCAAGCTTTCCACAATTGCAGCTTTTACATCTGGACTGCGTACCACTCTAAATGTTATACCGTACTTTGACAGATCCCTTTGCAGCATTCCCCCAATAAATTCTTTACCTTTAGCAGTTTGAAGACATATTGGTATCCATCCGTTACTTCTCGACAGAATACGAGAAAAAGCATCGGTGACATTTCTTGAAGTTTTGTCCTTGACAGGTTCAACCCATGCATATTTGCTGAGGACATCGATAACAGTCGAAACGTAACTGTAGCCATCGTTGTAAGATTTTATAGATCTCATATCCATCAAATCAGCTTTCCACACGTCGTCGAAATTGCGTACATTATAATTACGTCTAGGAAAACGATGCCGAACACTTCTATGCAAGTTATAAGTGTGTTGACTCTCAAGCCATTCAATAACACTTTAACGATGGTATTTTTTACGCGCAGCTCACAAAAGTTTATCAGCACCAGCGTACGCCGGAGATTGATCTGCTTCGTAATAAAGTTTTTGAAACGTTTTATTCATTGTTCGAGATTATTATTTTGTCTACTTTCTTCTTATCCTTTGGTTTCTGTTCCTTCTTCTACTTCTCTTTATACTTCTTTATTTATCCACGATTTGATTCTTTATCTTTCTTGTCTCATTTTCTGATAACATTCTTGATATGCAAAAAAGTTTTTCAAAAGATATCTTGCTAACCATGTAGCAAGCTATCATCATCGCGACTGTTCCTTCGTGAGACGGCGTTTCCTCGGCGAGCATCGGTGAGAAGGCATATCGCGCTAAAACTCGATGGGCTTGACGACGGTCACTGTTCGAGTCATCATAAGCTGGATCATGTGGTCGGCAGGCCTCATCCAACGGATTGATTCTAACGTCGCCACGATCGATATGCTTTGCTAGCTTAGTTCCAGGTCCGGAAAATTTGTAACGCGGTGCATGCATTTCAAACGATAATAAATCAACGAGTGCATCTAGAACGCAGTTTTTCTCCTGTTCTTCTTCTTGAGAATTTATTAGTGTAGTCCGTTTATCTTTCTCATTCCGCGCCATGACAGTATATTAGAGTGGGGTGGTGAGACCTTTTTTTTTTCAGCTGACTTCTTTCTTCTTTTTTCGGTTTGCGTTGAATCTGTTTCATCACCGGCACTGTTGCCGCTACTCTGAACTGTGAAAGTAGGAAGGTGAGGCGGTGTGGTAAAAGCACTGTTTTCTGAATGGTCACTGGTCGATGAGGGTCTGGTAACGTCGGTCCAAACACGCTTGCTACCTATAGACTCTCCAGGTACAGTTGTTTGGCCAAAAGCGATAGCAATCTGAAGATGCCCAGGAGGAGCACTCCTTCTTCTATCTCTCATTGCGTCATTCACCAAGGCAACATTGTTGGCTCCAGGTACAATCGTGCCATTTATCCTTACGACCCCGTTGGTATCCCAAACTACTTTACCACGAGCTCACAAGCGGTGCACGAGTTGATTGGCTTTCGCTTTGCACTATTTCGGAACGATATAGATAATATTTGCGTCAATGAGCCCCCCCCTCCTTCTCCTCCTCCTCCTCCTCCTCCTCCTCCTTTTTCTTCTTCTTCTTCTTCTTCTTCTTCTTCTTCTTCTTCTTCTTCTTCTTCTTCTTCTTCTTCTCCTTCTTCTTCTTCTTCTTCTTCTGCTTCGGTTCCTTTAAAGGGAAGATATCGCTGTAAAACTTGACGGTAGAGACTTTATCTTATCTTTTTCCAGTGTGGTCTGCAAACGTCCAATGCTCTCGTCCGGTAGGAGAATTATCTTTCTCGTGCATTCCATCATTATTTATTCACGAGATTAGCAAGAAGCGTGCCAATCAGAGGTGCTAGCAGAGCAGAAAAAAACCACCACATTGCACTTTAGTGTTTTTCCTTCGCTGTAAAGTGATATCAGGTGATGATAGCTTTTGCAGAACATTTGCGTGCTTACGCAGGTGACCCTTCTGAACTTTACTTAACGGAACGTTACCTATGAACACGTTTAAAGCGCAATCGCAAATACAACGAACCAATTTTGCACCAGCTTTCTGATAAAACTGCTTTTCACTGTTCTTTGTTAAAAGGGTACAATTCCGCCAAGATGGTAGCCTCCTTTCGACCAAAAGCTTTAACTGTTTGTCAGTTGTTTTCACGGTACGTAAACATACTGGTACTCATCATAGGGAGATATACACGTTCGAAATCGGCAATTATCTGATGTGGTTTGCTTCAGATCCAACAAGAGGTAGCCAAAGCTTGCGATGTTTCGTCTAAGTAGGCTTCTTCTAAAAATCAAGGATTTTCAGGATATACTTGATCTAGCAAGATGACGTATCTGAGCATAGTCTCGCAAATTCCTAAGATTACAATGTACTAAGCGTTCAAAGATATGTCGCGCTGGGCTTTGCCTTGATGGAAGATGTTTTGAGTGATAAAAATTATGCTCAAGTTGTTGTGATGACTGACTTTCGTAAAGAGATTCACTATGGCTCCTCCAGAGGACGATTCGTGCATGAGGTCGCCGATGATGATCAACTTAGAATTTGAATCGTTAAGCTAATCGGTGTTTTGCTGTAGACCGTCGCAAAATTCAACTTCGTTATTCAGATCTCCGAATCCCGACTGCCATTTACCGTAATAAAGACTAATACAGTCGAAGCGGGTGTTGCTCAAGTGGTCAATGTATTTCAGTAATTTTTTAACAAATATTGTTTTACCATAACCGGTTGGACCCCTCAACGTACAAGTCCACGGATGTTTCCAGCGCGTATCCATGATTCACACTGACTAGACACTCTGAAACACTTCTACTGAAATGCTGCTCATAACAGCGGCCGGTGTCCCCCGCGCAGAGCCGCTCGTAAATCCGTGGCAAAGCAGCTCTTTTACCCGCGCACTGGTAACCAATAAGCTCAGGGTTTGGATATAGGTCGGAAGAAGGCCCATTTTCTGAAAGGTCTTGAAATTTCCTATCTACACATATTTTTGTCGGTCCGATCAGATATTATTAAGGGATATTAAGGGAAGAAGGTACCGATTTTTGACCAAAAAATCAATTTTTTTTTATCGTTTTAAACTATTTTTTAGCCATTTTTCTACCCAAAAATGTACTTCTAATGTCATAATTTTCATATAATTATTTAATTTGATTTATTTTAACTTCTATCGTTAAAAGCGCAATTTAATATTTTCTGCATTTTTTATAATACTTTTCTCTTTTTGACAAATCTAGTTCATGTACAATTATACCTCTCTACGTCGCTAATTTCCTTTTGAAACTACACAATTGCTATTCAATTTATAATAAACTCCATTTGAATCGAGCCATCTATATCGACTGTCTTATCGACTACGGCCCGTTCGTTACACGCAATAAGGAACAGGGTACAGGTATAGTACATGAATACTATTTCTATATATGAGGCGTTTCACGTCAGCTCTCCAGGCGCGGCGCGCGAGCGCGAAATCATGCTGTTTTCAGCTTGTGTTTGAAGGGCTAAGATGTATCTAAAAAAAATAATCCCCAAGTGATTTCGATGTATTTTTTCCTCAGCTTTCCGATGGCGCTATTAGTTTCTCAAAATTTTTCAATTCTAAGTATTTCTTGAATAATATCTCGAAAAAATCAAAAAACCCCTATGTAGAAAAAGGCTATATCCATGTAAAATTTCCTCCTCTTTCGATCTAGCAGGTGAAAAAAAATATTAAAAATATAGTTTTTGAGATATAACACGTTTCATGTTTTTTTGAGGTTAGAATTGAAAAATGTTGAGAAACTAATAACACCATCGGAAAGCTGAGGAAAAAATACATCGAAATCACTTGGGGATTATTTTTTTTAGATACATCTTAGCCCTTCAAACACAAGCTGAAAACAGCATGATTTGGCGCTCGCGCGCCGCGCCTGGAGAGCTGACGTGAAACGCCTCATATATAAGATACAAGTACCCTTCCTCATATAAATATATAGATATAGTAACCTATGTAACTTGCTGTATCTGTTTCGTTTCTTTTTGTACACAGCGGGTCTAACTTCACGTTTATTGTGTTTCTGAGTTGATAAAAAAATCGTATACATTATCCTCAAAAATTTGTTTAGTTTTGCTGCAGTAAAATTGTAATTAAAATCCATTAAAAAAGTTTAATAACACGTATCACATAATATTAATATTTAATTATTAATGAACTAATAATAAAAAATCATTATTAAAAAGTGTTTGTTTCTTGTAAATATTCAATTTTGTTTTGAAAATGCACATTTTATCCAGTAAGTATCATCTGCCGAGAAGCAAATATGTTTCTAAAAAAAAAAGGAAAAACAAATGCAAATGATGGTGGATAAATGAAAAAATTGATAGCAGTAGAGGCCCTGGAAAGACAGCGATGAAAACAAAACTAAACAGCCCTGTTGATGTAAGTGAAAGGGATGAATTCATTCTGGTTCACACAAGTTTCTTTTGTAATTTTCAAAAAGAAACAATTGATAGCGCTTGTTCTAGAAAATTTAATACTGCTTCAATAACTGAGAGAAACGGATTGTGTGTAAAGCTAGTGTTATAGTGTAAAAATTGTGAAACTGTTATCAGAGAAAATTTTACAAGTGTACGAATGGTATTTACAAATAATAGATAAGCAGCACTTGTGGTGAATCGAAAAACTGTAGAAGCTATCAATGATATCCAGAATATATCTTTTGATTTGCAGCTTACAAGAGTAGTCAAGAGGGTAATGCCAATTATGAGGGTGCTTCTGGTAGAATGTCAGTCCAGGCTGTTGTGAACATTTAAACTTATGTATAAAAGTTCTCCTATTAAATTTCGATATTTAATGTTTTCGTCAATTTCTGTTGCTTGTTCAAGTTTTAGGCTAATTTCCATTGGTGTGTTGTATGTTTTCGCATTTTCTAAATTATATTTTACAGCCAATGATTCTATATATTATTGTTGGCATAAGGTCATAATACCCTTTTCTTGATCGTGTTCAATTTCGATTCCTATATATAACTTTAATTTTCCCATATCTTTCATTACAAATGTTTTCATTAATTTGCTTTTTATATCTGTAATTTTCCAAAAATTTTGCAACATATTAAAATATCATCTACAAATACTAAAATATATATAGTATCATTGCCTGTATTATTTACATATAGACAGTAATCGTGTTTACTTCGCACAAAGTTTAATTTTTCTAGATACTCATGTAGCATTTCGTACCATGCTCTGGGACTTTCTTTGAGACCATACAGAGCTTTTAATAATTTGTACACTTTATTTTTAGCAGTTTCGTAACCTTTTGGTTCATGTACATACACCTCTGACTTTACTGGGCCGTTTAAAAACGCCGTTTCAACGTCCATTTGTTCAATATAAAAGTTATTTGCACAACAATAACTTAATAAAATTTTCAATGTTTGCATTTTTCCTACAGGTGAATATACATTCTCCAAGGTCTCTCTTTGTTGAAAACCTCTTACTACTAAATGCGCTTTATATGAATTATCGCTTTTCCTTTTATAAACCCATTTTACATCAATAATTTTCTTATCTTTCGGTTTGTCAACAATGATCCAAGTATTATTTTTATTTAAACTGTCCATTTCAAAATTCATCGCTTTTTGCTAATTTTTATAATCCCTTGACTCTAGCGCTTCCTCAAATGTATTCGGTACATTTGCGTTAACATAATTTACGTAAATAAAATGTGTTACCGGATCACCGTACCTCTGAACGGGACTTTTCTTTCGTTTTGATGTCCTTTTAGCTGATAAGTTTTTATTTTGTTCTATAGGTACATTATTTAAATTTCTATTTTCATTTTCCTTTTCAATACTTGTATCATCGTTATTTATAACATCGCTAATTTCATTATCGATATTATTACTTTCATTTTCAATAGTTCCTTCTATTTGTTCATTTTCGCTATCTAACTCTAATTTAGTAACTTCTGTCACGGGGTGGTTATTCGGGCTAAGGCACGTTTCACCTGCGTACCTTAGCAGTTCAAGTCAGATATTGAGTAGCCAGATTAGGTAACAGACGCTACAACGTCGTGCAATGATAACCTAACCTGGTGACTTACCGTGCAACACGCAAGTCGAAGACTTGCGCTTTGTTTCTCATCAGTGACTCGAACTCTCCTCTCGTTTACTAGTTCGTGTGCTGGCTGCTCAGATGAAACGATACGTTTTCTCTTTCGTAACGACCGCGGAGGCGGCGGGGAGCGGGGAATGACTAAGGTCGCGAAAATAATAACTCGAGCAGTTAAAATTAATAATAAAAGACTATTGTTTATTAAATAAAAGATGATGAAGTTAGATGATGATTAAAAGTCTGTATAATAAAATGACTAGGTTAAAACAGGGTTAGATTCTACCTAACGGTGCGCCAGCACATATAATCAGACGTCAGCTGTCTCGGAGGCTGACGTCACGCTCGCGGTAATATACGCCACGCACGCGCGATATCATACGCCGCGCGTACACAGTATTCTACGTCACGCAGTCATTGTCGAATACGTGAGTGATGAGAGCGGTCGCGCTCACTGCGCGACGCACACACACTTAACCTAGCGCGAGAGAGATCAGGCTAATGCGCTGTGTCGTCTGCGCACCTCTTACGCGCATTTGCCAGTTACGATCTGCCGGCAAGCCAAACCTTGCCGGTGACCTTCTACAAAATAAGTCGCGGACCTGTGCTCTCTGCGCTCGCTCTCTCCGCATAATAACGCCTAATCGAAGCCGCTGTCCAGGTGCGCCGAACCTGGAAGAGCGGTTACACGTAATTACTCGCGGCGCGGATGATACGTGCAAGCTTACCATTGTTTTAGGTTACATTGATACGGTGTGGCCTAGGTTCCTCGCGGACATCCTCGCTGCTCGTCTGGCTTCGTACTATCAACTCTCGTGATACTTTTTGCTTCTCTCATGCCAGGCGAACAGGCTTACTGCACGAGGATGTTGCTGCTTTGAGAGTGCGACAGGTGATCCTAGCCTGTAGCACTATCTCTGAGTTCTTCTCGTGTTTCCGTCGAAAGTACAGAATAATACGTCCCTCGAACAATGATATTAGCCTCAGGATGCATCACGCCTGCATTCCTGAGGTTGAAACAGTGAAACACATCACTACTTATCGCGGAAAACGCGATCTCTCCGCGAATTCACTTCCGCGCGCGTTTCTGTCCGTGCGATAACAACCACATTGATGCCGGTCACGTCTCCGCCGGCATCTTCGTCATGCTCTCAATACAGCTCCAATACTTATTTATTGCCGATTTATTTCCGACGTCGGTACGGCAGGCCGTGACACCCCCCACCCAGACGTCGCTTATCTCCAGATGGGCGACTCTATACAACAATCCGACGTCGGTTGTTCCTGACAACTCTAAAACAACTCTGTCTCTGTCACCTATATTCAGCAAGAATTCTTTCTCACTCTTCAGGACCTGAAGAATTAGCTTCGGTAAAAGCTTTCTCTTTCTCTAGCTCTACAGGCTGATCTACCTGTAAAACTTGCAGTATGTGATTCGCTATGCTGCCTTGATTATCTACCAAGACAGGAATGTTTATCTCTTCACATCCGTGGCTTCTCATTGTCCACTAATTCATATACAAATAGCTAATCGGCGCCTGGTACGTTCCAGCCAGGCGACGATGATAAAAGCGACGACACGGCTTTTGCTATTTTTTTACTTGATTGGATCCAGTGCCCGCTGGCGGCTGGATTCTCGCAAGTGGCGGGTCGCTCTTCGCCGTTTCTTCTTCTTCCTCCAGTGGTCGGGCGACATCATCCTTCTCTTCAAGTTCTTTGACTTTTCTTCATCCTTCTGCTTCTGTTCTGAAAGCCAAGTGTTGCCCTCGGAGATTCTTCGGATTCTCGAAACTCAGAAACGAACTTCCGTAGCCATAGTACTGGACAGGCGAAACGACCTGTCGAGCTACCCTTTGCACTTACTCACGCCTAGCTGGTGTGATGCAGCACATTGTGGGGTGGCCTTCCCCTAGGGTATACTAGAATCAAATAGGTCGCTTCTAAGGTCACCGCCTACATTACCTGGAGTTAAATACACTCCAAACCAGGCATCGTTACCGTCGATTCGACAAACAAATCGGGAACGGGATGCCTGGCGGCACAAAGCGGATGCGGAGCTAAGCTTCGATGCATTTACGGCACTTGGCGAAACCTCTGGTCACTTTTGTCAGTCACTGGTGTGACCGGCCGGGAAATGACCTGTCATCGCGGCTTAATTTTGGGCAAAATTAGTTGGCCAACGACGCCACGTGAGAGGATCACCTGATCTGGCCTAGAGGCATTCGGCTTCCGGTCGAGGGGTCCTATCCCTCCGAGGATCTTCATATCTCTTCTTTTCGTCTAAAAGTTGACGGCTTGGTGAATTTTCCCGTGTCCTTTTCCACCATCCATCGAACTTTAACAACGCTACGATGGTTCGGTATCGAAGTTTGTTACCTGCTGTACGCTAAAAGCTACCGTTGACCTGTCCCGCTCGTCACTTCATGTGAGCTTCTTTGATCAAACGATGTGTCTCGCTGTCTTTGCTTTAGCGACGGCAGGCTGTGGCTCTCTCGGCTTCTCAGTAACCTATCTCGCCACAGCCATAGCAGCGAATGCGACCTGAGGGTTTTCTTTGACCTTGTCGACGGTCGTCCTTGCTCTTTAAGGTCCTCCAATGAGTCCTCAGCGCTATCCTTGACCTTTCTCGTCGGTCGTCCTTGCCCTTTAAGGTACTCGACCTTAGAGCTGTCCTTGACCTTGTCGACGGTCTTCCTTGCCCTCGTAATGAGGTCTTTGTTTCTCCTTCAAACAATTTCATGGAGCTTTCACTTCGACTGCTAATGGTACTTCGAACTGTCAATGCTCACGCCGTTTTCCCTTCTCAGACGTGGCGCCCTCGTTCGTTTTCTTTGTCTTCCGAAAATCATCGTCAGTCTTTTCTTCGTCGTCACTGCTAAGCACTCTTCGTTACTCGTTCCTTGCTTAGCAGTGACTTTCCATCTTGCGATGTCTTTTTCTTTTCTTTATCGCCCTCTTCGCTGTTGCTTGCGGCATTTCTCTCTTTCTGGTGCCGCACATCACCAAGGTTTTGACTTGCCTTGGTGAGTTCCCCCCCCCCCCCTCCCAGGCTCTACCGTGGCTTTTAAGCAGCGGTTGACTCCTGCTTATCAGCGGCACCTGGGAAGAGAGAGAGCTCCACCTTTCTTGAAGGTTGCCCCTAAATTTTCTATTTTCACATCTAGGGCTTGTACTTCTTCTTCTGGTACAAATTCTTACGCGTTTTGTACCAGTTATCTTGCTTGCTCGCTTGTCGCTTTCTTTCCACGCGCATTGGTGACTCAGAGCGTGCTTGTGTGTGCGATTTCTAAAGAAATGGGATCGTTCCCTAAGGCGCACCTTCTTTATATAAATAAATAAATATTAAAATATATAAATAATTTATAATGTTGGTTTTGTCTACCTAACCCACACGCTCTGAATTGCACCTCGAGTCGCAGACGGTTTGATACCAGTTGCTCGATTTCAAAACGCACTGGCTGGTTTTTCTCTTAAATGGCCAGTAATTGGTACTTCGATCCCGATTTAACACCAATTACTGGTTTGTTACTGTCTTCCGCTTTATTATATTTTTCACAAAAAAAAATTATGCGATTACAATTTTATATTTTACACAAAAAAAATATAAAACACGAGAAAAAAAAAAATTTCTACCAGCAAGTTCACCGCGGGTTCGAATCTACCACTCAGTTCGATTCTTGTTCACCGGTTCAATTCTTTTGAGGGTATCGCATCTACTAGCCTTCACTAAGCTAGCAACTGGTATCGATTGAACGCTCGTCACAAATTTTGTCGAGTGCTCATTCCCGTGATGCTTTCTCTTCACAATTTCTTAACATCACAAAAACAATCAAAATCTCGCTCGCAAACTAATTTCGCCTAGGTGCACCGTATCTAACTATTTGTCACGATGTTCTATAAAAAAAATAACAACTTTGTAGCCTACAGCAATTTATCTTGATGTTTCTCAAAAATCTTCGAACTTCTACCCCCAGAGGGTTTGCTGTAGGTTGGTTATTGTACTTTAGTCACTTCCTTGCTAAAAATCTAAAAAAAAAATCGGAAAAACGCAAAAAGAAATTTTTGGGATTCGAACTTAGCTCCTTCGAAGTCAAAATTTCGCGATATTCCCAAGCACACACACGTGTAGGGCGCCAGTTGTCACGGGGTGGTTATTCGGGCTAAGGCACGATTCACCTGCGTACCTTAGCGGTTCAATTCCGTATCTCTCGGTTCAACTCCCGGAGATTGAGTAGCCAGATTAAGTAACAGACGCTACAACGTCGTGCAATGTTAACCTAACCAGGTGACTTACCGTGCAACACGCAAGTCGAAGACTTGCGCTTTGCTTCTCACCAGCGACTCGAACTCTCCTCATGTACCGGCTGCTCAGATGAAACGATACGTTTTCTCTTACGTAACGACCGCGGAGGCGGCGGGGAGCGGGGAATGACTAAGGTCGCGAAAATAATAACTCGAGCAGTTAAAGTTAATAATAAAAGACTATTGTTTATTAAATAAAAGATGATGTAGTTAAATGATGATTAAAAGTCTGTATAATAAAATGATTAGGTTAAAACAGGGTTAGATTCTACCTAACGGTGCGCCAGCACATATAATCAGACGTCAGCTGTCTCGGAGGCTGACGTCACGCTCGCCGTAATATACGCCGCGCACGCGCGGTATCATACGCCGCGTGTACACAGTATTCTACGCAGTCATTGTCGAATACGTGAGTGATGAGAGCGGTCGCACTCGCTGCGCGACACACACGCACTTGACCTAGCGCGAGAGAGATCAGGCTAATACGCTGTGTCGTCTGCGCACTTCTTCCGCGCATTTGCCAGTTACGAACTGCCGGCAAGCCAAACCTTGCCGGTGACCTTCTACAAAATAAGTCGCGGACCTGTGCTCTCTGCGCCCGCTCTCTCCGCACAATAACGCCTAATCGAAGCCGCTGTCCAGGTGCGCCGAATCTGGAAGAGCGGTTGCACGTAATTACTCGCGGCGCGGATGATACGTGCAAGCTTACCATTATTTTAGGTTACATTGATACGGTGTGGCCTAGGTTCCTCGCGGACATCTTCGCTGCTCGCCTGGCTTCGTACTATCAATTCTCGTGATACTTTCTGCTTCTCTCATGCCAGGCGAACAGGCTTACTGTACGAGGATGTTGCTGGTTTGAGAGTGCGACAGGTGATCCTAGCCTGTAGCAGTATCTCTGAGTTCTTCTCGTGTTTCCGTCGAAAGTACAGAATAATACGTCCCTCAAACAATGATATTAGATTCAGGATGCATCACGCCTGCATTCCGGAGGTTGAAACAGTGAAACACTTCACTACTTATTGCGGGAACGCGATCTCTCCGCAAATTCACTTTCACGCGCGTTTCTGTCCCAACGATAACAACCACATTGATGCCGGTCACGTCTCCGCCGGCACCTTCGTCATGCTCTCAATACAGCTCCAATACTGCATCGAGGCGCCATCTCACGTTCGTTACCACGAACTTATTTATTGCTGATTTATTAGCGACGTCGGTACGGCAGGCAGTGACACTTCATCATTATCAGTTTTCTCTAAACAAATTAATTTCGTACCTTCTTTAATTATGTCTACGTGTCTTGCATTAGTTACTTTATCATTAATTAGAACTCTGTAACTATCATGATTATAGCCTACTAATTTTGCTACGTTGGATTTATTATCCCATTTACTACGTGTTTTTACCTCTGGATTTCTAACGAAAACTAAACTACCATAGATTTTTAAATTTTCTACATTTGGTTTTTTATTGAAAAATATTTCAAAAGTAGTTTTCTTTTCTACTGAGTTGGCTATTGTACGATTCTTTAAATAAGACACCGTTTTCATTATTGCTGGCCACTATTTTGGATGTCGATATTAAACCTTTCTGCCACTTCATTTAATTCATGGACATAAGGTGGACAAGGTAACAACTCGATTCCTTTATCTTTTATGAACTTATAATGTTTGTGATTTAAATATTCTTTTCCGTTATCACAGCGTACTTTTTTAATTCTTTTGTTTAATTGATTTTCGACTAAATTTGCGAAATTTTCAAAACAATCAGCTACATCAGCTTTACTTTTAATGCAATAAATCCTACTACATTTACTGTAATCATCAATGAAACTTAAAAAGTACTTTTCTCCACCATAACCTGTGGTACTATGTGGACCGTTGAGATCCGTATGAATCAACTCTAAATTTTCATTTGCACGATTTCTCTTATTCTGAAATGGTGCATTAGCCATCTTACTTTGTATACAGTTTGCGCATTTCATTACATTTTTTTCTAGTTTTTCTGGTAAACCGTCAAGTAACTTTTCATCAACTATTTTATTTAAGTATTGGAAATTTATATGGCCCAGTGCTCTATGCCATTTTTCTTTATTCGTTAGTTTCATAGTATTTGCAAAAATATCTTTATCAAAATTTTTATAAATAAAACTTTTCATTACATATAAATCATTTACTTTATCAGCTACTGCTACTAATTTTCGATTTTTATTGTAAATTTTTGCATTTCGATCTCTAAATACAATAGTGCTATTTACTGTAATTTTTGAAAAACTTAATAAATTTTTATTTATTCCATTAACATAGTAAACATTTTTTAAAACAATTTCCTCTTTTCCATAATAAGTTTTAAAACAAGTTCTTATATTTCCTAACTTAGTAGCTTTTAAATTTTTGCCATCTGGCATTTTCACATAAATCGGTTTAGTTAAGGAGGCTAGACACCTTTTTTCTCTGAAATAAGAAGCCATATTTTAATACATAAATGTAAACCAATTATTTCATACTTTTTACACATCAAAATGGGTATATTTACCTTACCTTAAAACATTCTCCGATGGGCCTTTTATATGGTCCAGAACCATAGTCATCGATAAAACAAGTTTTTTCACTAACCGTAAGCTTTGAAATTTTCTTGTGGATGGATTGACTCCAGATTTGAACTAAATTACTCCTGAATAGTATAATTCTCATATGAGTGTAGGGATTTAGGATTAAATGTCGGAAAAAATTTTTAGATCAGAAAAATTATGAAAAAATATAAAAAATTTAAAAAAATTAAAAAAAAAACTCTTGAAAAACAGTACAATGTTTTTTTTCTCATTAGATCAAAAATCCCTACACTCATATGAGAATTATACTATTCAGGAGTAATTTAGTTCAAATCTGGAGTCAATCCATGCACAGGAAAATTTCAAAGCTTACGGTTAGTGAAAAAACTTGTTTCATCGATGACTATGGTTCTGGACCATATAAAAGGCCCATCGGAGAAAGTTTTAAGTTAAGGTAAATATACCCACTTTTATATGTAAAAAGTATGAAATAATTAGTTTACATTTATGTATTAAAATGTGACTTCTTATTTCAGAGAAAAAAGGTGTCTAGCCCCCTTAATACAACAAAATTTTCAAAATATCTCTCATCGTTTATAATATGGTCAGTGCATCCACTGTCCAATAACCAATTTATCTGATTTTCATTCGTTTCTTGATCTGCGTTTGCCTGGTTTGCTTCTGAGTGTTTGACCTCCATCATCCAGGTTTCAGCCGAAGTATAATCGTTGGCTTAGCTTGTTTCTCCGCCTTGTTGGCTCGGTGCTCTGCCTCGTCCTTAGAGCATTTTTGCTCAGAAAATGACAGAGAATAGCTTGGTATTTTTGTAAAATCGAAAATATACAATAACATTTTTTATATTGTTCATAAAAAATGTTAATAATAAATAACCTGACCACTTTTCGGCCTGGTACCCTCGAAATTCTGATTCTGCGACCCAAAAAACATAAAAAAGCCCGACCGAGGGGACCTCGAAAAAAATACTCAGTCCACCAGCGCCCGGACTAAGAAGCGCGCATACGAGATCTTTACCAGCTTGCAAAACTTCAATTTTGTAAAATAATTGAGCTGGCTTTAAAATACTCAACCCGTGATGTCATGCCGATAAGAACAGGGTAACTGATCGACTAGCTGTTATCGCTTGTGGTGGTTACATTAAATTTACAGCTTGTAAGACAACGTTATATTGTCATAAGCTGACATTCAAACACATAATCGCGGATTATATCTCGCTTGACGAACTGTGCTAATATTGCACGGTTCGCAAAGTGATGCTTTGATCTTGAAGATGAATTCCTATGTCAGTACATTCCTACACATGTAAGCCCTGCTCTTCAGTGAGGCTTACTTATCACAGCGCGAGGAACGCTGAGAGTAAGAATTTGCGACTCCGCCTTTTAAAAGTACACGTGTACGATGTGCGTGATGCAGAAAATCGAGCACCCTCGTGACACACGGTCGTCAGTGTTCGGCTAACCTTCTCAGCATGCGTGTTATTGAAAAGTGTGTTGCACGTGTATCTTTACCAGACGAGAACGTTGTTCTCCCATGTTCGACATCGAGGTGGACCACGTTAATTTGTTGTACGAGAGAAACATTCTATAAGCTGATGTATAATTTTTAACTGATACGATCATGTATGATGGGGTATTGAACAATGACAGTGAAGTTTCGAGTTATTGCACATCAGATATAAATTCTAGTGATGAAAGCGTAAATTCGTTCAATGGTCGATTGTATCTGCGCCTATTAGACATACAGGAGCAGAGAGACTGGTGAAAGAAATACGCCACTGTAAGGAACGTACATAAACGATTAGAGGGTGGGCGCTTGGGGCTGCACGGTGCCGGCAGACGAATCGGCAGCGACGACCATCCGTTTCGCGGTTTTTCGAATAACGCTATAAACGGCGAAAGTAGTGAAATTATTAAAAAACTAATAAGGCAGGCTGAACAACAGTTTTTACCGAAGTTAGTACAGCCACTAACACGGGAAATCACAAGAAAAGAATTTTGTGAATTGTTCGAGAGACGACATTACAATCAGAAGAACACAAAGTGGATATTCTGCGAGCGATGTCGAATGTGGATCTGCCCCACGCGTATTATTTACTTATGCTGGCCAGATCATTAATGGTAAGTTTGTAAACTGGTATATATATATATATATATATATATATATATATATATAAATTTTAAAACCCGTATTCAGACTTCTAAAACTTTTAGAATTTTTTCGAACATTTTTTCATGTTTAAAACATCAAAATTTCATAAATTATAAAAGTAAACAAACTCTCCCCTCCAAAGCCTGATTTATTTTGGTGCGCCATAGCCCTGGTCTTGGAGGGCAGAGTTCGTTTACTTTTATAATTTATGAAATTTTGATGTTTTAAAATTAAAAATTTTCGAAAAGTTTTAGAAGTATATGTGAAAGAGAATGTACGTGAGAGCGCAAGTATGTGAAAGAGAAAGAAATAGAGCGAGAGAGTTTTATATTCAAACAATTTGATGATGTGGCACTATGCACCGTAGCGCTGCACTCGCACGTACTCACACGCACGTATTCACACGCACACACGCCCGCACACACACAGCAGTGTATGTGTTGGGGCGTGGACTGTTTCCATCCCCGCGCTATACGTCATCGTGACTTCTTGACCTTGACCTCAGCTGGCGCCTGTGGTTGAGGTCAAGTTTGTTGTGACGGCCCATAGCGCGGGGTATACTACTGTCGGTAAAGCAGGAAAGAAAAGTAAGGTTGAAACAAAGTTGAACGATGGTGTAGCTACTGCAGCCGGCTTACTAACGGCAAAGGATGTAAGAGAGAGTGTACAGACGTCTTGTATTTTCTGCCAAGATTCTCACGAAAACGCGAACTGTGAAATGGCGAAGCAGATGACATTAAACTCTAGACAAGCGATCGCAAAGGAGAAAAAAGTCTGTTTTTTGTGTCTAAAGCAAAATCACAAGTGCTCGTTGGTGCCGTGCTAAAGCCAAATATTTAGCGGAAAGCATGTGTTGGTGATGTGCAGGAAGGTGACGCAAGAAAAACAGTTCCACAGTAATGTGAATGAGCATGAGAAAAAAACAGAAAATTTGACTCTATCCTGCAATAACGCGTGGTGCAGTTCGGATGTGTGTCTGCAAACGCTGCAAGTAAAGTTACGTAGGCCGAAGGGCAAATGTGTAGTGCGCGCTCTTATCGACCCAGGCTCACGCAAGTCATATGTGCTGGAAAGCGTCGCACGGAACATGTGCTTGATTGTTGTTGGTCAGCAGGCGATGGTCCATTTATTGTTCGGCGGAATGAACACAGAGCCTCGCAATCACAACAAATACAAAGTTTTCCTTGGTAATTTGGAGGACGACTACGAGTGCTGCATAAAAGCTTTTCACGAAAAAGTTATTTGCCAAAACCTACCATCTGTGTCTATTGGACCGTGAGCACAGACGCTCCAGAATTAGGGAATTTCATTGACCGGCGTAGGAAACGATAGTAAGCCGATTTCCCTGCTACTGCGAGCCGATGTCGCCGGACGATTATATGCTGGTAAAATTGTTCAACTGATGTGAGTCATGGGCCGACGGTCTGGGAAACTAAGCTTGGCTCGACACTCGTGGGCAAAAGTGGCAACGAAGCGCTTGCACGTGAAGACACTGCTCTCACTGTACTCTATATATTCACGCGCGACGCCAAAATTTCTGATTTATGGGAACTTGATATTCTAGGTATCGCCGATCCAGTAACAACGCTGTCCAAAGAAGCTCAGTTGGAGGAGATAAAAGAGCAATTTCTTCACACACTAAGAGTTGATAGAGTAGGCAGATACCAGGTCAACCTGCCATGGAAGGAAAATGTCCCACCTTTGAGCGACAACCGGTGGGCAGTTGAGAAAAGACTGAAAGCGCTGACAAGGAAGCTGTTCGAGCAGGGTCTGTATGAAGACTACGAACAAATTTTTGATGATTGGCTTCAGGAAGGTATTATTGAAAGAGTCGCATCCGCAGAGGAGAGTAAAAAGGGGTATTATTTACCTCACCGACATCGTCGTGAAATTAAGTAGCACCACGCGTATTAGGCCAGTATTTGATGCCTCAGCGAACAGTGGTAATGGGTCCTTGCTTAACCAATGTTTGCATACAGATCCTAATCTAATAGAGCTTATACCCAATATTCTTCTCAGATTTAGAAAAAATAAAATTGGAGTAGCGGTCGATATAGCTAAAGTCTTTTTACAGATTAGTGTGGCGCCGAACGATCGAGATATGTTGAAGTTTCTCTGGTGGAAGTCGGAGCCACAAGAGGTGATCAATTATCGCCATCGACGCGTCATTTTTGGATTAATAGCAGTCCGTTTTTGCTTGGAGCAATGAATGAACATGATTTGCAGAAGGTCTTGGAGTCTGCAAAGTTATCGGTTGGAGTCGAGCTTGTTAAGAAGCTGCTAACATCTTTCTATGTGGATAACTGCATTACCAGCGTTCAATCGTTAGAAGAATAATTATTTTTTCAAAAAAGCTCTTCTACTATAATGCAACAGGCCAGTTTTAACGTTCGAGACTGGGAGTCTACAGGCGCGAGCGATGGCAAAGAAACAAGTTTGATTTTAGGTATCTGTTGGGATAAAATCAAAGATCAATTATTTATTAATCTTTATATTTTAGATGAAATAGTGGAACCAGTACGGAAGAGGAAAATTCTGTTCGTTGCTCATAAAATGTATGACCCGCTCGGTTGAGTCTCTTCTGTATTGTTGACACCAAAATTAATGCTGCAAGAGCTTTGGAGTAAGAAAATCAATTGGGACTCTGAATTGCCAGAGGCAGTGGCAGCTAAGCTTGATAAATGGCTCAGTCAAATAACTCTGCTTCAAAATAAAGTCACTCTACATGTTTTTGTTGATGCGAGTAAACTAGCATATGCCGCCATCTTGTTTGCAAGAGTGTAAAAGTTGCACACAGTCGAAGTTAATTTGGTGCAAGCAAAATCTCGAGTCGGGCCTACAAAGAAGATTTAAATTCCACGAATGGAATTACTTGCCGCCACTCTTGGTGCAAGATTATTACACTCAGTCTTACAAGCCATGTGTTTCTCTGAAGTTAATGTGACATTGTGGAGTGATTCTTCAGCAGTACTCGCTTGGTTGAGATGAGGAAAAAAATGACCCAGATTTGTATACAATCGTGTAGAAGAGCTAAAAAAGGCTCACTAAGGTAGAATTTTGGAGACACGTGCCAGGTAAGATGAATCCGGCGGACCTTCCTCCACGAGGATGCTCACCACTTCAACTTGTTTATTCGAGATGGTGGGAGGGACCGAACTGGTTAGCGCGTCTACCTAGCAAGTGACCTTAAGAAGAAGGCATCGCTGATGAACTAAAAGTTAACGACGAGCTCTGCAAAAGTGGACAGCAAGCTGGGAAAGCATTCTCAACGACGATGCTTGTCACGCTTGAGCATATACATATATCACGCAATCAAATAAAAGTGCACCATGATATTTGTTTGACTGTTCTGATTATTAATGTATTTAACGAATAATGACTCGAATACTAAAATTTTTACACAATGTCAAATCCGCGAAGGTCAATAGAAAAATAGGAGAGCATCTAGATGCCATAGAAATCAATGCAGCTGAGAAGACGCTCATTAAGCTAACACAACGAGACTCATTCGACGGCAATACCAATGTGCGATTAAAAGGGCTTACTGAAAGAAGGACTGGAGATCAATACTTGTGCTTATAATTATTCCATACTTTATACCCCTGATTACACCAAATGATATGTGCTTGATAAAGGTAATAATTGTATTACCGAAACGTTGCACAGAATGAATTAAATTATCTTTTGTACTCATTATTCCATCAATTTCCCTTAAGAAATACAATGAACAGGGGTGATGATAAAGTCAACTACAAAAGGACTTACTGTTTTTTTTTTTTTTTTTAGATGATTTAGGTTTAATTGGAACAAAGACAATAATATCTAATTGATTAGATATCGAAGATTTTAGATATCCAGCGGTCTTACATCCTAGTTATCCGTTTACGAAGATTCTTACACGGCACGTACATGAGCGTTTGAAACACGATGGTATAAGTACCACTATGTCGTCAATAAGAGAGCAAGTATGGGTAATTTCCAGTAGAAGAACGGTACATTCAGTCATTGGCAACTATTATCTGTCGGAGACATACAGCGGGGACATCAGACGTTCCCCCAGCTAGTTTGCCTGCAAACTGTGCGAGACGCGGCAGTTTTCGAAGTAGTCGGAGTGGATTATGCAGATACGCTATTCCTAAAGGACGACAAGAAAGCTTGGGTATGTCTTTACACGTGTGCAGTGCATCATGCGGTACACTTGGAGTTGGTGATAACATTGTTGACTAGGTTTATTGCTCGGAGAGGGAGGCCCACTATAATATATTGCGAGAACGGCACCAATTTTTTTTAGTGCAAACAATCTCTTAAAGACGGTCAACTGGGACAAGATCAGCGCTCACTGTTTAGCAGAAAGGATCGAGTGGTGCTTCAACCCTCCATCTGCTGCACGGTGGGGCGATTGGTGGGAGCGCATCGTGAGAATCTTGAAGGATCATTTAAGGAGAAACCTCCGAAGAGCGTCGTTGGATTATCAGGAAATAAGTACGCTGCTTTGTGAGTGTGAAGCCGTCGACAAATGCGCGACCACTAATCCCCCTGATAGATGATAAAGATGAGTTGAGAACTATTATTCCACAGATGTTCCTAAAGGAAATTCATAAAGATTCAGTTCCGGATTTAGATTATCTGGAAGAAGTATCTCTCACTCAGCGTTTGAGATATCTGCAACGCTGATGTCAGGTTAAGAGAGATTCGGATCGGAATATTTTGGGCAACTTTATCGGTATACAAAAGCAAAAGTGAATCATTTGAAACTCAAGGAAGGTGATGTTGTTTTAGTGGCGAGCGACAATCAGAAGCATCTCAACTGGCCATTGGTTAGAGTCCTTCAAGTCATCCCAGGAAATGGTGGAATTCCGCGTAGAGCGAAACTAAAAACTGCAACTGGAGAACTTGTACTCGAAAGTTTGCAGATTGATGAAAAATGAAAAATGCCGATTAGATTTTTCTTAAATTTCACAGGGCGCTGAGTAGTTGAGTAATCGCGTTACCCATTACTCAAGGTGGGAGGATGTAGAAAATTCAATGTTCCTTATTTTGTTTTAATGTTATTATTTATATATTTGTGTTGTACAGCGACGGTGGTGCGACTAGCGTCGTTTTACATTGTCTAAGCGAATGAAAACGCGCGCGACAAGCAGTTGCGATCTGGCAAGCGCGCGTCTGACACCGAAAGAAAAAAGTGTAATTTTTTTATAATAAAACACTTGTTCTCATTACAGGTAATAATCTTCGTCGTCAATTTCTTTGTGCCTCTTTCCAATGTCCTTATCCTATAAGTAACATCGACGTAAAAAAACCCCGTTCTTTCAATCTTGACTATTAAAAATAATATTAAAAAGGTACTTTTCGAGATATAACACGTGTTATGTATTTACAAGGTTAAAACGTGAAAATTATCAAAAACAAATGTCACTACGAGAAAGCTGACGAAAAAATAAGTCGAAAACAAATGCGAAGTTTATACGACAGATATATTTTGATGCCGCAAGCACACGTTCAAACGGTGAGGTTTATAGACGCCCGCTTTCTGGCCTGGAAGAACAGAGGCGAAACGCCCCATGCTATCCCTTATTTAAACACGAGCTGTAAGATGAGACTAAGATTGTTCTTGATTTTAGCTGTTTTATTAAATACAAATTTCAAAAAATCTACATTTGTAGAATGTTGTCACTAAAAGTAAGTTGAAGCACGTTTATTACTTGTTTTAGCGTCCATCAGCGGCAGGGGAGCGGCTGTCTAAAATGAAGATAATAAACTACTGTTTCGATTGAAATTTTTACGTTATTTTCAGGAGTGGGGGCGGGTGAGAAGCGGCTGAGGGGCGGGAGTGGGGGCAACTGTAGAGCGGCTAGATCGTAAGAAAAACGCTTACAACTATTAAGTATAGAAAGATATATAACTACAGGATGTCCCATTTTAAATGATACCCTGTAATATCTTGAAAGCTGAGCGGTTTAAGAAAAGAATCTCAAGAGACCATACTTTCAAGAAATCAAAGAAACTATCTGAAGAACTGGTCCAATTTTGAAACCTAGGCATTAATAAGGTTCCGTGAGGCTTCGATCTATTTTATTTGAATAGGGACCAAAATTTTTTTAATGCAGATTTGAATTCTACACTTAAAAATATGTCCAAATATGTGTCCAACTATTTTTCGGGCGGCCTCTACTGGCCAAATATCATTTTTTGACTAATAATATATTTCGAGAATGACTTTGACTATATCAGGTCTTGGTGTAAAAAAAGGTTTAATTTTGATCTGGAAGTGAGGCTAAGCCTGCCGATGGAATCTATGGACCTCATAAGACCACTTTGGTCACACTTACTAATACCACTTGAATATTTCTGCGGGTAAGCATTATAACGCTCTACTGTGGATCAGGGCCGAGGTACGCGGGGAATCAAGCACAGTACTATTACACCGATTTACATGAACACTCAAAGAATTATTTATTCAATCAAAATTCACTTAAACTACTGTACACAATAAGAAATAGTGCGCCAGGTACACACGTTGGATGTACCAAAACACTTGTTACCAAAACTAAACCTAAACCGATTAGATCTAATGAACTAAACTGCATAAACATGAGACGCGCTCGGTGACGGGACACAACACTCTTTCGTAGCTTTAGCCACTAGCACGATGACAAATTTGAATAGATTACCACGCGTCGGAGAAACCTATCGCTCGCAGCTTGAGCTACAAAATACAAACTACTGGGGTTCGGAAAATTACACACGAATGCCAAATCGCGGCACAAACACACGGATACTGGCGAAAACGGAGAAACGGAAGGGACTCACAATTAGTAGACGTCGGCCAGATGACTTCTCTCGACGACTCGCACTCTCCTTCATCGCCGATGGACCCGCTGGCCCTCAAACACATTCGCTTTCATCCTGTCGGTGCATGCCTGGTCCTGAACCCTCGGTGACGACGGAGTGGGCTGGACGGGTGGCTGAGCACACACTCGGGAACGAAAAACTCCCAGAGACCCTCGTGTCGAGCTCTACGGATCACGTACGCTGGCGAGCAAGTACCGACGTAGGCCGACCAGCCTGCAGCTCCGCGCTCTCGACAGTTTTCGCCGCTCTTCGGTAGTATTCCTCTCTCACCTCTCTCTCATATTTGGTGGCCCCTCGACGCACATGCAGCCGACAGCTCGCGGCCTGACTTTGCTTGCTGGAAATGGAGATGGCAACGTAGCAACGTAGCTGGCTGTACGACCACGTAGCAACGACAATGGCGTTCGCTCTGGCTGTGCTTGCTAGCTAGGGCGAAGAGGAAAAGGAGGGCGCTGTAGGATTAACGGGGGAGGTGTGTGCTTGCGCGATGCACAGCATTTTACAGTGACGAGGGAGCTGCCACATCACAGCATATAATGAAAAAATGTTTTAGACAAAAGTTGTAGGAGTCATAGGGGGTAAAGAGATAGTAACCCGAGAAGGATAACTATTTCTTTTTCAAAAATATTGATAAAATACTGATTATACTTTTTATTGATTTTTCACTGTAATTTCGTTTTTGTCCAATATTCAGTTTTTTCGACGTAGATGCTCTTATTTATTGGTAGTATTTCTTTTTTCATCCGATTGTAAATATATTTTTTTAATTTTTATTCAATGTACATTAATATACTTATAAATATAAATAAATATTATGTAAAAATAAATCAATTTATTAGAAAAAATGGCAGAAAAAACTGACAAAAATCAATCGAATGACGTTTCGAGCACATATAATATATGTATTATACCGTATTATACCCCCTATAGCACTGATTGTTGGAGCAATATTGCCTCAAGGTTGCTTTGTCATATTCGACAGATTCACAAATATTCCCCCAATGCTAGTAAATATGGACGCAACCGTGAGGCAAGAGCCTGATTTATTTCTTGCCAATAGCTATTTCCGTTATTCCATTGCTTTTTCAGACTGATAGATTAAGGGATGCGGTACAGCAATATTGGAGCAATATTCGTACACGGTTAAATAATTCTTCAGAAATATTTTCTTTTTTTATAATATTTGTGAATCGATTATTTCCTTAATTTAGCAATGTTAGAGGAATATTCGTATATGATTAAACAATACGTGAGGAATGTTATAAGGCTATGCCTGAAAGCAATATTGCAGCTATCTTTGAAATTACCAGAAAAAACTCGATGGGGTTCATCATTACAATGTTTAATAAGTGTTACACATAATCAATATAATTTAAATCAATTAACTATTTCCAATAATTCAAACAGAATTAATAAAATAACGAGAGAAGTTATTTTGAGTGATGAATTTTAGGTAAAAAATCAAAAAATGATTCATCTTCTTGAACCAGTAGTCATATAGTTAAAAAAAAGTGGAAGGGGATCAGTCTCAAATTAGTGAAATACCTCAAGCATTTATAGAGTTAAAACAACATTTTGCAAAGGAACTTCAATGCTCATCAGTCGCTCTATTAACAATAAGTGAAACTGATAAGGTGATGAATTGTTTAACTCAGTGATCTGAAATGGTTTTGACGCCTCTTCATTTTACAACTAATATATTAGATCCAAAGTTTAGAGGCAAAGATTTGGAACCATCACACATAGCAGGATCTGAAATGATATCTAATTATCTCAGAAATTTGACATTTAAAAGGCCAAAGTGCTTCGAGAACTAATAGACTATAACAATCAATCTGGATTCTGGGCTAATGATTACGTACAGCACTCATCTTCTTGGGTACCTGCTCTGGACTGGTGGAAAGGCTCTTGCGGTTCCACTTCACTGAGCTAAATTGCTATTGGAGTTTTGGGACTCTCTTGTACATCCGCGGCAACTGAACGTTCCTTCAGTACTTATGGATGGATTCACAGCTGCAAACGAAACCGCTTTAAAATTGAGCGAGCTAGTAGGGTAACTTACGTTTGCCATAACATTAAATTGTTAAATCCAAGCTTTACGTGGGAAAGAAGAGAGGACAAAAACGATTCAGAAAAAGAAATTCTTCAAAATGAACATGACTTGGATGGAAATGAAGGTGGTATAGCCTCTATCGAAGATTGTCAGTATCTTCCTTTTGATTTTAACATATTACCTGGGGAATATGTTATCGAACAAAATTCATTAGTGCCTTTATAGATCTTAAGATAAAGTTAAAGAAAAAATGATTAACAGTTCTGTGATAATCAAAGTTTTATGTATTGATAAAAATAATTCATAAGTTTGACTAGAAGTACTATTGATTCAAAGAATATTATTAACGTAAAAAGAAAATTATGAAAATAATTTATAAGTTTGACTAGAAATTCTATTGACTCAAAAAATGTTATTAACGTAAAAAAATATTTATAAAAACAATTTATAAGTTTGACTAGTAACACTATTGATTGAAATACGGAGGGTGCCCTCTGGCACGTGAGTATACGTCACCATCTTCCTACTGCTTTCACTTTTAAGAGCTTTAACTGCCGCCAACTTGCCATCAGGCGCTTCTGTTTTAGCTGCTTGCACGCAACATATTGTAAGTCGTCGCAGCAATTGAAGGCATCGCTGTGCATAACGACTTGTAACTTTCCTCGCTTGTTTTCGCCAGCATTGTCCGGCCCCAAAGAGTGAAGTTATAGCAGTAGCTGAGAGCGCGAGAGCGCTAAAGCGGTAGTTACGGTAGGAGCTAATAGGGGCGAGGTACGTCACATTCACATATAAAACTATCGTGTGAGAACTGGGCATGAGTCCAAAGTGCGTCGTGTGTGGTGAACCACTGCTACCGGATGCACTTAACTCTTGCTCAGATTGTAAACTTCCGTGTCACACGAAATGTGCGAATAGAAAGAAGAGTACACCATATGATCTGTGCCGCGCTGCCAAGCAGGCATAAAAGGCGAAAAAATCCGCCAGTTTAAATGGGAGTAAGCGTGCAACCGCTACCACGCGGTCCAGCACCCATCGCACGCCAGGCTCTTCCGGCGATGCAAGGAGAGGAAGAACATCTCTGCTCCCACCAGCGTCGTGAAGCAGGCATGTGCGGGCGCTAGCTCCTCATCGCTTGCCGCGCTCTCCAAGGCTCTCTCCGCGGAGACGCGCAGGCCGACCCTCCTAAACACGCCGCTCGGCGAGACTCCCTCGACGGCGCGCAAGGCGCCTAGCGTAGAAGGGGCTTCTCCGGTGGGACTTTCAAACTGCGCGGACGAGTCCTTCACAATCTCCACGCCGGCTACAAATGAAAATAATATCAGCATGGAAAGGAGTAGTAGCAGCATCGCTGGAGGATCACCTAACACTACTAAGAGCGGTGATGCGACACCGTCACCCGCGTCACCTGTATATAATGATATAATTATCCTGGAGAGCACATTGGACCTTTTTTCTCCACACTTCGATATGCTCCAAAAGCAGTTTGATGAAATTAATACCCACATGAGCCGAAATCATGTGGCTACCATTGATTCTTCATCTATAGAACCAGCAGCTGAGGAGATGAATAAGGATCTGGTGACACGTATTTCGGCTCTGCAGGAATTAGTGACGAAGCAGACTTCCGAGCTGAAGGAACTGTATATCGATCGTCAGCTGCTCTTGGAGGAAAACAAGCTCATGAAAGTTGCAGATAAATAGTCTCAGTGTTAATCTAAGTGCTTTGCGGGATTGTACGAACATCGTCAATGATTTCACTTTATATGCCTTAGCCAATGACGAGCTCCCAGGCGCAAACGCAGCAGAGTGCAGATATGAGGGCAGCGAGATGGTGATCTCTTACTGTGTCGATTGTGAAAAAACCAACATGCCGCCAGAAGATTTTAATTTTGCTGTACTCAGCACTATACTTCCATCTCTCACGAAATCAGACATCAAAGCTGTGAAGATGCTATCACTGAATAGTAGTGCACCGGGATCTCTCACACTAGAGAACGAATTACCTGTAAGATCAGAAAATGTTCAAAAAAGTGAAATCATTGACGGTCCGAGGAGTGCATTCTCTTTGCTAGTTAGACTGTCCAGTGGAGAGTTACTTACGCAAATTTTTAAAGAAAATATAAAGTTCACAAGTTTCTCACTAATGGACCTAATCCCTCACTTCTTAGTGATACTTCAACCACTAATCTAGTCCAATCTAAAATCTTTATATATTATTATCTACAAAAAGAAAAGTAGAATGAATTTAAAAAATTAAAAACCTATGCAAAGACAATTGGTCTTAAATATGTGTAGCATAGAGGTGGAAAATTCTTCACCAACAAGGGAGACGGGGAGAAAGCGTACGTTTTTTCTACAAAAAAAGATCTATATAGAATGTTGGTACAATCAGAGAAAATAAATAAAAATAAAAATACAATTTACACGAATGTAAATGCGGAATGTGGACTACAAAACGAAAACAATAACATGGAACACAAAAATAGCCAAAAGGCTACTTCTAGTAACATCATTGAAGAACATGATGGAATAAATCACAAACAAAATAAAATTGAGAAGAAAACAAAAGCAAAGAATAGAAAAACTAGAAATCAGAAAGTTAAAAAAATACCAACAAAGTCAACTCAAAACGTATCCTGTTCCGCGTGACTAGATAAACTCTCCACTGAAAGTCGTAAGAGAGATCGGGGAGTGCTGAGAGCATTCTTCATTAATGCGACTTTTTTTTAAGAAGAACATCGATCAAGGTCGGATATTTCTACGTGATAATCCGACGTATGATATATTTTATTTTGTGTGATAGAAACTAGGCTGGATCCCTGTATCTCAGACGACGTCATTCGGGTCCAAGGATTTAAAGTTTTTGGGCAGGATAGAAATATGAACAGGGCGAGGTGTTGCCCTTTATGTACGGAAAATCTATATATGAGAGTTTTTAACATCGTCTAATATGCAAATGAGCGGTAAACCAGGGATACCTAAATATATTTTCTTTTCCGTCAAAAAGGGTCACACTAAGTCGTTGCTGGTCCCTGTCATTTACAGACCTCCAGGTATATCCTTTACCAAAGACGCCGACCTTGTTGACAAATTAAGAGAGTACTGTACTTGTTTCTTACGAAAACTTGTCTCAGAGACTTGAATGACGATCTCCTGAGAGATGGCCATGAAGCACAATTTGTCCGCACCTTGTCAGCTGAGCTATCGCTATAGGTCGTACAGCATGGTGCAACGAATCACCACGCATGTAACTCTCATACATGGATTGACCTTATTCTTGTCGATGAAAACGATGCAGTACTGGATGCGCGTAACATCCCGGCGAACTTTCACAGTACTCACAACATAATTGACGTATCTCACACATGGGTAAAACAGCCACTAGACAACATACGACCCTTTGATTATAGAAGGTATAAAGATATTAATCCATCTGACTTGGCTGAGGTTTTGTGTGCTTGTGACTGGTCGTCATTTACTAACACTACAAATATTGACACCGACGCGGCACTGAACTGCCTCTGTGACAACCTAACGAGAGCAATAGAACAACTTGCTCCACTAGAAACTTTAAAACCTAAAAAGAACAAACTGCCGTGGGCTGAAGCAGAACTAAACCAACTGCAACAAAAACTTGACGCTGCTTACAGACGTTATAAGAGGACAAGAGACAAATTTTTCATAGAACAGTTTTTATCACTTCGACAAACTGTTGATAACCTTGCTACACAAGCCAAGACATCATGCTACCACAATAGACAGACAGAGGCAAGACCCATTTGCAAGAGCAAATGGTAATGTTTGGAAGGAACTGAAAGACGTGGGACTGCTATCTAAACCGGATGAGGATTTGAATGGCCTGGCGCCTGATGAACTAAATCAGCACTGGAGTATCAATCTCGACACAGGACAGTGATAGAAGGTGTAGGGATGTCTTCAATACAGAAAGTTCAAAGACGTTGGCTTCGCAGATGTCGTCCTTGCAGTCTCCCATTTCTCGTCTCAGGCTCATGGAGAGGATGGCATTCCTCAAAGTATTGTTGTTAAAGCCCTCCCTATAATTGGGGAACATCTTGTGGGGTTATTCAATTCTTCCTTTGCACGAGGTGTTTTCTCGGATCTCTGGAAGAAAGCTCGCGTAAGACCTATGAAAAAATGTGTTGCGCCAAAGAGTCCATCTGATTTTAGGCCAATTTCGATCTTATGCTTTTTTTCAAAGGCTCTAGAAAAGATAGCACTAGACCAAACGCAAGAGTTTTTGAAAAAAGAGAAAATCCTCGATCCTCTGCAGACGGATTTTAAAAAACATTACTCAACTGAGACGGTGCTCCTTAAATTGACAGAGGATATGCGTCGCGGCATCGACAAGAAATACGCCACGTTATTGCTACTGTTTGACTTTAGTAAGGCATTCGACACAATTTCTCCCTCGTCTTCTCGAAAAGCCGAGATTGATGGGTTTCTCCAGAATTGCTCTTCAGTGGATAGGCTCCTACATTTCTGGCAGGCAACAATGTGTTTGCACACAGTCCCAAGGTTCATCTTCATGGTTAAACACGAATCTTGGAGTATCACAAGGATCAGTTCTGGGACCCTTGTTGTTTTGTCTATTCATCAACGACATACATGACGTACTTAACTCGAGATGTATCAATCATATACTGTATGCTGATGACTTACAGGTTTATCTATAAGTGACCAAAGGTAGTCTAGATGTGGGCATCCAAGCACTGCAGCAGGCGGCAAGGGCGGTGTCTGGGTGGGCTGTGGGCACCTCTTTCAAACTCAACAAGCTAAAACACCACTGAGACTTTGCGTCAAAATCTCACAACCGCTCTGCTGTTCCCTTATCTGGACTATTGCTCCATAGTTTTTCTTGATGCATCTCAGGAGTTGAAATACAGACAGCGAAGACTGCAAAATTCATGTGTAAGATATGTGTTAGGTTTGGGTCGGGGTGATCATATTTCGTCCCACAGAGCAACTCTGGGCTGGCTACGCATTGAATCGAGGAGACACTATATCATGGAAATATTGATGTATAAAATCGTGCGTATGCACAACCCGGACTACCTTGAGAGTCTCTTTTCTAGGTATGTACCCAGGTCTGCCACTAGTGGCAAAATTAAAGAATTAACAGCACCTCTGATGCACACTAAAATTGGAATAAACTCTTTCAGTATACGAGGTGTGCAGCTTTGGAACTCTCTACCTGTTGAGGTTAGAAATTTTTCATCGCTCAGCAGGTTTAAAACTGCTCGGAGAAGGGACTTTCTTACACTAGACTAGCCATTTACGAAATGGGCGACTTCTGTACGTTAAATTATTATGTTTTGTCCCATTTACACTGTATTTATTTATTTATTTGAATGAATGTATTTATTAGCGTAAGTGGTCAGTCTGAATGTACAATTATTAGTCTTAAGTTTACTTTTGACTCCCTGACTAAGTCAGTGGTGTTTTCAATGTATTGAAAACTAATCATTTCTTCGTATATTTCTAGTCAATTAAGCTCCTGTCTGTGATATAACTAACTTTTGGTTTTTGACTTATTTTGTAGTATTATTAGTTTTTAAGAATAATGACTGTGTTCGGGATTGTAGTACCCGAAGTGCCCGCTAGATGGCAAGCGCCAAATGCGCTCCCTCAATGAAAAACATCACCCTGAGTGTATAAGTAAAGGCATGCGACTTGCACTCGGGAGACCCACAATTGACACATTTTGCTTTGCCCTACTTATACATTGCTTTTCTTACGCTTATTACTTTTGCTTTGCTTGCTTTAGCCAATAATATAAGAAGCTCTCGTATCATTTGCATCTACACTTTGCGTATTTACTCGAACGCATTGGCGTTCCTATTTTCTGCAATCTAACTTTTGCTTTCGAGCGGAGTTGGTTGCAAAGACTCTTGAAGTCTTACTTTCCATTTTATTTCTTCTCGCCGACAACCCTAACAATATAAATTCTCGTATACGTTCAATCGTATACATTTGTGGTCCTTCGAGCCAAATGCCAACGCTTTCACTTTCGCAAACCATCGAGCGTGAGCCCAAATTATTTAAGCGAATCTGCAATTCAATTGCCAATATCAAGAAATTGGGCAAGGACAATATTACTCGTGAGCTTCTCGAAGCTAAGCTACATATATTAGAGAAAAACTGGAAAGAATTCCAAGAAAATCACGCTATCGTCATATCTCAGAAATTTGAAAGCACTAGCAAGAGTGATTATTTTGTCAATGATTGCTATGGTGTAACCGAAGACAGTTATATCAATTCAACTGTCTATATATCTCAATCGCTTAAACAATTCCCTCAACAAGATAGTGTGCCTATTGTGCAGCAACCAGTCTCTAAAAGAAAGTTACCCAACATTGAAGCTCCTACATTTTCCGGTAAGTTTACCGACTGGCTAGATTTCAAAGATCTCTTTAAAGCCACCATCATGGTGAAAGACTCTCCAATTCAGAGAAGTTACAATAATTGAAAACGCACGTTCAAGGAGAAGCAGCTGATATGCTCAAAACAATTCAAATTACAGATTTAACTTCCCTATTGCATGGAAAAAACTGGAAGACCACTATACTAACAGATGACTCCTCATTGTCATTTACACTAAACCGCTACTCGATTTACCTGCCGTCCACTCAACCTCACCCTCTCAATTACAGTTCCTACTTAACACAACTACCAACGCAATCTCTGCCTTAGAACAACTTAATAGACCAACCAACCACAGGGATGACATTCTTGTGCCTATTATTTCTCGCAAACTCGACTTCAAAACCTTACGCAAGTGGGAAACACAAGTCAGTAAGACAGCCGACCCTCCCACTTCCATCCAGCTTTGTGAATTCATCACTGAGAAGGAAACCACACCGAACTCACCGATTTTGATAATTTTTGGACATGCTATACTACTTAAAAAAATATTCGACACGTATTTTATTTTTATCGGCCCATAAGGACTTTAAGGGGTGAAATCCACCACCAAAGTCAACCCTCACAATTCGTTTATTTAGTATTTCTCACCGTGTAATGAATTTTTTTGAAAAAAATCAATTGAAAAATATTCGTCTTAAAAAACATTAAGTATGAGTAGTATTTATAAGCAAAGAGGTTGCAACTCCTATTTTTTAATTTAATAAAACTGCATTTTTTATTAAAAATTGTTTTATAAATATCGAGGTTTAGTTTAAAAAAAATTATAAAAAGTAGTTTTGTGAACAGTATCAAACATTAGTGTTGACATGTTTCGGGATTTTTCAAAAATCAACCCTTAACTACCCGTAACTACCTCTCATAGTGATACACCATGTATAAGTGGCAAAAAAAAATTTTTTCTTAACCAATGTGTAAAATGAGCATAATTTATAAGAAATAAAAGTACATTCAATTGATTTTATTTATTAAGAGTACCAAAAGGATGAAAAAAGCTACCCCCAAAAGTGAATACCGAATATATCAGCAGTTCTCATTAAAATTCTTGATTAAAAAAAAATATATAAAATAATTACTGTATCACTGAAAAAGATAATAACATTAATTTTTTAATAAAATCAGTATTTTTTCAGGGGTGGAAACCACCTCTAAAGTTTACCCTTAAAATTCCTTTTTTAATTTACCTTTTTATTGGATACCCTTTGATTGATGGTTTTTAATTAAATCAGGTATGAAATTATTTTTCGTTAAAAGCTTGATACATAATGTATGTTTATGGCCTAAGGGGTCGCAACCCTTATTTTATTCTTTGAAAAAACTACGACTTTTTATTAATATTTTTATCACAATAATGTGGGTATAAATTAAAAAAAATTATTAAATGCATTTTCGTTAACTATTCGAATATGTTTGTGTGTTTCGGAACTTACCAAAAAACCACCCCTAACTACCTTTACTAACCCTGATAGTGACAGACCATGCATAAGTGGTGAACAAAATTTTCTTTCTTATAAGTCATTCAGTGTGTGAAATGAGTCTATCTTATAACAAATAAAAATATATTCAATGAATTTTATTTATTAAAGAGTACCAAAGAGGTGAAAAAGATCACCCCCAAAAATAAACGCCTAATGTAACATGAGGTCTAATTTATTAGTTCAATATAGATACAACATATTATTATTTGTACATAGATACATTGATATGTGTATGTAGAAGTTATCCTACGTGATACTATATAAAATTGATTAAAAATTATTTTTCATAATAATATCTATATTTTTCTTTTTTTATTTATTGTTGAATTCAATATATCATTCAACAAATGTTTCACAGAAATGATAATCATCGAAAAAATGTTGGAAACATAATGACTTTTTACACCGATCACATCGCACTATAGCAACGTTGTTACATCCTTCTACTTCACACTTTATATTGCAAGAATCTCCAAAACTAAAATCAACCGGATTATTAGGTTTAGCTGGTTTTTCATCAATGTAGCCGCTTTTATACCAAGAATATTTAAAAATGTTTGTATATCTTGGTGAAGAAAGCTGATTATGGATCAGAGATTGCATTTTTATAATGTTATTTCTTAAATGGAGATTCATATCATAGTCCAACAAAATCACTTGATCTGAAAGACGTCGAACGAAGTTCTTCCAGATACGAAATCCGTACACATCGAGTGGTTGGATCTTCCCTGTCGTTCCTGTGGAAATTTTTCATCACAATGTCCACTCCAAGAATCGAGTAAAAGTATAGATTGAGGCCCAACATACGGGTAAAATACTTCTTTTAACCAAATTTTAAAATGATCTAAAATAAGAAAATGTTACCAAAATTTTTTCATAATATACAAAAATATACTCACCTGTAGTTAATTTTCCAGATTTGGATGCTTCTACATGTACATTTGTTTGTCTAAATAAAGAAGATTCTATTATAGGACCAAACTGACCAGTTTTTTCTTTTAATACTAAAAAAAGTGGTGATAAAAGTTTTCCAGTAGCTGATATAGTTGGTTGAATTGTATAACTGTGCGTTGTCGATGAAACTGACTGTACCAGGCTGTTTGAAATGTACATTCTATATTGCGCGCCCGACAAACGTAAACATGCGAGTGCGCAACACTCACACATACACGAACACTACGAACGCCTCCCCACCAGAGTATACGATATGACTTGGGCGCGAGCGGCACCGGCCGTCGCGCGCCTCACTCACTTATCTGCTGGACTCCGCCCGAATAGCATCGCGCGCTGCGAGCATGGGATGCTCGCGGAACTTCGCAACCTTTGTACTTAGAATAAGGACCTATCAATAAAACTATTCTTATATATTTAAATAGTTCTCTTCTTTATGATCCAACTTCAACACAGGCATTGCACCTGCTTTTCTCCTTCAACTGCTAATGTTCTTCCCGAGTGCATTTCTAATTGAAACCCACTCTGATCTGAATTATAAACATTTGAAATTCCAATTATTAGTATACACGATTTAACGTCAGTTACAAAAGCAGCAGCTTTAGTTTGAAGTTCTTGACCACCTTCTAATGTTTTTTTAGTGATAAATTTATTTATTTTTCTGGATACTATTCGATGAACTTTTTTAAATTTTAATAACCAATTTGCAGAAGCCTTAAATCTTACATCATCAGAGCCGAGCATTTTTTGAGCTTGCAACGTCCATTTACGTACGTCGCGATCATGCACTATCGAACCAGCTTCAACAGCAGCTTTTAAATTATCTAAAGTTTATTGGCAAATTTGCGCAATCTTTTCTCTATATGTTCCACATTTATTAATGTTTTTCGCCCAACGATTAAGTTGACTGATGGATGAAACTTTTTTGTATCTGTGTTGCACAGTTTCAAGTTTTAAGTTTTGTTTTTTCCGCTTCTCCAATATTCTACGGCTCTTTCTATATAATCAAATGTGACTTCTTCTGCATCATTCATACACTGATCTATTGGTGTAAAATCAGAATCGGGAAAGTGATGTTGTACTTCATCTTCAATTATTTGAGCATTAGTATCATTATAATTTTCATGGAAACCCAACGTCTCCTCAACAATTATGTCGACATCATTAAACTCATATGTGGCATCTATTAATATTTCTTTCAGCTTTTCTGACAATTCCATTTCTTTGAAATTAGTCTCGCTATTTGGTATTTGTAAGCTTTGAAAATATGCTAATAATAAATTCACTACGTTCAAAGGGTTAATCTTCATGTTTGAAGCTAAAATAAAATTAAATAAACATCAACAATAAATTGAAACTCTTTCTAATAATTGCAAAGTTTAACAACAAACACAATGCTGCCCTAGCGAAAAAAATACGTAATAAACGTATCTTCCCAAAAAATACGCAATAAAACCATTTAAAAAATTATAGGAGTAATTTATCAAAGAATATCATAAATAATCTAACATAAATGATCATATCTTATATGATAAATTATCAAAGAATATCATTAATTATAATCAACCATAAATAAGCATCAGATATTATCAGTAATAAAATTTAAATATTAATAATTTTTTATTTGTCAATGATTATCTATAATTATCAACAATTGTCAAAAAATATTTCCAGGAGTAAAAAACGGACTCGAGACGAACCAATTTGTTTTGATGAATTTATTTCGCCAACGTTTCGAAAGTGTTTTTAACTTTCTTCATCAGGGCTGCGAAAGCATAGTTATAAAACATGTAGATTTATAAACAAAAAACAATATTAGACATAATATATAAAAAACATACCATAAAAACAATATTAACACATATTAAGTTCGTCTACGAGGAGTTTAAATTTCTCCTCATGAACGCAACGTCGCTAATTCACTATGAAATACAATTACAGTTTTTAATAACATTAAGGAATTAAAATGCAATACGTGTATAAAAGAATATTTGTTGAAAAATGAAGTACTGGTAAGAACTTACAAAGTTTATGACGTTCTGCAAACATAGTCAATTTTGGAAATACCCAACTGTATTAGGACAACTCCAAAATGGCACTAACGATAAATTAAAATTAAGGAGTAATGAATAACTGTTAGGATAGACAGGAAAGAGGTGGTGGGGGTCGGGAAAGGGAAATAGTGAGGGATAGCGGTTGCCTCGGTCACACCGGTGGAACAGGAGCCCAAGCGATGAGGAGTAGTGGACGAGACCCATACGATAAGAATGCGGAAACTCTAGCGTATTAGGTGTGCCACCTCTCTAATCGCATGCTCGCCTGATCCTACAGTACGAAACAAGACAGTAAAGTGATGGAGAAAAGAGGTTGTAAACACGTAGAAGGCAATTGTAAATGCTATGAATTTAGATGTGTTGCTTCTTGATAGTATCTATTGTGATTTTATATGCGTTTTTTTAAGAAATGGGTATCTTCCATATAGTTGAGTGTATTATTGTAGAAGTGTATTTGCATCATCTCAGAAAAAGTGCGTTTAAATTAGTTCGGTTCTTTGTCTAGTATTCTGATCTTATCAAAATTTATGTTGACACTCTTCACAAATTTTCAATAATTTTGAGGAAAATAGAAAACCAATATGACACAGACACAAAAAAACTCTGCGTACAGTTATCTAAATCGCTAAGGAAATTAATCATAAACAAATGTAAAACGAAGTTTTTGGTGAACTGCAGAGGATGTGATATCTTTCCACGTCACATCGATAACCTACGTAAGTCCATAAAAGCCCTTTCCTTTCAAAGTAAACACGTACAGGGTAAATTCGCACATTTTTCTGATTATTTCCAAAAAAAGATTTTAAATTTTGAAATCACTGATCTTAACATACAAATCACGTTCTTGAAAAAACGGATCGATAACATTACATCTAGCTTAAAACAAAAAACTACAGAAAAATTTGTTTCTGATTTCCTAAAATATTATAACCATGCAATAGACTTCGTAAAGAACAAACACACAATAGCAAAATCAATAATTTACTCTCCACTTTGAATAACGGTGCGCCTCACAAATTTAAATTGAATAACAATGCCTTGTCATGTCATAACGACTGCTCTTCTTCATCCCCTAATCAAAACAACAACAATAGCATTATAGAAACCAAAAAGAAATGGTTAGTAAATTTATCTAACGTACAGTTACCGACTTTTGCAATCGATACCCTAAACTTTGGAGAAAAATCAATTTTACGCTCCATCCAGATAGACGTACACTTTTTGAATATGTCAAAAATATAGAAATAAATATGCGAAACCTGGAAAAACACACGGAGAAATACATAGAAATCAAGGATAATCTTTTGGCAGCCTTAAACAATTTTATACAGAAAGATAAAATCACGCATATTAGTAAAATAGACAAAACAATAGAACGTAATTTAAATAAAACTAAAGAATTTATCAAATTGAATCCAGACATATTCATCACTAAAGCCGATAAAGGGACCGTCACCGTCATCATGAACAAGAATGATTATCTTAACAAAGTATAAGCTGCTCTCGCGGATAGAAATTATTACTCTATCATAAAAAAATCACCTTTAAGCAAATTACAGAACAATATTTCTTCTCTTATCAAAGATCGGAACAATAAAGGGGTTTTCGACACAGACTCATGTTTTTCTCATGTATTACACGCAGATATTAAAAACACAAACTTGGCGAGAGCATATGCTCTTGTTAAGATCCATAAGAAAGACAATCCCATACGAATTATAGTTACTGCAATTGGTAGTCCTACTTACGCTTTAGATAAAAGTTTATCATTAATTTTCACCAAATACTTTCCCCGGCCAAAATCAACAGTAAAAAGTAGCACTGAATTAAAAGAAATAGTAGATACCATAGACATCACGAACGAATTTGAGCTTTCCTCTTTTGACGTCATTTCATTGTTTACAAACATCCCGTCGTATCTGATTATTCTTGCAATCTCAAAAAAATGGAAATACCTTAATAATAAAATAAACTTATATAAAACAGAATTTTTGAAAGGAATTAAAATACTCCTTGATTCTACGTATTTACAGTTTAATAATAAGTATTACAAACAGACTATGGGTGCACCGATGGGTTTTTGCACGAGCCCGTGGTTCGCCGATATTACTCTCGAACTTTTGGAAACCTCGTGTCTTAACAAATACAAAAGTGAAGTCTTACTGTACAAAAGATATGTAGATGACTGTATTCTTATTACTAAGAAAGATAAAACGAATGAAATCCTCACTACATTTAATAGTTATAATAGGCATTTGCAATTTACAATAGAATATGAACACAACAACAGCATAAACTTCCTTGATATGACACTTACAAAAACAGATGATAACAAAATAATCACCAATTGGTATAGAAAAAACACAGCCTCTGGACGTTACATGAATTATTTTTCCCACCACCCACAGTCATAAAAAATAGCTATTATATACAACCTTTTCAACAAATCTATAAAACTCTCTTATCCACAGTTCCATATCAATAACTTAAAAACAACCACGGATTACCTTCAATGTAACAATTACCCTCCAGATATTATTAAAAAATATATTGGCCTTAGACTCGACCAGATCCGTAAAAACAATAGTAACGTCGCAACTTACAACACAGCCAACAATACTAAATCAATAGTCTCTAAAACAAAAATGATACTGCCATACATAAAGAATTTAACTCCAAAAATTGTCCGTATCCTCCGTACACACAATATAATTCCTATATATAAAACCATTAACAAGTTTAATCATTTGATAAGACTAGGGAAGGACCGTCTCGATTTATTAAACACTAATGGGATCGTTTACAAGATCAAATGCAATAACTGATCTGCCACATACATCGGTATGAGTAAACGAAAATTAACGAAACGTGTGTACGAACATAAAAGAGCAGTCAAATTAGGCTCTGAAAATTCTGCACTCGCTGGCCATACACAGGACACAGGACATTCCATAAATTTTGATAAGATCAGAATACTAGACAAAGAACCGAACTATTTTAAACGCACTTTTTCTGAGATAATGCACATATACTTCTACAATAATACACTCAACCATATGGAAGATAGCCATTTCTTAAAAAACGCATATAAAAAGATAATATAAACTATCAAGAAGCAACACATCTAAATTCATAACATTTACAATTGCCTTCTACGGGTTTACAATCTCTTTTCTCCATCACTTTACTGTCTTGTTTCGTACTGTAGGATCAGGTGAGCATGCGATTAGAGAGGGGGCACACCTAATACGCTAGTCTCTGCATTTTTATCGTATGGGTCTCGTCCACTACTCCTCATCGCTTGCGCTCCTGTTCCACCGGTGTGACCGAGGCAACCGCTATCCCTCACTATTTTCCTTTCCCGACCCCCACCACCTCTTTCCTGTCTATCCTAACAGTTACTCATTACTCCTTAATTTTAATTTATCGTTAGTGCCATTTTGGAGTTGTCCTAATACAGTTGGGCATTTCCAAAATTGACTATGTTGGGAGAACGTCATAAACTTTGTAAGTTCTTACCAGTACTTCATTTTTCAACAAATATTCTTTTATACACGTATTGTATTTTAATTCCTTAGTGAATTGGCGACGTTGCGTTCATGAGGAGAAATTTAAACTCTTCGTAGACGAACTTAATATGTGTTGATATTGTTTTTATGGTATGTTTTTTATATATTATGTCTAATATTGTTTTTTGTTTATAAATCTACATGTTTTATAACTATGCTTTCGCAGCCCTGATGAAGAAAGTTAAAAACACTTTCGAAACGTTGGCGAAATAAATTCATCAAAACACATTGGATCGTCTCGAGTCCGTTTTTTACTCCTTAAAATAATTAAAACCTACGAACGTATTGCAAACACTTCAAAAAAATATTTCCACTAGCGTTGGGTTATCTACAATTAGTTGAACTATTTTCGGCTGGTTGCCTACATATGCAGTAAGACCAGACTTTTCTTGTAGGTTGTGCATTTTAATCATTTTTATTTTTTATCTATCACGTCATGATTTTGAAACAAATATCAAATTCAGCATCAAAAGTAAACAGCAAGAATATGATCTGACCCCGGATCCAGACAACTTTCTTTTGTAACCTGTGTTATTAATCGAAATAAAAAAATTCAATATTCATTCCATGTAATATTTGATTAATTAAAAAAATAAAAACGTTCATTATAAAAACTTGAAAACACATTATTTTTAAATTTGATAAAAAATGTTAAATTTTTTAACAGTTGAAGTTTATATTTATTTCAATAAGTGAAAATATTCAAATAAAATGATAAAATTATAGATTGATACATACATAACAGTAATACTTACGAAGTTAACAAAAAATTTTCTTCTTATTCTTCTTAATTATATTTTCGAGCTCGACAAATTCGTATGTAAATATGTAAGTGTGTGTATTGTAACAGGATGACTTCTGGGGTAAAATCCCAACAAGCCAAAGGCCAGCGATGCCCTAGAACACGGTGCCGCGGGTGTCAGACTAAAATGACTTGCCCGGGGATCTGCTCCTGGAATTCCGAAAACAACGCGAAGATCGCACACGAACTTCGCTTTCCAACTAATTGGATCGCTGAGTGAAAAGCGCGCGCTCGAAGAGTAAAGCGCGCGGCCGCTATGCTCAGATATGAAAACGACCGGCGGAGTCGTTTTCCCGCGGAGGCGGCGGTATCCGGGAGAAGGACAGGTTGTAATGAACAACGCGACGAGTAACTAGATATCACCGTATATTAAAATTATTAATAACTACAAGCACAACGCACGTGCTGATTAGAACAAATGAGTTAGTTCGCGCGCGACCGTTAAGATTCAAACGCGCGAACGATACGGCGCGCGGCGAAGCTGCTATTCTCGCGCGCGGTGTTAAAGTACCGCGGGCTGACACACACCCGCACGTACACGGTACAGAAAGCTTGCACGGGGTGATTTCCGTGCGAGCCTTTACAATAAACCCGCGAGAGGAGAGTAGAAAACTTACGTTAGGAAGGAGCAGCCGGTGCACTCGACTCTCTCTCGCTCCCTGTCGCTCGCACAGCAGTTGCGCTCTCTTTCTCTCTCTCTTGCTCGCTGTGTTGGGTCGACAGGCGGGCTGGCTGCCGGCTCGTCGCTCGCAGTCTCGTGCGGCTCACGCTGCTCGGGATCGCTCTCTCTCTGTCTCTCTTTCGCACGTACGCACCCTACTCGGCGCCTCCACTACACTCACGATAACTATAAAAAGCTAGGACGGCGCGGATGAAGTAACTTTTTAGAGACACACTGGAGAGAAGTTCTCGGCACGATGGCAGACACGAAGATGGCTGCCGTGACTCCTATAAAGCCGTGTAGCAGCTTCGCGGGTACGCGACGGGCATATTACGCGTCGCGAGACCGTTCTAATCCGGTCAGGATGCTCGCGCGCTTGCGCCCCCGGTGAGCATGCCTGCTTGGCGCGGGTAATTCGAATCTCGAATTACCTAACTCGCGCACGCTTTACAGTATTTAAGAATTCATTACTACATTTAAAAAAATGCTTTACTTCTCTTGAACTGTTCTCAACAATGAATTATAGCAGAATGTTTTTATAAATATACAAAGTTGTTTTCAACGAGTCTTATGTTTGGATACCTAATCTATGTAGTACCATATCTACATAGCAGCATCCGGCAACAGCCGGATAAGACTTTAATCAAGTAAATATTAAAGTTTTTATTTTTCTAATCAAGAATTTTAATAAGAACTGCTGATGTATATAAGGGTTGAAAGCCGTTAGGTCATAAATATACGTTATATACCAGGCTTTTAACGATCATCAATTTTATATAGTATCACGTAGGATAACTTCTACATACACACATTAATGTATCTATGTACAAATAATAATATGTTGGTATCTATATTGAACTAATAAATTAGACCTGATGTTACATTAGGCGTTTATTTTTGGGGGTGATCTTTTTCACCTCTTTGGTACTCTTCAATAAATAAAATTCGTTGAATATATTTTTACTTGTTATAAGATAGACTCATTTTACACATTAAATGACTTATAAGAAAGAAAATTTTTTTCACAACTTATGCATGGTCTCTCATTGTCAGGGTTAGTAAAGGTAGTTAGGGGTGGTTTTTTGGTAAGTTCCGAAACACACAAACATATTCGAAATAGTTAACGAAATTGCTTTTAATAATTTTTTTTAATTTATACCCAGATTATTGTGATAAAAATATTAATAAAAAGTCGTAGTTTTTTCAAAGAATAAAATAAGGGTTGCGACCTCTTAGGCCATAAATATACCTTATATATCAAGCTTATAACGAAAAATATTTTCATATTTGATTTAACTAAAAACCATCAATCAAATGGTATCCAACAAAAAGGTAAATTAAAAAAAGAATTTTAAGGGTAAACTTTAGGGGTGGTTTCCACCCCTGAAAAAATACTGATTTTATTAAAAAATTAATGCTATTATCTTTTTCAGTCATACAGTAATTATTTTATATATATTTTTTTTTTTAACCAAGAATTTTAATGAGAACTGCTGATATATTCGGTATTCACTTTTGGGGGTAGCTTTTTTTATCCTTTTGGTACTCTTAATAAATAAAATCAATTGAATGTACTTATATTTCTTATAAATTACGCTCATTTTACACAATGGTTAAGAAAAAATTTTTTTTGCCACTTATACATGGTCTATCACTATGAGGGATAGTTAGGGGTTGATTTTTGAAAAATCCCGAAATATGTCAACACTAATTTTGACAGTGTTCACAAAACTACTTTTTATAATTTTTTTTAAACTAAACCTCGATATTTATAAAAAAAATATTAATAAAAAATGGAGTTTTATTAAATTAAAAAATAGGGGTTGCAACCTCTTTGGTTATAAATACTACTCATACTCAATGTTTTTTAAGACGAATATTTTCCAATTGATTTTTTTCAAAAAAATTCATTACATGCTGAGAAATACTAAAAAACGAATTGTGAGGGTTGACTTTGGGGGTGGATTTCACCCCTTAAAATCCTTATGGGCCGATAAAAAAAAATACTTGTCGAATATTTTTTTAAGTACTATAACATATTCAAAAATTATCAAAATCGGTGAGTTCGGGTTGGCGTGGTTTCCTTGTGAGTGCATTGATCTATTAGAAACTCTCTCAGTGCCTCATTTTAGCAAATCCAGAACCACAAAAAACCGATCAACTAGTGTTCATTCTACTTTTACTGGGAAATGTGCCTTTTGTGCTGCTACTTTTTTTATTATTCATTGCGACGCTTTTAAAGACAAAACCGTGAGTGAGCGGAAAGACTTTGTGAAGGAAAAGAAACTATGTGTCAATTGTTTAGGTTTTCACCCGATCAGTAGCTGCCGATCTGAAAGGAGGTGCATCATATGTACGAAACAGCACCATACGCTTCTTCACGAAGATACAAATACAAGTTCTCATGTGTCTGCCATTGAACCAATTCATAATCACGTCGCTTTCACTGGTCCTTCTTTTACTACCAACACTGAGCTATGATAGATCCTGGATCCCAAAGTTCTTTTGTATGCGAGGTATTATTAAAGAAGCTTGAACAACCATACTCTGCCACGACAGTGCCGTTGAGTCGTATTGGAGGTTTTTCTCACATCCCTGCTAAGGGCCGCACAACTTTGCAACTTACATCCGCTTTCAACCCTAAAGTATATTTGCAATTAAACGCACTAGTACTTCCCTTTATTACTAAATACACGCAAAGATGCCATAAACTAAAGAATGCCTGGACCCATTTGAAGAGATTACAATTAGCGGACGATTTCAGGGAAACACCTGCTGAAATTGACATTTTACTTGGGGCCGACATCTTCCCAGAGATCTTGCTCGACGGACTGGTCAAAGAACCTTTCGGAACTCCAATGGTCCAACGCACAATCTTCGGATGTATTATTAGCGGACCTATTGCTAAACTTAATACCTCAAAGTCTCCAACTGCAGCAGTTCAATCTTAGTTTTCAGATCGGTTTAATTCTGTACGCCCATTATATGGACGAAGGCGGGCGGTATGTTCGGGATTGTAGTACCCGAAGTGCCCGCTTGATGGCAAGCGCCAAACGCGCTCCCTCAATAAAAAACATCACCCCAAGTGTATAAGTAAAGGCATGCGACTTGCACCCGGGAGACCCACAATTGACACATTTTGCTTTACCCTACTTATACATTGCTTTGCTTACGCTTATTACTTTTGTTTTGCTTGCTTTTGCCAATAATGCGAGAAGCTCTCATATTATTTGCAGCTACACTTTGCGTATTTGCTCGAACGCATTTGCGTTCCTATTTTCCACAATTTAACTGTTGCTTTCGAGCAGAGTTGGTTGCAAAGACTCTTGAAGTCTTGCTTTCCATTTTATTTCTTCTCGCCGACAACCCTAACAATATAAATTCTCGTATACGTTCAATCGTATACAGACTGTGATATCTTAAGTTATCTTTACAAAAGTGAAATATACTGAGAAGCGTAAATTGGCTGTGTTAGATTGTATTTTTAAAAAAGGATTATGGTATTTATATTTAAATTGTTTTTTATATTGGCTGTTTTTTTTGTTGTATTCTACACATGAGTATTACACACCGTTTATAAATTGACCACATATTTGCAATAAAATGACTATTACTATTACTATTACTTGACTCAAAGAATGTTATTAATTATAAAAAAAAATTATTTATGAAAATAATTCATAACTTGACTAAAAATGACTAGAAATACTATTAGACTGACTAGAAATACTATCAGAACTTTAAAAAACTAATACAAAGTAATACTGTAATAATAATCACAATGTCAATTATATTGTTTGTAATAAATGCATTTTTTCAAAAGACTATTTATTGTTTATTAAAAATTCATTTAGCCGTTGCGTGACCAATAAATTTCGCCACTATAGAGTGGGTAAGAGGTGATATTTCTTTTTTTAACAAATTATGTAACGTGATTATTTTAAATTGTAAAATTGATTTTGAAGTAAAAAAACTACCTACAAAATCGTTAGTCCGTCATGTGACCGAAAATTTTGTGACAGTCATTTCGCCACTATATGGTGAGTGAGGGCTTGTGTGACAGTTTGTTTTAAGACGAGTCCTGTGACATGACCATATTTTTTATGACCATCATTTTAGTAAAGAAAATTTGAATTCTTTCTTTGTGATGTGTGTGACGGTCACATGACGGTCATTTTTAGCGTCACAAAACGGATTTTAAAAGCATTTCTGCAACACTAGTTTTGAGAATTTGACATGGTAACCTACTATTAGCCCTTTAATTTGTGTAAACGCAACTGACAGTTGAATCGAATGCTTCGATTATTACAATTAGTTTTACATCGCTTATAACGTAAAAAGTGTTTTTCTTTTTTGTATTTGCGGTTCATGTGTTTATTTGACAGCATAATTATTGTGTTTATAGAGTTGTGTGCTTATTAAAATATAAAAATAGTGTTTTAAAAAAGGAATTAAAGTGACTTTTAACAAAGTTTGAAAATGGCTTCAAAGAATGGACAATGCTCATCCTGACTTTAAATACTCAAAAGGAAGTTCTAAGAAGAGGGTTAGAATTATTCAAAGAAATATTGATAATGAGAAAAATAGCAGAAAGCGAAGAAGAAGAAGATCAACTTCAGCTAGAAAGATGAGAGATAGGTCAACATCTTCTCACTGCGACACACATAATAGAATAATCAACATCAGCATTCTGTTTCCTGAGCTCGAAAGAGCTTTAACAAATATTTCCAAGATGCTCATTGATTTTATCATAAGCAGAATGAGCCACTGATGGTGATAAGTCCATGATTCCACAGAAAGTTGATAGTCCAGTGTGACCGTGACAAAGTGCACGCATGGCCACGGTCACACTGGACTATCAACTTTCTGTGGAATCATGAACTTATCACCATCAGTGGCTCATTCTGCTTACGATAAAATCAATGAGCATCTTGGAAAAATTTGTGCAGAAGCGGCTCAACAGTTTATGGACACAGGTGAAAGAAGAAGTCGAGTTAGCACCGCCAAATACGAGACTTATTGTTTCTGGTGACAGCTCTTGGAGGAAAAGAGGCTTTTCTTCCTTCAAGGTATCACCAGTATTATTGGCAACAGATCTGGTAAGGTTTTGGATGTTGTTATTAAAAATAGCTTCTATAAACCTTGCTCAGTCTGGGAGAAAAAGAAAGGAACAGCTGAATACTATGATTCATATGCAGCAGGTGTATTTTAAATTATGTAAGTATATTTATATAATATATTATATGCTTTTGTATTTGTACATTCTGTAGGGTATGATATATTAAATAAATAAGTAAAATATATATATTTATGAATATTTTGTACGCAAACTATGTACAAAATATACATAAATATACATATTTTTTGTATAGAAAGGCGAAAAGCTAATAAATGTATAATTAATAATAAATGTTATTATTACAAAATACATACATATATCTTTGGGAACAGTTGCTTATGCAGACGATTTCGCATACGGAAAGAGACTTATGCAGATTTTCGCGGAATTATGCAGGCGTCAACATAAGATAGCGATTATTTCTTTAGTCAAGCGAGATTTATGCAAACAAATTCTTACACGAAAAGTTATTTATGCAGATACTCATTATATACACAACAGGACTTATGCAGACAAGTCTGCATAAGTACCCATATACCAAATTTATATATGTGTATTATATTTTTCAAATTCCTTTTTTACTTTTATATATTAAAGTAAATTTATCAAGTTTCTTTATACTATTGTTTTTTAAACCAAAAATTAAAAAATATATTGCCTGTGTTTTAGTGATTTCTAGGCAAAAACACTGATTGACAGACACATCCTGCGACTACCATGAGACCATGGGCTTAAGAGATGAGGTTAAGGGCAACTGGCACCACTGGCAACAAGACACACATAAAAGCTTATGACCTAGGGCGATAAAAATGATAAGTATCTAAGACATATGAATTAATGAATGTATAGCGAAAATGTTACGAAATAACTAAAAGTTGACTTTCATTTCTAGGTCAAGAAATACCAAGGAAAATAAAATTCTACGCAAGGTAGTCAATATCAAACTTTTCTTTAATCGGTATAAAGATAAGAATCAATATCAGTAACAAGGGAGGCATGTTTTGAATATTTTCATGCATTATGAGTTATAAAACTTTAAAGTTGATTTTCTCATAACATGGTGTTTGATGAAATAGGCTCACTGTCCGTAAGGTTTTAGATGATCATGCGGATGAACTAATTTCAAATTTGAAGTAAGTATTTCTAAATAGTATAGTTTCCTAATCAATGCAGGGATTTAGGATTGAATGTCATGAAAAATTTATACATCAGAAAAATTTTGAAAACATTCAAAAAATTTTAAAAATGAATGCAAAATGCACAAAAAGTAAGCACATTTTTTTTTATAAGATCAAAAACCCCTACATTGGTAAGAGAATTATGCAGTTTAGAAGTATCCACTTCAAACTTGGATCATTTCATTCGCAGGTAAGTTTGAAACTTTCGGACAGTGACAAACTTGCCTAATCGATAACTATGTTTCTGGACCATATAAAGTGGGAAATAATTAGTTTACATTTATGTATTAAAATATGACTTTTTTATTTCAGAAAAAAGGTGTCTAGCCCCCTGAAGATTGCCGAAATGTCCTCACTCTGCGATTCGAAAAAATAGAGGTGGCATATTTTGTTGCTAATTCTCTGCTGCAAGATGGTCGTAGCCAAAAATTCCAAAATCCTTCGGGAGTCTCAGAACTAGACATAGGCCCTTGGCTAAGAGAATCAATTTCTTTATAATCGGTCTCAACTGAAAAAAAAAACTATCCAGTATTTTGTTGCTAATTTTCTGCGAATTTTGTACACCCAACCGGATTTTTCTGCTTCAGCCGTTTTCGAGAAACATGTTGTCTGCCAGTTCAAGATTAAGCTAGCAGATCATTTTCGGATATGTTTGCGAGTTTTTCCACCACTGACCGTTCCCCCACCACAGGGTGAGAGGAGAGGGGTGTATTATAGATACCTCTATAATAACCCCACTTCAACTAGGGTCAGAGAGGAAATTCGCCATGTACTCCTATAGTACCACAATATTAAAATTTAACTTTATGATTTAAAATTTAACTTTATAATTTAAAATTTAACTCTATGATTTAAAATTTATAATATTTAACTTTATAATATTGAACTCTTTAAGAAAACTAAGGGTTACTTTAGGATAGGAGCATGAAAAGGCAAGTAAAAACAAATTTGATACATTTAAATCTTTTTATTCATTAAAAATATAATATTTTCTAAATATAGTGACACAAGCTCGTATATTAAAGACATAACATCATGAATCGGTATTGATATTGGTATATCATTTTTTTTAATCATTATTTCATCATAAATTTGATCGGAATCAGGTATGCCGAATTTTCCCACATAAGCTAATAAATTGTGCTTAGAAAAATACGTATATTGTGATGACTGTGTGTCTTTGCAATTTTTCTTTCAAATAATGACAAATAATATATGCTACGTTACAGGTTACATCTAATAAAAATCTCACTCTCACAAGTATACAATATTTTAATATTTTTAATCTATCAAAAGAAACTTTTTTAAATATTAAACTATGTCGGTACTGCTTCGTTGGTGGTTGATCACCTGCCGCTTGTGAATCTTCGTCTTCCACAAGTTCAATGGCCTTGTCGCCATAACTCATAATAAGTCTTATGCTAAAATGTCTAAAGGGTATCTTTTTATGCAGCATATCACCATCTTCAGTTTCAAAGAACTTATCAATATCTGGAAAAATGTCTTCAAATAAACGCTAGTCAGATACAGTAAGCGGTATACCGACAAAGTCGTCAGAACTAAGACGAATGACAGGTAGAAATTCACCACCAATTTTCTTATTTTCTAGACCAATTGTGATTTTCTTGGTATAAGATTTGTTTAGTCCGAACACCATAGTAGTTGCTGATGACAATGATATTTGGAAACACTATCTTGACCAGCCATTGTCTTGTATTTACGCTTGCCTTGATCAGCCATTCCTGTATATTATTTTCAGCAGGAATGATTGAGTGAACTAATGAATAGGCTGTGTTAGATGCTCTTTTTTATACTATTCATACTGATGGTGGGGGTTTATTATTTGAAGGGGTACGATAGCAGTGTGGGATGTATTAGTAGTGGGGGTTCGTAATGGTAGCGGGGAAATGTACCCCTATACAATTTTGAAACATAATTTCTAAAAAGTTGATCATTTTTGCGTAAGTTACAAGAAAAGTTTTCGAGAAAATGTCCAATTCCAAGGCCCACAGACATGAAATGTAAAAACATGAGACAAAAATAACCACATGTACCTGAAGTTTCACTTTGCTGTTGTCGTGAATTCCATCGAAATTTTCTAACATTTCTTCGAATGCGGGTTATATGGTCGGGTATGTAAGGAGGCACACCAAAACTATCAAAGTACCAGGCATCACCATTTTTATTGACGTAAATTGCAACTCAATGCAAGCCAGATTTATCGTGACTTTGGGTGTTGAAAATATAAGCTGTCGGTCTCATTCAGACCAAGGGAGTTTGATCTGCCGCAAAGACTTCCATAGCGAGAGCCGGAATTCGAGATAAAATCCGTTGAATTTGTATATTGTTCATCGCAGAGATTAATACGTGGTTCGAAGATAAACTCTTCAGCAGCTTCAGTTTTTCCACGTGCGTTCAACCACGTTTTTAACACAGAGGCGTTATTCAAAGCACAACAATACTTTGAAAAATAGATTTTTAAGGTATGGTGCATGCAGTAATTACCAGATGCTGTGAATTTGTGAAATGGAGGACAATCTTCCTCAAACTCTACATTTATAATGTGCCGTATAGTAATTTTTCGTAAAATCGCCACTTTCATACCATCACGAACATAAATATTGTTTGCTCTTACAAATTTCTTGTACGTTTTTGAACAAGACTTTTTCAGAAACACCTTGATCAAGCCAGTCCAAGCCCTGATGGTTTCGTGATAACCAATCGTTTTCTTTTCTAGCCTCTTGACATAGCGAAATGATCTAATGTTCTGTGAAATTTTGATCTAATTAAAGGACTGCCACTTCTTTTGGTACCGCACGGCTCTTATAATCTTTGACACACTGTATGTCTACAACGATATCCATCTTCATAGTTTCGAACACATCAACGTCCAATGAACGACTGATACATCAGAAAACATTTCGTAATCATTAACCTTTACTTCCCACTACTACTACCTTCCCCCACCATCTCATCCACTATAGTCCGCGAAAATTTGACGTGACGAATCAATCTCAAGTATATTTTCATATTCAGCATAAATTATACAATTTACTGTACTGCTTAACGGATCATCAAAGCGAAGATCAATTCTTACACTACCATAGTTTACTAGATTCCAATGTGTATCTTGATTTGCTGATAAATCAGGTGTTAAATCGAAAGCGAAAAGACAATATCCATTGGCATAAGCTTCGCGTGAAATTGAATTACCCTCATTTAAATAATATATACCTGTATCAGAATATAAAGTATGATATGTTAAAATGTAGTAGATCGATCTAACGGAGGCAGGTAAAAGAGAAACAAAGTTTTGTTTCCCTTTTTATTTAAGCAACGTTTCGTTGGCATGGTCCGCCAACCTCTTCAGGCTCTAATTTATTGATCAAAACAGAAAATCTTTTTGAATATACGAAATTAAACTATCACTTACGTTACAAAAAGAAAATTATTAATACCTTATTTGTTTCGTGTGTCACATACAACACATAGCGTCAATCTAAGCGATACAGTGATGTACAGACATATTTATAGTACAAAAATGACTGTCTTTACAAACAAGACCAAAGAACAGAGCATAATACATGGCATCAATTTAAAAGGCACAGTAACGGAAAATAAGATCTATTTAATGATTTTACATCTTCTGTTTTGTTAATATTATTTCTATTACATTTAATATGAGTCATTTCAGAAAGGGTGCGTTTTTTTATAATTTAATTCGTAGTCTAAAATTTTGCTATTTTCCCAAAGTCATGTAAAAATTTATTAATATGTTGTGTCACTACTGCTTCTGGATTATTATTTTTTTTAGTGCTCCTTCATTCTCGTTTTCAGAGTCCGTTCAGTTTCTCCTGTATACTTACACGACTTACAGAAAAACTTATGTACTATATTGGTCCGATCCTATTTGTCTGTATGATCTTTACCTAATATAATAACTGAATTAAAACTTTTTTTAACTATAGGTAGAACACGAAAGTTGAGTGGTTTTAAGATTTCTGCTATTTTATAATATTGATCATTAAAAGGTAAAGAGATGTAGGACATCGATCTATTGCGTACTAGTGTTGTTTTGTGGGATTGTTTATGTTTGATTGTGTACATCCTCATACGTGTATATCGGTTAATGAATTTGTTAGGATAATTATTGTTTCTGAGGATTTGGGTAACAATTTTTAGATTTTTTCTATGAAATTTTTTATGTGGAAGAGAAATGGTCCTATCAACAAGGTTATAGACCATGTTTATTTTTTTTTAATGGGGTGATTAGAAAGATAATTGATTAATCTCCCGAAAGAAGTAGGTTTATTAAATCAATCAGTAATAATAGAACTATTGTGACGAATTAGAGAAATATCTAAAAAATTAATTTTTTTATCTTGTTCTAATTCATACGTAAATTGCAAACGATTATTGTATGAATTAAAGATATTTATAACTAAATCAATATGCTTTTTGTTTATGCACATAATGGTATCGTCTACCAATAATAATTTTAATATAATTTTCTTCTAAGTTTTTCAAACAATTCATTTTTAAATCGTCCATCACCATATCTGCAAACAAAGATGAAATGGGAGAACCCATAGGCGTACCTTCAATTTGTCGATAAAACTTACTATTCAACGGGAAAACTGTATTGGAGAATAAAAATTGTGTGCATGTAACGATTTGTGTGCGTGGAATGGAGTTTTGCATTTATTGTGTATATATTCAAATCTTCTGTCTAGGCTATCTAATACTAGTTCTAGTGGTATGTTTGTAAATAAGAAAATGACATCTAGAGAAAGTAGTATATAGTCATCCGGAATAATAACTGATTTTAATTCTTGTTTTAAATCTAAATTGTTATTGATATGAAATGCGGGTAATTTTATAGAAGATTTAATCTCATTATAAATTATTTTAGCTAAAAAATGGGTCGGACTATCCTTTTAGCTAAAAAATGGGTCGGACACCGATTTGTTAAAAAAATTAATGCAAAAATTAATATCTCGAATTTCAAGATTTAAAAGATTAAGACATAAATATTTGTCAACGTTCAGAAGTTTCTGTTTACACTTTTGACACGGGACAATCTTTTTTCTACTACATTGAAAATTCCTATGGGCTTCAAGCCAAATGACAACTAAAAAATTGGAGTATTTTAAACTATTAAAAACTTGAGGAATCAATACCACAACGCTGGTTCCTTTTGAAATGCACGTCAGAAGACATCATACCTCAACATATCCTCAACATAAGTAAGCGTTTTTGTACTTTATTCTTCCAGAGTTAAAAGTATAAACAGAAACTTCTGAACGTTGACAAACATTTATGTCTTAATCTTTTAAATCTTGAAATTTCGCATTAATTTTTTTAACAAATCGGTGTTATGTCTAAAAAAATTCGATTCTGCGACGTAATATTGACAGTTCAATCATAAAAAAGTTCTTTAGTTATACTAACAAAAAAGTTAATAGTATTATAGTAAAATACAATACGAAGTTGAAAGAAAAATTTTAATTCTTGCACAACAGAAAATTATACAAATAAATTATTATTCTTACAAATCTCGGAGCCAATTACATCTTCAAAACGATTTTTTAAAAATTTAACTAATGTACAAATACCTGCTGAGGTAATAAAAATAGTCTCCTTAGGACCAAAAGTTAGTATTAATGAAGACACATGTAAAAAATACATTATTGACACACTGAAAAATGTTGAGTTTAGCTTAGAAAACACCGAATTACCTATTACTAAAAAATCAGAAATTAGGGAAAAGATCGTTTCAAACCTAAAAATGGGTTTTAAAAAACAAAAACATACGAACACTCAAGATAGAAACACGAAAATTAAGTTAACAAAAATCAAAGCTTTCATTAAAAATAATCCTGACATATGGTTCACCATTTCTGATAAAGGCAATGTGACGGTCTGTTTACTTAAGACTGAATACCAGAAAAAAATGGAAAACCTATTATCTGATAAAACCACCTACAAAAATATCAAAAAGACTCCGTTACAAAATTGCAAACTGACACTTCTACTATCTTAAAAAATTTAAATAACAATAACTATTTACACACGAAATTTCACAATAACGCACTTTCTTGTACCAACACGATATTAGCAAATTGCTATGGTTTACCCAAGATACATAAAAAAGATGTACCATTTCGTCTAATAAATTCGTTGATTAATATACCGACCCATTTTTTAGCTAAAATAATTTATAATGAGATTAAATCTTCTATAAAAATACCCGCATCTCATATCAATAACAGTTTAGATTTAAAACAAAAGTTAAAATCAGTTATTATTCCGAATGACTACATACTACTTTCTTTAGATGTCATTTCTTTATTTACAAACATACCACTCAACTAGTATTAGGTAGCCTAGACAGAAGATTTGAATATATACACAGTAGATAGGCTAGGCCGGTTCTGGACCAGGCCGGTTCTGGTCAAGGCCTGTTCTGGACCAGGCCGGTTCTAGACCAGGCCGGTTCTAGACCCCCCTCGCCCCCCCCCCCCTTCCCCTCTTGGACGGTTCTGGACCAGAGAGCTCTAGACCAAACATGGTAGAGTATAATTTATTTAAAAATTACATTATTATTATTTATAACTAACAATTGTGACAGTATATTAAATTACAATGTTTTATGAAAAAAAAAATGCCGGAAGGTGGATTCGTGCTGACGATCTTCAGATCACGGAGCACGCACCTTACCACTCGGCTATCGTGACACATGTATCCTTGTAGCTACATTTTATACCTAACGAGACCGATATTATAATTTTAAATACTGTGCAAACATGTTATTTTTAAAATTTTTTTACAAATTCATTAATATTTATGAGTGTGAATATTTTTTATTGTGAATGTTAATGAGAAAAAAAAATTACCGGAAGGTGGATTCGAACTCACGATCTTCGAATTACGGAGCACGCACCGTACCACTCGGCTATCGTGACATATGTATGCTTATAGCTACATTTTGCACCTAACGAGACCACCGTGGGCGCAAATATAATTTAAAATTTTGAATGCTGCAAAAACATTCTTTAAAATTTGACTAATTTGTTAATATTTATTAAAAATATTAACAAATTTATTTATTTATATTTATTTAAAATGTATTTTAAACAAAAATGAAATAGCAGTAGGGAATGTATAATGAAAATATATAGCCTTGAAAAGGGCTGATAAATTTACTAAACGTTTGTTCAACGTAAAAAAATATATAGAGCCCTGAAAAAGGCTGATTGGTTTTAGCCATAAAAATGGCTGATTAAATGACGAGTCGATTAAACTGTAAAGTTTAATCGACGACGTACTCTCGGTGGTGCCGCGCTATCGTCATCTCCGCCACGAGACCTCTTGTATACTACCCACCTCTTGCGGAGACATTGAATTTGAGGAGATTGTCATACAGACGATCCTAACTCGATCAGCTCCACGTCCTCCGCCTCTTCATCCCTCACAGTCGGCGCCGCTGTAAACACTGGCAAGATTTGGAAGAAATCTTACTGCACAAGGTCATAGAGGAGCTATGGCGGCGAATCTGGTACAGGTGATAGTAAAAACGGTGACAATGGTGGCAAAATAAGAGCTGGACAGTGCGGTTGCCGCAGAAAAAAGACCGGTGACTCAGATGGCGAGTGCTGCGGTGAAAAGCACGGTGTACAGCCCAGGGCCATGTCCAAATCTATCTCAAAATTTTCTTGCGAGTGCAAACGTTGCGGCGAAGAATAAGGCGGGGACGTAGCTAATAGCGGTGAAAATAGTCCTTCCAGGTCACAGTCCATAGCCTGGGCCAAATCCCAATCAATCATGTCTTGCGATGAAAAATGCGATGTAGATTGATGTGGAGAGCCAATGGCAGTGACGTCAATGCCTCTAGAACACCATCACAGTCCATGACCAGGCCCAGTTCCCAGTCGTAGTTGGTTTCTGCCTCATGCTCAATTTCTGCCAGTGTATTTTCTAACTCGCTTATGGATACCAAGGAGTCCATGGTGGAAATGATGAATGTAAAGTCGCGTGCAATTTCTTTTATAGCTGAAGCCCGGACCCTACAGACGCTTCACAGTGGGAGTAACGAAGATGTGCGGAGAGAGAGGGTAACGGAGCACTTACGTAAATACGAAACGCTCTCGCACCATTATTCAGTCACGCGATTTTGTCGGACCGGCAACGTTCTCCCTCTCTCACCCGCGAATCTGCTGTAAGAAGGTCGGAGCCAAAAATCACAAAATTGTTCAGAAGTCCCAGAACTGACCATAGGCCCTTGGCTAAGAGAATCATTTTCTATATAAACGGTTTCAAGCGAAAAAAACCTATCGAGTATTTTGTCACTAATTTTCAGTAATTTTTCTACACCCAACTGGATTCTTTTGCTCCAGCCGTTTCCGAGAAACATGTAATCTGCTAGCTTGATATTAAGCATTTAAGATATATCTGCGAGTATTTGCGTTAGCGAATTCGGAGATGGGGCATATTTCAGTGTTAATTTTCTGCTGCAAGATGGTCAAAATTAAAAATCCGAAAATTTTGCGGCTTTCTACTCCAGCTGTTTCCAAGAAGCATGCGATCAGCTAGCTTAATATGAAGCTAGCAGAACATGTTCTTGTATCTTTACAAGTTTTTGCCTTAGCAACTTTGGTCAGTGTGCATATTTTGTTCCTCATTTCTTGCTCTAAGATAACCACTGTAAAAAATCCCAAAAGCCTTCGGAAGTCCCAAAACATGACATAGATGGCTATGGGTACTATTTTCTGTATACATTGCCTAGCGTATAAATAACTATCCAATATTTAGCATTTAGTTGCAAATTCGTTCCTACTTTTTGATGCCCAACCGGATTTTCTCGCTTCAGCTGTTTCTGAGAAAAAACTGATCTACTAGCTTAATTTTAAGGCACGCAGACATGCAGATGGAAGTGAGATAATTATTAGATCAACTCCAAAACTCAAATAGCCGCGGGATGCTTGCTCCAGGTAGAAGCAAAAATCAAGCAGACGAAACTGATGAAGCAGGTTAATTATTAAATTAACTTTGAATCCCAAAATCTCGGAAGATACGAGTTTCACGCTGATGAGAAAGTCACGTAGACGGGTGGAAGTAAGCGAGTTAATCGTAAAATAACTTTCGAAATCCAAATAACGGGGAATGCGAATTTCACGTTGATGGAAAAGGCACGCAGACGAGCGAGATGAAATAAGTGTGATATGAAAAACATCTAAAATCCAAAAATTTAGGGGATGTGGGCAGCACGTAGAATAAGGTGACACGCAGACGGGAAGGTGAAAGCGAGTTGATTATGAATTAAATTCCGCAACTCTAATAACCGGAGGATCACGTAGAAAAGGAAGGCACACTAGGGTGTGTTACGTCTGTAACGTACCTTTAAATTTAAAAGTTATATTCAGATTAGCATCAGTAATTTTCTTTGACCCAAAAACGATAAATTGCGAATTTGACGAACGCAGCACTTCGGCTACGCAACAGCATGACATAGCGAGCCACCAACTTCGCGAAAGCATAACGCGTGTCGTAATTTTGTGCACTCAGCATTCCTCAACGTCGAAATTAAACGTCAAAATGTTTAGTAAATTTATTTAAAAAGATGATTTTGATCCAGCGTCAAAATCATCTTTCACCTAATTTAATTGCTTAATAAATACGGCATCTTTCACCACACAAAATCAGTATCTCGCAGTTAATTCGCGAACTGCGTACCACTCCAGCCGACAAAAGGAGTAGTTATTTGTAAAGGGCAATAAGAGCCTAAATTATTATACAAGTGAAAAATATCAGTTAATAAATACAACAATATTAATCCAATTTCTCTAGTACAATTTCTTCGGAGAACCTGTACCACAAAAGAGTAAGTATCCAATACAACTAAAAAAATAAAACCATATATACATAACAAAAATATATATATAACCAATAAATTAAAGAGTATTTCCTCGACTATGAAGACTTAACAGTGGTTCCGGTACAAATCGAACGAAAGTTCAATAAATCATCTAAATCAAGCTATAAACGCTTGAAAGTAGATCAAATAAGTTCTTGAAAGACGGGGAAATACACTTATAACATTGTACAACAGAGTCGATAACCTGAGGGTCATTATTTCTTTAGTCACATTGTCCGAACTCTGAGCGAAAGGTTCACATCTCCTCAAAAGTACCAATTTACAAACATATATATAACAGGAAAAGTGGTAATATATAAGAGAAAAATAGTATTAAATAAAAGTTTTCAAGATAAATAAATATTGTATTTTAAATAATAAGATATAAAAATATCAGAAAATCAATTCAAACGCAAAAATAAGCGATACAGATATAAAAGTAACAAATAAATAAATTATATAGTGAAATAAACAATTACAAAATGTATACATGAAAAATAGTTGAACTAATAATAAAAATGTATTTAAAAAGAAATATTAAGTATAGCATAGGCAAAAGAGTAATATGTCATGTCATATCAGAAAAACGCTGGAAATAAGGGAAACGTAGGGATTTTAACCAGACAGACGACCCAAAGAAATCCAGAACTTAAAAAGCAAATAGATGAGAAAAGTAAAGAAGCTAATATTTTTGGAAGGAAACCGAGAGTACCAAGATCACCTCCGTGCATAAACTTGCCTGAAAATTTATCACATACTTACGTTAACGAACCAATTGACTCAAAAACAGAGGAAAATACGGAAAAAGTTTCAATTCCAACGACTTCGAAAGCAGATCTTAACCTATCAGAAAAACCAGATTCACAAATTACAGCTAACTTAGAACCAAACGAGAACATTATAGACTCTATACAAGACTTAATAGACGGAAACAAATCTACAAAAAATATAAATAATCTTTTAATTCCGGAATTAAAACAGGATATTACATCACCAACTAATTTTCATACACCGACTACACCAAGTCAGAGCCCTGCATTTTTTGAGGATTCAATATATTTTGAAAACAGCAGGCAAAACGACTACACGGACATAGAAGGATTACCTAATGAACAAAGTTTGATTTTAGCTAGAGATAATAATACAAGTAATAACGGACAGCCAGAAATTCAAATAAACAAAAATTTAATAAATCTCGAAACAGAAATGGCAAACCAAAAGCTTAAACTACCACTCAAAGATGTCGCAAAAATAGTTCCGGAAATTGATGGAAAAAATATGGAACCAAAAGAATATATAGAAAGACATAAACAGACAAAAGACATTATTGACAACGCAGATGAAGAAAACTTAGTACGACTTCTAAAAATAAAATTAAAAGGTGAAGTATATAAAGCCCCAAGGAAAGGAAATATTACTATTATTGACATTTTAATTGAATCCATACGTAAAATTTATCCGAGTAAGGAAGATATACATAGACTTTATGGAAAATTGATTAGAATAAATCAAGAACCGAACATAACAGTATTAGAATATGCTAACAAGATTATAGAAATAGGTACCAAAATTAAAGAATTAAAAGCATCAGAGCCAGGTATTACAGAAGAAAATTTTACAACTTTTAAAACCCAATTGGAAGCATACATATTAAATTATTTTAAAGACGGTCTAAAAAGTGAAATACGATTTGCATTAGGAGAACACGAAACGACATAGAGTGCAATACAAAGAGCAATAGATCTAGAAGCAAATACAGAAAAAAGAATTATGATGAGAAAAGATAACGCAAATATATTATATAGTTTCGAAAAACCAAATATAAATAGCGTAAGAGTATATCATTGCCAAATTTGTAATAATTCTGAACACGAAGCACTATTCTGCGACAACGCGTCATGTGTATATTGTAAAAATAAGAATCATCTATCATATCTCTGCAATGTCGCAAAAGAGAAAATAGAATTGATTTGTAAATTTTGCAGTTCAAGGGGACATTCGATAGATATTTGTAAATTAAATCATTTAAAAGGAAATCATTGTCAATATTGCCAAGATATGGGTCACACAGTTATAAGTTGCCCCGTGATAAAAAAATATGAACTCTGCTGGAAATGCAAGGAAAGGTCATAGTCCGAATGTATGTGAAAAAAAGGCTAACGTCATCGAAATTTGGGAATTCTGCGGTAACACGAACCACACGATGAAGAACTGCCAGTCGGTAGTATGTCAGAGGTGCAATAAATCGGGACACATAATAAAATACTGTCAGGTAACAAGGAAAATGTTTTGGTGTATAATTTGTGAGATAGAAGGTCACGAAGTCTCAGATTGACAGACAGCGGGAATTATGACGATGTAAGGTAAACAACAGATATTTGGAAATAAGATAACTTGCCAAATTTGCGAGGCAATCACACATACAGCAGCACATTACCCAGATCGGAATACAAGTTCACGAATGAATACAAATTACGCAAATATCAATCCAAATTATAGAAATTTAGAAAATAAATACGTTTACCACACACCAAGTAATTCAAGAAACTCAAACGGATTCAACAATCCCCAACAACAAAGTTGTCCCCCAAGAAATACGAGTTTTAATGAACAAATAAATATACGAAACGAAAAAAAAAACAATATTGTGAATTTTGCAAAAGACCAGGACACACGATAGTAAATTGCAGGAAATTACAAAGAATAGAAACAACACCAACATGTACGTATTGTAAGAGAAAAGGTAACACAATTGAAAACTGCACTACATTAAAGAATGTAGAAAGTAGGATAGGGAAATTCTGCAATTTTTCGCATTCATTGGAAGAATGTTTTAGAAAACCAAATTATGAACAAACAAATCCGGGAAACGAATAAACTCCTTCAGAAATGAGTGGACTAGGGGGACAAACGAGAATATACTCAAAAGTAATGCGGACATTAAAATAAGTACATTTAATGGTGATAATGTGATGAATGTGAATTACAACAAAGGAAAAGACAATAACACTGATTTATTAATTTCAAGGGATTTGATTGAAATTCCTGGAAACATGAGGGAAAATAAGATAACAGACAAAACCGAAAATAAAAATGTTGACGAAATAAACTTAATTAATTCTAACGAAACCAGAAATAAATAATTCCGAAAATAAAAAAAAGCAAGGAAAAAGCACAGCATCAAAAATCGCAATGTATTTTCTAAAATTGGAAAACTCTTTGCAGTATATTGAAATAGCAAATCCATATACAGATAAAACATGTAATTTACTCGTAGACAGTGGAGCTCAATTAAATATTATCAAGAGAAACCAGATACCTTCTAATGAAATTTTAGAAAATAGGAAAATCCATTTATCTGGTATCACAGATAAGACAGTTGAAACATTGGGAGTAATAAAAATGAACATTAATGGATTAAATATAGATTTTCAAGTCGCACCAGAAAAGTTTTGCCTACCTTACGACGGAATTTTAGGAATAAAAATTCTTACGAAAAAAAAATTAAAACTGGATGAAGGTTATTTACAAATAAATAATAACAGAATCAAACTAAAACCAGCTCATAAACTAAACCGTAATCTCAATGTAGTAACTGAAAACCCACAAAAAACGGATAAAGAAACTGAATCAAGAATAACGATAGAACAAAAGGAATTTTTAAGGAAAATGTTGCAAAATACGGATGAAACACAAGATTTAAAACCCATAATTCATAAAGAGTGTCAACAGCTAGTACAAGTAAACGAACAAACTAAAAATTTTCAAATTGAGGAAATTGGAAAGTCATCTTGTCTAATATCGTATGAACCCGAATTAATTGATAAAAATGAAATACATGTAAAATCGGAAATAACATTTTATGATGACGTTACAAAAATTTTAAATACAATTCCAATATTAAAGGTAGAAGAAAAAGAGTTACAACAAAAGATGTTAAACGAAATTTTACCAGAAAATAGGGATTGGCACCATAAAAATATTTTGCAAAACAACGAAAATAATATTAAATCATTAATAAATTATTATATTTTCATATTGCTTTTGAAATGAAAAACAATATAGCTTTATCTCTTATGAAATAGACAATTTGCCTGAGAGTTTTCAAATAACAGAAGACTTTATTGAAAATGAGGTTTTAAATTTGGGATGAATAAATTTCATTGAGAAAAATGATTCAATACAAGATTTAAAAGAATATAATAGAGAAGAAAAGTTATTAGAAAAAATACATTACCAAAACTTGCCTGAAAATAATAAAACAATGATTAGAGATCTAGTACTGAAAAATAAAGATATATTTTGGCTAGAGGGAGACAGTTTAGGATCATGTAACGTAGAACAACATGAAATTAATTTAACTGACGATAAACCAGTATACGTAAAACAATTCCCTTTACCTCATAAGTTAAAAGATATCGCAGTAGAGGAAACTCAAAAATTAATAACAAACAATCTCGTAAGAAACTCAAAAAGTGCTTTTAATGCTCTAGCATGGATTGTAGCGAATAAGCAATTAGCAGACGGGAAAAAACGATGGTGTTTGGTAATAGATTACAGAAAATTAAACGAAAAAACGGTTCCCGATCCATATTTGCTTCCAAATATTACAGAAATATTCGACCAATTAGGAAAAACTAAATACTATCATGTTATAGATTTAAAATCAGGTTTTCATCAAATTCCAATGAAGCCGAGTGATATTCATTAAACAGCATTTAGTATACATCCTTTCGGACGTTTTGAATTTCGTGTACTACCTTTCGGATTGAGAAATTCACCGCGCACATTTCAAAGAGTTCTCAATACGGTTTTAGGTGATTTGATCGGTAAAATATGCTTTGTGCTTATCGATGATATAATCATTTTTGGCAAAACTGTAACAGAAGCAAATGAAAGATTTAATACAGTCGCACAAAACTTACGGGAAGCAAATTTAACATTAGAACCGGAAAAATGGGAATTCTTAAAAAATGAAGTATGTTATTTAGGTCATATTAAAAGTGAACACGGAATAAAACCTGACCCAAAGAAGATAGAGGTAGTAAAAAATTCCCTACACCGAAAAATGTTAAAAACATTCGAGAATTTCTAGGACTTTCAGGTTATTATAAAAGATTTATAAAAAATTACGCAAAAGTAACAAAACCATTAAATATATTACTAGAAAAGGACGTAAAATTTCATTGGGAAAATGACCAACAAAAATCTTTTGAGGAAATTAAAGAATTATTATGTACGGCACCAGTTTTACAATATCCACGTTTTGACGAACCATTTATCATTACCACGGATGCTTCGAATTTCGCTTTAGGTGCAGTTTTGTCACAACACAAAATTGGTAAAGACCCAGCAATAGTTTATGCGTCAAGAAGTTTGCATAAAGCCGAAACTAAATATCACACGTATGAAAAAAAAGCTTTGGCCATAATGTTTGCAATAAAAAACTTTAGTAACTATGTTTATGGAAATAAGTTTACAATAGTTACAGACCACAAACGTTTGTTATGGTTAAAAACAGCCGACAATAACACTAGAGTCCAACAATGGAGACTAAAATTTTCCGGATTATGAATTTGATATTGTATCCAAACCAGGAAAACAGAACGCAAATGCAGATGCTCTATCTAGAAATCCAGTAGAAATATTTGTTATTGCAAGAGCACAAAATAAGCAAATATTAAATAAAAATAACGAACAACCAAGAACTCTTAGTAATAATGATAAAATTAAGGCAATAAATGATGACAGACTGAAGTTAAAGGCAAAAAGAGGAAGACCGAGGAAGAATAATGCAAAAAATACCAAATTACAAAAGGAAAATGTTATAAAAAATAAGGAAATCACAGATACACAAAAACTGAATAATATAATTTATTCCAAAAATTCAATACAATTCAGAAACGATAATATTGTTAATTTATTAAATTTAAACGGGAAATCTTTAGATAAAAATACGGAAACATTAATAAAAAATAAGAACATAAACCCAAAACTTTCATTTACAAAAGATGACGTAGATATAATAGATATAGAGAATAAAAAATTATTCATGGTATACATAGATACATCTGTATCATGTAAATTAATAAAAGAAAGATTAATGAAATTATTTAATCAATTAAAAGAATTATTAGTTACTAAAAATATATGTATTTATAGTATTTCTAAGGATATAAAATTTTTAAATATAAGTTGGTTAGAAATAGAGGAAATATTAAGAGAAATATTTAGTAATACAAACATAAAAGTAATAGTATGTTTAAATAATATTGAATACGTAAAAGTTGAAGACAGGGATAGAATTTTCGACATGTATCACTCCTCTACGATAGGAGGGCATTCAGGGGTAAATAGAACGTACTTAAGGAAAAATATTTTTGGGAAAATTTAAAATCAGATATTCAAAATAGAATTAAAAAGTGTGAAGATTGTCAAAGAAATAAATTAAAACGAAAAAAGACTAAACAACCAATGATTATTACAGACACACCGGGAAAAACATTTGATAAAATCGCAATGGATATTGTAGGTCCATTTAACATTACTAAAAATAATAATAAATATATTTTATCAATACAGGATCAATTGTCAAAATTTATAATACTAGTGTGTTTAAAAGATCAAACAGCGGAATCAGTTTCAGATGCTTTTATTAAAATTTTATATGTATATTTAGATGTCTAAAAATAGTACTAATCGATAGAGGAGCAAATTTTACAAGTAAAATAATGAAACAAATAGCAAGAAGATTCAAATTAGAGAAAATTGAAACAACAGCTTTCTCACCTCAATCAAACAGTTCATTAGAAAGAGTACATCACGCATTATGTGAATATTTAAAAAGCTTTTCTAGAAAAAAATATGAATGGGATGAACTCTTAGATTTTGCACAGTTTCATTATAATACAAGTGTACATACTAGCCATAAATTTACACCACACGAACTTGTTTTTGCTTATCCTGCAAGAATTCCATCTAGCGAGCCAATAAAAAAATCGGAAATGTTACCCACTTTTAATGGATATCTTGAAAAGCTAGTACAAAATATGAGGGAAATTGCCTCGATAGCAAGAGAAAATCTAATTATTTCTAAACAAAGATCCAAAAATTACTATGACAGATCTGTAAATCCAATATATTTTAAAAAGGGAGACGAGACGAAGTGTGGCTAATAAAAGAACCAAAGCCAGGAAAAATTGAAAAAGATCACTATCAAGGCCCTTTTGAAATTTTAAAAGTAAACGAAAATAATAGCATTGTTATAGATTACAAGGGAAAGGCAAAAACAGTGCATGCAAATAAATTAAGCCTCGTTAACGGAAGAAGATAGTAAATTATTTTCTGTTTTAGGAGATGGCAAAAACACTATTCAAAATTTTTATAATTCTAATATTCATCAAACATAACAAGGCCATAATCGGATTCAACTGCGGCTCTGCCGATCCGTCAGTGAAAATATACTCTCTCGTGGATACCGGGGAATGCCATTTCCATGAAGAAGAGTAATATGAAGAAGAGTTGCAAGTATCCAACACAACCATAGCATTATTACAGTTAGCTGTATTTAAAACAACTCATGTAATACAATGCAAAATAGAAATAAGACGAACAATATATCACTGCGGAATGTTAGCCACTTAGGTCCGGTTGAAAACGGTCTACAGGAATATTTATACGATATTAGCAGCGAACAATGTAAATTCGTTTACGAGACGGGAATATTTAAATATGACAACTTTCACACAGTAGCGAATATTAGAATAAATGAAACAAAAACATTAGGAATCGACCTTGCAGGAAAAATAGAAGGAAAATCTTGTTCAGGAGCTACCTACGTGGATGATTATGGTAGTTAGGATAATGTTCTTGTTCAAGGTCTCATAAAGGTTACAATTATGGAAGAATATGCAAAAGTCAATTTAAACAATAACAAATTATATTTAAACTCAGGAACGCCATGCGAGTTCTCAGATGAGCATTGCATAGACGCTCAAGCCGGTTATGCATTTTGGTCGCATGTTCCAAACGAAAATTAGATAACAAATATGATGTTTTATTCAGGGGCACTGTAACGAAAACATTATCTCCAAACCAAGAGGTAATGTACACGATAAATACTTACGATATATCTTTCTCTTTAAATGCTGTAGAAAACATTAAACTTTGCGACAGTATTATAACAAAAACAGAACATCCTAAATTATTTATTTATGAAAAAATCAAAGTAAATGTTCTATTCGATAACGACGTAAGACAGCAACAAGATTTACTTAATATCGATATTTTTGCATACACTAATGCGAAATTTGTACACGTAGAAAAACATTTTCGGGCGCAATTTAAAAGCATATATTTAAATATTTTAACAAAAATGTGTGAATTAGAGAGAAAAGAAATCCAAAATTCTCTATCCTTGCATCCAATTCCCCAGATGAATTCGCGTATAATGTCATGCAGAAGCCAGGATATATCGCGAGGCTTGCAGGAGAGGCGGTACACATAGTAAAATGTACACCGATGAATGTGAAAATTCACCATACTAAAGAGTGCTACGAGGAACTTCCCGTAACGTCAGGAAATACTACTTGGTTCCTTACGCCAAAAACTCACATCCTAATTAGAACAGGAACACAGATCGAGTGTGATTCAATAATTCCACCATATTATAAAATAGACAATAACTGGATAAGCTTGATTCCTACACCAAGGAAAATTGAAAAGAATATCACTGTTTTTAAACCTAAAATTATTAAAAACTGGACACCAGAAAAACTGAACTCTTTAGCAACAAGTGGGATATATACACAACAAGATCTGAAAAAGTTCGAGGAAAGGTTACTCTTTCCAATGGAAAAGAAATCCATCGTAAATACCATAGCAAAGCTCACACAAAGTGTAAATTCCGCAAAAGATGACTTAATGAGAAATTTTCTAACAGAAAAAAACACTCACTCATATTGCTGAAAGCACTTAGAATAAAATACTAGAAAAATACGAAGAATATGGAACAATAAGCCTAGGAGTTATTATGACATTTATATTAATGGAAGTGACAAAAATGGTAGTGGACATGATAATAAGAGGATATACACTCCAAAAATTATACGGATGTTCCCGCCACCTATTTGGATCAATACTCACATCTGTAACACGTCTACTAGTAGTGTTAAACTAGGTCAACGATACAAAAGGAACAAATCTAAAAAATAAAGAAGAAACGCCAAGCGAACTTCGGGAAATAGTAGTTACAAGGCCAACAATATCTATGCCATTAAAAAAACACAATTCTGAAGAACACGAATTACAAGAGTTTAAGCCAAGAAGGGTTGTAAAGCTCAGACCCTTACCTCGTCTTCCATCATCACCCACTATTGTAACCAGTCAACCACAATCTACGTCCACATTCCGAGAAAATCACGAAACACAACTTTTCAAAATGTAATTCACATAGATTTATGAGAGATAAAATATGAAAATTTTTTCTTTAGAACCCTTAAATGTTATTCTACGTAGCAAGATTTATTCACCGTATTTAAGCGGGGACGGGAAGCAAATGATCTTTCATCATTTCTTAAATTACGTATATCCAACAGTTTAAGGGGAGAGGAAATGTAATATAACGACACCGATAACAAATATAATAACCTAGCGAAATGAAATTTTAACCTTAAGGGCGCAAGTGATATTGAGCTATATCACTTAAGAGAGGAAAGGAAGTAAATGATATTTGATCATTTCAATTGATGTACGATTACATACTTTATATATTCGAGTGTATAGCGTGATAGTTTTATATTACTGTATCATTATTAGTTATTAAATAATCTTTAAATATAAATTCGATGAATAAAATAATTATTATCAATTTTTTATTTTATACAAAAATAGAAATCATCTATATAAATATTGAATTTAATTATTTTAAAAAGGTATTAAACTTGAAAATTTACGCAATAAACAAAATGCGAATTAGAAAACAAATGCAAAAGAAAATACGAATAACAAGATGAATTTAGAAAAGGAAGTTTAGCAAAAGGAAATAAAGGGATAACAGGAAAAGGTCGCGAAATGAAAACCAGAACTTACAAACAATATTTATTTTATTGAGTATAATTAACCCCCCACAATACACGTTTATTACAATTATTAATTATATACAATTAATCGATTGTCACAAAATACTCTTAAAGATTAAATCTTGACTGACATAAAAGGATGTTCCCATGCTGGTCTGGACCCATGATAGCCGCACGCGCCAATCCACGTATCCTTCCTCCAGATGAACTAGCCTCGAAAGACCAAGGAAATCATCTTGATCTTCATCTGCATTGATCAGCGTCAGCTTCATTTTGCCATCTAGCAGAGAGACTGAGCCCTCTTGACTCAAAGATGCCGATAACTCGGTGACGTCAAAATCGAGACCGACTATGATCTTTCTCTTTTCACCATCAAGACGCGTCCATTGTCGAATCTGTAACAACGAAAAAAAAAGAAAAAAGCATATAGGTAAATAAGGACATATCTATAGTATAGGAGGATATCTTTATATATATTTTTTCTTACCGAAAAGAAACGTAAGACAAAAACGTAAAGAGGGTCTATGGTAGGTTCCGTCTACTTCCATTCCTGATTGAAACAAAGCATTTAAGGTCCGGAAAAAATTTTTTTGGTCTTCTGGTAAACGGCGCTATGAAGCTATAACAAAAAAAAAAAACCAAAGACCATATATTTAATATAAATTAGAATTAATAATTAGAAAATTATAATTAATTATAAGGCAGTTCTCTTTTAATGTTAACAAATAAATAAAAAGGAAAATACTTATACTAATTATTATAGGTGCATTATTGATGATTATCCAGAACTGAATATATTCACTGTACATCAATCGCATTTTATAACAAATTTTCTGTTGACCCAGCAAAACTTCGACGAGGTAAAGCAACGAAATCATGCCTGTCAACGACCCACCACTGCGATTTCCGAGTCATAATCTTGCGAAAGAGGTGGTACTAACCTCAATATTTTAACTAGCATATCGAAAAAATAAAACGCAGGGAAATTAACAATATTCATTTACGAAATGAACCACCAATTTCACAGGAAGAACCGTATTACAATTATTCTTCCAATGAGAATTGCTCAACACGGTTTAAGAAAATGTTATTATAATTAATCATCTTATTATTATTGTAAATTCCTTAACAGCATTAGATTAAGTTATCATTATAAGTTCTGTAACAGAAAATTACTGATGTTTTAACTGTTTCTATACCTGTTGAATCTTTACGACATCCAATAGTTTAATGGGGGAGGTGTTACGTCTGTAACGTACCTTTAAATTTAAATGTTATATTCAGGTTAGCATCAGTAATTTAATTTGACCCACAAAATGATAAATTACGAATTTGACGAACGCAGCACTTCAGCTACGCAACAGCACGACGTACCGAGCCACCAACTTCGCGAAAGCATAACGCGTGTCGTAATTTTGTGCACTCAGCATTCCTCAACGTTGAAATTAAACGTCAAAATGTTTAGTAAATTTATTTAAAAAGATGATTTTGATCCAGCGTCAAAATCATCTTTAACCTAATTTAATCGCTTAATAAATACGGCAACTTTCACCACACAAAATCAGTGTCTCGCAGTTAATTCGCGAACTCCGTACCACTCCAGCCGACAAAAGGAGTAGTCATTTGTAAAGGCTAATAAGAGCCTAAATTATTATACAAGTGAAAAATATCAGTTAATAAATGCAACAATATTAATCCAATTTCTCTAGTACAATTTATTCGGAGAACCTGCACCACAAAAGAGTAAGTATCCAATACAACTAAAACAATAAAACCATATATGCATACCAAAAATATATATATAACCAATAAATTAAAGAGTATTTCCTCGACTATCAAGACTTAACAGGTGCGCCAAAAAGCGAGTTGATTTCTAAAAAAAATCCAAAATCCGAATGGCTGGGGCGAGTTCCAAGTTGAAGATGGACGTACGCAGACGGGCGACAGGATTATTAAAAAAAAATCCAAAATCCAAATAGCCGGGGGATGCCAGTTCCACGTAGTAGAGTGAGGTACACAGCTGGACGAGAGAAAGCGTGTTAAAAAAACTCCAAAACCTAAATAGCCGCCGGTACAAGCTTCACAGCTTCACGTAGAAAAGGGAGGTGCGCAGACGGAAGGGAGAAAGCAAGCTGATTATTAAATAAACCACAAAACCCAAATAGGCGAGGGATGTGAGTTTAACACTGATGGGGAAGGCCCACAAACCAGCGGAAGAAAGTAAGTTACTTATTTAGTAAACTCTAAAACCGAAATAGCCGGGGGATTCGAGTTCTACGCACAAGGGGAAGCAACGCAGACAAGCACAAGATAGCGAGTTGATTTAGTAATTCCTCCAATTCTTCGTCTTCAAACTTTTTTGGTGCACCAGCACGTTCTTTATCTCCAAGATCAAAATCGTTATTTTTGAAGCGACGAAACCAGTCTCTGCATGTCGTTTCCGACAGAGCACGGTCGCTGTAAGTTTCAACAAGAATCCTGTGTGCTTCAGCTGCAGATTTTTTTTTAATAAAATATTGCAATAATATTCCCCACAAATACTCTTTACTTAGCACAGAACTTGACATTTTTAGTAGTAAGAACAAAAAACGCTGTTTCCACTATGGCGAACTAACATACACTTAAATTCAAGCTTACCGACAGTACTTCCTTATAGATGCGTTAGCATCTGAAATTACATACACTTAGTCCTGGTAACGCCATCTGTGAGGAAACAGCAAGAACTTATTCAAGGACCCAATAAGGATAGCGGGGCTTGGCTTCTGTACGAGGGCTTGAATGACTCTCTCCAACCATCCAACCACCATGCATACAGTTCAATGTTATTTTTGAAGAGTGCCTAATCACATCAGAAAATTGTGTACTAAGCTCTTGCTCTCCACACACACTGCACTTAACGTTTTGCAAAAGATTTGACTCCACTGCTGCATGCGCAAGAAGAAACTTTCCTCTGCCGTAATCAATAGGTGGCTGTACTTTACTAGGTAGGTTAGAGTCCTCCACTTTTATTTTGGTCTTTACCCTGAGTAAACTCAGATGAGCCTTTCTTTTGGTCAATCGTTCTCTTTCTGGATGCCAATGTCTATTCAGAGAATGCATTTTTGACTCTTGAATACAGTAGCAATACTCCAAAACACAATAAACAGATATATAGACTCTCGTCTTCTTGTTGTTTACTGTGTGCCCGAGATAGGTATCTCTAAATTTGACTGTCGAAAACAAAGTTTTTTACATGCAAAAAACTGTGTAACATACTGTACGAAACTTTTTGGCTTCTCTACAGTATTTTATATGAAAACCGTGTAAATTAAAATTAAAATATGAATCATTAAAATTTGACTGCTTGTGCTAAAAGAAATTGATGTTGCACCGTGAAGTTAAATCGTGAATTAATTGAATTGGTAGAAGGTACACTTTATATAGTATAGCTCGTAAAAATGAAACGGTTTCAAAAATTAGTGGTAAAGAGTCTTTGAATTTGAATACAAAGGTTATGAAAAAAATTACGTAAAATGGACAAAAAAATTAAGAAATAACATTTTCGAAAAATATAAAAGAAAATATTATATTATTAAATTTATGTATGAATATGGTTTTTTCTTAAAGTTAAAAAGTTTGTAACGGGATGACTAGTGGGGGAAAATCGCAACAAGCCACAGGCCAGCGATGCCCTAGAACACGGTGCCGCGGGTGTCAGACTAAAATGACTTGCCCGGGGATCTGCTCCTGGAATCCCGAAAACAACGCGAAGATCGCACACGCATTTCGCTTTCCAACTAATTGGATCGCTGAGTGAAAAGCGCGCGCTCGAAGAGTAAAGCGCGCGACCGCTATACTCAGATATGAAAACGACCGGCGGAGTCGTTTTCCCGCGGAGGGGACAGGTTGTAATGAATCCGGTAGAAGGACAGGTTCTAATGAACAACGCGACGAGTAACTAGATATCACAGTATATTAAAATCAATAACGATTACATGCACAACGCACGTGCTTATTAAACAATTATGAGTTAGTTCGCGCGCGACCGTTAATATTCAAAAGCGCAAACGATACGGCGCGCGGCGAAGCTGCTAATCTCGCGCGCGGTGTTAAAGTACGGCGGGCTCACACACACCTGCACGTACACGGCACAGAAAGCTTGCACGGGGCGATTTCCGTGCGAGCCTTTACAATAAACTCGCGAGAGGAGAGTAGAAAACTTACGTTAAGAAGGAGCAGCCGGTGCACTCGGCTCTCTCTCGCTCTCTGTCGCTCACACAGCAGTTTCGCTCTCTTTCTCTCTCTCTCTTGCTCGCTGTATTGGGTCGGCAGGCGGGCTGGCTGCCGGCTCCTCGCTCGCAGTCTCGTGCGGCTCACGCGGCTCGGAATCGCTCTCTCTCTCTCTCTGTCTCTCTTTCGCACGTACACACTCTACTCGGCGCCTCCACTACACTCGCGGTAACTACAAAAAGCTAGGACGGCGCGGACGAGGTAACTTTTGAGAGACACGCTGGAGAGAAGTTCTCGGCACGATGGCAGACACGAAGATGGCTGCCGTTACTCGCATAAAGCCGTAGCAGCTTCGCGGGTACGCGACGGGCATATTACGCGTCGCGAGACCGTTCTAATCCGATTAGGATGCTCGCGCGCTCGCGCCCCCGGTGAGCATGCCTGCTCGGCGCGGGTAATACGAATCTCGAATTACCTACCTCGCGCACGCGCTACAAGTTATAGATTACATTTCTATAATAAAAACAAATCGAATTTTTGATCAGTTTCAACGGTACTCTACCGTTAGTTGGTATATCTAGATAACAAATGAAATCGATGCGTTATATTTGCTGTAGCATGTTCTATAAGAATATAATGTATTCTTATTTTTTCCATGTAGTTTTAAAATGTTAAGTTTTAAAGTCAGGAACAAGTGACGTAAAATTTTCCGATAAAGTCAGGGAAAGTCAGGGAATATCGACAAGCTTTAATACTGGAAACCATGTTTAATAATTATTAAGCATTAAAAACTTAACATTATTAAAATGTTAAGTTTTAAAGTCAGGAACAAGTGACGTAAAAGTTTCTGATAAAGTCAGAGAAAGTCAGGGAAAGTCAGAAAAAGTCAGGGAATATCGACAAGCTTTAATACTGGACACCATGCTTAATAATTATTAAGCAGTATTAAAGCTTATCGATATTCCCTGACTTTCCCTGACTTTTCCTGACTTTCCCTGACTTTATCGGAAACTTTTACGTCACTTGTTTCTGACTTTAATATTAAGCATGGTGTCCAGTATTAAAGCTTGTCAATATTCCCTGACTTTCCCTGACTTTATCGGAAACTTTTAGGTCACTTGTTCCTGACTTTAAAACTTAACATTTTAAAACTACATGGAAAAAATAAGAATACATTATATTGTTATAGAACATGCGACAGCAAATATAACGCATCGATTTCATTTGTTATCTAGATATACCAATTAACGGTAGAGTAGCGTTGAAACTGATCAAAAATTCGATTTGTTTTTATTATAGAAATGTAATCTATAACTTTTTAACTTTAAGAAAAAACCATATTCATACATAAATTTGATAATATAATATTTTCTTTTATATTTTTCGAAAATTTTATTTATTAATTTTTTTGTCCATTTTACGTAATTTTTTTCATAACCTTTGAATTCAAATTCAAAGACGCTTTACCACTAATTTTTGAAACCGTTTCATTTTTTACGAGTAATACTTTATAAAGTATACCTACTACCAATTCAATAACTTCACGATTTACCATCACAGTGCAACATCAATTTGTTTTAGCACGAGCAGTCAAATTTTAATGTTTCAAATTTTAATTTTAATTTACATTGTTTTCATATAAAATACTGTAGAAAACCCAAAAAGTTTCATACAGTATGTTACATAGTTTTTTACATGTAAAAAACTTTGTTTTCGACAGTCAAATTTAGAGATACCAATCTCTGGCACACATTAAACAATCAAGAAGATGAAAGTCTATATATCAGTTTATTGTGTTTTGGAGTATTGTTACTGTATTCAAGAGTCAAAAATGCATTCTCTGAATAGACGTTGGCATCCAGAAAGAGAACGATTGACCAAAAGAAAGGCTCATCTGAGTTTACTCAGGAAAAAGACCAAAATAAAAGTGGAGGACTCTGACCTGCCTAGTAAAGTACAGCCACCTGTTGATTACGGCAGAGGAAAGTTTCTTCTTGTGCATGCAACAGTGAAGTTAAAACTTTTGCAAAACATTAAGTGCAGTGTGTGTGGAGAGCAAGAGCTTAGTACACAATTTTCTGATGTGATTAGGCACTCTTTAAAAATAACATTGAAGTGTATGTATTGTGGTTGGATGGTTGGAGAGAGTCATTCAAGCCCTCGTACAGAAGCCAAGCCCCGCTGTCCTTATTGGGTCCTTGAATAAATTCTCGCTGTTTCCTAACAGATGGCGTTACCAGGACTAAGTGTATGTAATTTCTGATGCTAACGCATCTATAAGGAAGTACTGTCGGTAAACTTGAACTTAAGTGTATGTTAGTTCGCCATAGTGTAAACAGCGTTTTTTGTTCTTACTACTAAAAATGTCAAGTTCTGTGCCAAATAAAGAGTATTTGCGGGGAATTTTACTGCACTATTTTATTAAAAAAAGAAATCTGCAGCTAAAGCACACAGGATTCTTGTTGAAACTTACAGTGACCATGCTCTGTCGGAAACGACATGCAGAGACTGGTTTCGACGCTTCAAAAATAACGATTTTGATCTTAGAGATAAAGAACGTGCTGGTACACCAGAAAAGTTTGAAGACGAAGAAATGGAGGAATTACTAAATGAAGACTCATCATCATCATTATGTCAGACTCTATCTGAACTTGGAAAATCATTACGAGTAGATGAGACAGCAGTTTCGAAACATTTGAAAAAGTTAGGAATGATCCAGAAGCAAGAACATTGTGTGCCGTATGAGTTAAAGCCGAGAGACGTCGAACGGCGTTTTCGCACGTGTGAAGTGCTGCTTCAACGGCAGAAAAGGAAAGGTTTTTTGCATCGTATCCTGACTGGTGATGAAAAGTGGATACAGTACGATAATCCTAAGCGTAAAAAATCGTGGGGTAAGCCCGGCCATGCATCAAGCTCGTCCGCAAAGCCAAATACCCATGGTTCGAAGCTGCTCCTCTGCATTTGGTGGTATCAGTAGGGTGTAATTTATTATGAACTGCTGAAATCGAATAAAACTATCACGGGAGATCGCTATCCACTACAATTGATGTGTTTGAGCCGAGCCCTAAAGGAAAAACGGCCGCTGTACGAGCAGAGACACGACAAGGTGATTTTGTTACATGACAATGCTCGGCCACATGTTGCAAAAGTCGTCAAAGAAAGTTTGAAGGCGCTTCAATAGGATGTCCTACCTCACCCGCCGTATAGCCCAGACATTGCTCCTTCCGACTACCACTTATTCCGGTCGATGGCTCATGGCTTGGCTGAGCAGCACTTCCATTCTTATGAAGATGCTAGAAAATAGGTCGATTTTTGGATAGCTTCAAAAGACGAGCAGTTCTTTCGAGATATGATCCGTAAATTGCCAGAAAGATAGGAGAAAGTAGTGACTAGTGATGGGCAATATTTTCAGTGACATGCTTTTTACTACATACTTTAAATAAAGCATCAATTTTCATTAAAAAACAGTGAGAACTTATTCAAGTTCGCAATATTTAGTGAATCATAGAATTGTGAACAGTGTTGATTCTATTGGTTTAGGTTTCGCTGCCCTAGAGTGACTTTGTTCCATCATGAACATGAATGGCTTGTCCAAGAATGCGCTCCAATTGCAGTTGAAACCACAATATAAAGAAGACAGAATTCTCAATGATATTGTACTTAGAACTGCTCATCAGCAAGTTTATGAAGCACACGATACTATGTCAAGTAGTAGTATTTGTGATATAGCAGGAGAAGGATAGAGACGGCTGTTGTCAATGCATCTGAGTACAACAAAAACTCAGTTAATGAAATACGCATTGACAACTGGTAAAGTTCATCCAAATACTTCCAGATTTGCTGAGCAGAGGGACACTATAAGGGAGTTGAGGCCGTCAGGAGCAGCAATATAGCGAAGAACAGCTGTGCTACAAAAGAAAAAGTATGGGCTCGTTCAGAAGGAAACAAAGATTTCTTTTATGAGACAGAAGATTTTTAAGTAAACAAAAGCCAGGAAACAACAAAACTTGACTTAAATTCTGTTTTAAATTATGTTTATCTTTAAATGCAGTTTTCTAATAACTTAACGGAAGAAGGTATCGATTTTTGGCCAAAAAATCGATTTTTTGTTATCGTTTTAAACTATTTTTAGCCATTTTTCTACCCGAAAATCTACGCCTAATGTCATAATTTTCACATAAATATTTAATTTGATTTATTTTAATATTTATCGTTAGAAACACAATTTAGCGTTTTTTTGTATTTTTTATAGTACTTTTCTCTTTTTGACAAGTTCAGTTCCTGTACAATTATACCTCTCTACATCGCTAATTTCCCTTTGAACTACACAATTACTATTCAATTTTGATATTTAAACTTAGTTTGTTAATATAATTTTATAAATAAATCGTCCAGCTGTTATAATAAACTCCATTTGAATCGAGCCATCTATATCGACGGATTTATCAACTACGGCCCGTTCGTTACACGCAATAAAGAACAGGGAACAGCTATAGTACATGGATACTATAGACATAAGATACATGTGCTGTTCCTCATATACATATATAAATATATTAACCTATGTTACTTGCTATATTTGTTCCGTTCCTTTTTGTACATAGCGGGCCTAACTTCACGTTTATTGTATTTATGAGTTGACAAAGAAATCGTATATATTATCCTCAAAAATTTGTTGAGTTTTACTGCAGTAAAATTGTAGTTAAAATCCATTAAAAAAGTTTAATAACACTTATCGCACAATACTGATATTTAACTAATAATTAAATAAGAATAAAAAATCATTATTAAAAAGTGTTTGCTACTTGTAGATATTCAATTTTGTTTTGAAAATGCAGTAAGTTTATCCAGTAAGTGTCATGTGCCAAGAAGCAAATATGTTTCTAAAAAAAAAAGAAAAAACAAATGCAAATGATGGTGGATAAACGAAAAATTGATAGTGGTAGAGGCCCTGAAATGACAGTGGTGAAAACGAAACAGCCCTGTTGATATAAGGGAAAGTGATGAATTCATTCTGGTTCACACAAGTTTCTTTTGTAAGCTTTAAAAAGAAACAATTTGTAGTGCTTGTTCTAGAAAATGTGATAGTGCTTCAATAACTGAGAGAAACGGATTGTGTCTAAAACTAGTGTTATACTGTAAAGATTGTGAAACTGTTATCAGAGAAAATTTTTCAAGTCCACGAATGGAATGGAATCTTCAAATAATATACAAATAGCATTTGTAGTGAACAGAAAAGGTGTAGAATCTACCAATGATATCTAGAATATAACTTTGGTTTGAAGCTCACAAGAGTGGTCAAGAGTGTAATGCCAATTATGAGTCACTTGGTTCGAAAGAATGGTATAAGGTAATCCTGTTAGTGTATCGACTTTGTATGAGTCAAATAAAACAATAAATTTAAATTAAACGGCCAACGTTTCAACGGTGATCTCCGTCTTCTTCAGGGTCAAGGTATGGTTTAAAAAACAGAGATATTCTAAGGTCAATAAACATCACATCAAATCTTCATATCCTATAATATTATAATATAATAATATAATAAGAACAAACAATAGTGATTGGATGAAGATTTTATGTGATGTTTATTGACCTTAGAATATCTGTTTTTAAACCATACCTTGGCCCTGAAGAGGACGGAGATCACCGTCGAAACGTTGGCCGTTTAATTTAAATTTCTTGTTTTATTTGACTTATACAAAGTCAATACACTAACAGGATTATTAATACGAACATGAGTGAATATAATAACTATCATGAAATGGTATGAGGTATTTAACACTTCTGTCTGATGGAGATGCAAAAACTTGGACTCGGCTGAATGAAGTGGCCTTACGGAAAATCTATTTTAATAGAATAAGAAAAATGCATCAACCATGTACAAAAGCGAATAGGTATTTAAAGGCCTCAGAGAACATGCTACTAAAGAAAAACTTGGTGGAAAGTCAGATGGAGCGTTTACAGTTACTAAAATTAATGAGCTGCAGAAATATTACAGAAGAGCAATTGTCAATAATAGATATTTGGAGAGTATGTGAGGTGCCATTTAAGCTAGTTTATACTATTGTTCATCGACAGACCAAAGACCTACAGCAGATGTCCAAAGGGTTCTCCATCATAGTGCTTTTTTAATAAAAGAGAATGAAACAGATCAAAGAGAGTATTGGCATATTTCAAAATATCAGAGAAGCTTTATTGCGCAGAGAAAGCGAAACAAGCCAAGCGTACATACTACAGAGCTGGTGAACATTAGCCGGTAAATAATCGTTTGATACATAATTTATATCATTTTTCATTAAAATATATTTGCTTATGTTTAAAGTCATTTTTAAACATGATTAGTTTTTGTAATTGATTGTGTTGTTTTACGCAACCAGTTTTGATGTACAGGTACGGGTTGTTGGGTTCATTTTTTAGAATATATTTACTGCAAAATTATGTTCAGTCTTTTAGATTACACTTTAATTTTAAATTCCTGTTTCACCATAAAATCATTAAAAATACAAGTTTTTAATAAATAAATAGTGACTTATGACTTATTAGCAATAGAAAAAATAAAATCAGCTTTTGAATAATATGGCAACATAAATTTGTATATTTGTGTACTAAAAATATGTATCTACAAACAAACTGGTACACATTGATCGAAAGCTATTGCGCAGAATGCTTTCTGAATATATAACTTTTTTACAGGTGTTTTGGCCAGTGCAGCTTATAAAATCTCTCAGCTTGGACCAACAGAGGTGGTATTGGGCTGTTTTTTATATATATTTGTATATATTTCAATAAAAAAAATTTCCCTGAATAATAAAGAAATAGGCCTCTCCGGTACCTTCTTCCCTTAAGTTAATGATATTCAAAATGTTGCAGGCGCCTGAAATACGTTTGACCCTTTCTGACTTTTTTTGCATATCCTGGAACTAATTTAGAAAACTTCTACCTGGACGTAGGATTGATTTGATTTTTATTTTTTTAGTTGGAAGTTTAAATTTTATTAAAATTTAATAAATGTTTATTGTTTTCATTTTAAAATGACTGAATTAACCGTAAAAAAAAACTAGTTTAAAATCAATTATCTCGAGGTAAATTTTGATTATTCGATGCTGAATATATATACTTATAATAGCAGGAGGATAAAAAAAGAATTCAGGTGATGGGAACGTTTTGAATTAAATAATATTTTAACAGCAGTTTCAGGGATAATTTCAAATGTAAACGATGAAAGTTCTTCAAAATTGGCAAAATATCATATTTTTTGTGTAATATATGTTAGTGTATTACAATCTATATTTTATTTAAAGACGATTATTTAAATAATTTTCAAAGTCAAGTAGCCGAGACGCAAGATTCACGCATATAAGAGAGTTACGTAGTCGTTCGCCACTAAGGAAGACGATTATTTAAATAATGTTTAGACTCAAGTAGCCCGAGGTAACGAGGTTCACACATATAAGAAAGTTACATAGATGTGCGACAGTGAGCGGGACAATTATTTCAATAACTTTTAAACCCTGGTAGGTAGGGGACGTGAAGTCCACACGTATAAGGGGTGTTACGTTGATGTGCGACAATAAGCAAGACTATTACTTACATTATATTTAAACCCAAATAGCCGGGGAACCTGAGATCTAAGCGTAGAAGGGAGTTACGCAGATGACCGACATTAAGCAAGACTATTAATAAAAAAATTCTTAAACTCACTAACTCCCTTATTTGCGACGACCTCGCGTCCCTAGGTTATTTGGGGGCTTAGTGTCGCACGTCTACGTAACCCCCTTATATGTGTGGATCCTGCCCCCCGGCTACTTGGGTTTAAGAATTTTTTAAATAATTGTCTTCCTTACTGTCGCATGTCTAAGTAACACCCTCTTATGCGTGAACCGCGCTTCGCCCGGCTATTTTGGTTAAAGAATTTTTAAAATAGATGGCAAAACAAAGCGAGATGATTTCAAATAAACTTCAAAGCCTTAATAGCCGGGGGGATTCGAGCTGCAGGTAGAAGCCAAAATCAACAAGATGAGACGGAGAAAGCAAATTAATTATTAAATAAACTTTCAATCCAAAATTGTCGGAGAATACGAGTTTCACGCTGATGATGAAGGCACGTAGACGGAGGGATGGAAACGAGTTCTTTATTTAATGACCTCCAAACATTTAACGCCTCCATGATTCCTCTATTTTGATTTATAAGCCTGTAATAACCACTGGATTGAAGTATCAATTTTTGCATGTCATCTCAGGGCACGTAGCGCTGCACTGGAATACCTCGACCAAATGAGCTCAAATTTGGTCTAGATCTTCTTTATATGTGTGTTGTAACGGGAGCTGGGTGCAATGTCTGCTTTTTCTCGCGATTCGATCCCCAGAACTCGGTGCCGTGGGATGCTAATTCTACGACGAGCACCCACGGTTGATGTTCTTTGGATCTCCGATTACAAACGTGGAGTTCACGGTTAAACTCGACTTTTTCATGTGTCGGAAAGGGTTAATACTCAGGCTAGCTAGTCGCAAGGCGCGGCTACTCGGAATGATCGTCGTCTAAGAGCGACGATCCCGCGGAGGCGGCGCTATCCGGGAGAAGTTTAGGTTGAGGTCAAGAAATGAAGAATAGCCTCAGTTACATAAAACAACAATAACAAGGTCAATTCTAAAAAACTTTACATGAACGCACCACCGGCTGCTCGCCACAGTGAGCCGAAAAAACAAAAAGAAGAATGCGAAGCCGGAAATAACAAAGAGTCTTACCTGAAAGGTATGCACTCCTCTCGTCGGTGGCTCGCTAATCCGCTCCAGCGTGAGACCGTATCCTCCGGTCGATTTCGGAGTGTTGAGGTCGAGTCCTAACATCCAGCGTTCACCTACAGACGCTTCGCACCCCAGGAGTGGCTAAGATTGTTTACGTGCGCTGCTATTCGTGGACGAGTCGCGTGAGTCGGCACTGTGCTGCACCGACGTAGACGCACTCTGACCGTTTTCTCCGGACATTCTAATTCGCGTACGCCCGGTTCAACGGCCCGAAAGAATCTGATTCGAAACGAATCGAGCACGACTTTTCAATGGCGAGAGTCCGAATACATCGCGAATACATCGTCCGAGCGATGTAAACAAACGCTGAGCTTTTACGTAGAAGGAGAAGCCACACTGACAGGCGAGAGAAAGTAAGTTAATTATTAAGTAAAGCTTCAATCCTGAATTGCCGTAGGATACGAGTTTCACGCTGATAGAAATGTTTATGAAAGAAAATCTTAAACTTAAATAGCCGGGGGATGCGAGTTTCATGTAGAGAAGGATGACAAGCAGGTTGGTTGAAAGCGAGTTGAATATCAAATGAACTTCAAATTCCCCTCGCTACTTGGGTTTATAGTTTATTACTAAATCGACTCACTTGGTCTAACCCGACTGCGTCTCTTCCTTTCGAACGTAGAAATCGAATTCCGTAATTGAGTTTAGGAAAATGTTTAATACTTAACTTTCTTTCTTCCGCCAGTCTCTGTGCTTTCTTTTTTGCAAGTAACTTGCATCCCCCGGTTACTTCGGTTTTAGATTTCTTATTCAATAATTAACTTGCCTTCTGTAGCCCGTGTTCGTGCTTCCCTCTTCAACTTCGAACTCGCATCCCCGGCAATTTAAAATCAGAATTTTTTTTATAACCACCACGCTTGTGGTCGCTTGTCTGCGTACCTTCCTCTTGACAAAAAACTTGCATCCCCCGCTACTTGGGTTTTGGAGGTCATATAATAATGAACTCGCTCTCTTCCGCCCATCCAAATGACTTCCTCATCAGCGTGAAACTCGTATCGTTCGACGATTTGGGATTGAAAGTTTATTTAATAATAACTTCCTTTTTCCGGTAACTCGGTTTGATTTTCGCTTCTACCTGGAGATCGTATCCTCCGATTAGTTGGGTTTTGAAGTTTATTTATAAATCATTTCGCTTAATTCCTTCCGCATGTCTGCGTCTCTTAAAATTAAGCGAATTAAAAGTAGGAACGAATTTCAAACTAAATAATGGATAGTTATTTATGCGCTAGGGGCCATTTATACAGAAAATAGTACTCATAGTCAAGGGTCTATGTCATACTTGGAACTTCCAAAGGCTTTTGGAATTTTTGACAGTGGCTATCCTGCAGCAAGAAATGATTAACAAAATATGCACTCTGTCCGAAGTTGCTATGGGAAAAACTTGCAAAGATACAAGAACATGGTCTGCTAGCTTAATGCCAAGCTAGACAAACGCATGTTTTTCGGAAACGCCTGGAGTAGAAATCTCCAGCAAAATCAACACTGGCCATCTTGCAACAGAAAATTAGCACCAAAGTATGCCCCCTCTACGAATTCGCTAGGGCAAAAACTCGCAAAAATATCCGAAAATGGTTTGCTAGCTTAATCTTGAACTGGCAGATAACGTGTTTCTCGAAAATGGCTGGAGCAGAAAAACTCGGTTGGGTGTAGGAAATTCGTAGGAAATTAGCAACAAAATACTGGATAGTTTTTTTTTCAGTTGAGACCGATTATACAGAAATTGATTCTCTTAGCCAAGGGCCTACGTCCAGTTCTGGGACTTCGGAAGGATTTTGGGATTTTTGACTTAGGACATCTAGCAGTAGAAAATTTGCACCAAAATATGCCCCCTCTCCGAATTCGCTTAAGCATATCTCGCAGATACCAACAAATGATCTGCTAGTTTCATATTAAGCCTGCAGATTGCATGTTTCTCGAAATCGGCTGGAGCAAAAAACCAGTTGGGTGTAGAAAATTCGCAGAAAATTAGCAACAAAATACTGGATAAATGTTTTTCGCTAGCGACCGTTTATACAGAAAATGATTCTCTTAGCCAAGGGCATATATCCAGTTCAAGGGCTCCCGAATAATTTTGTGATTTTTGGCTCCGACCTTCTTGCAGAAGAAAATTAGCACCAAGATATGCCAGCTCTCCAAATTTGCTAAGGCAAAAACTCCCAAAAATTCCTAAAATGATCTGCTAATTTACTATTATGCTAGCAGATCGCATGTGTCTCGGTAACGGCTGGAACAGACAAATCCGGTTGGGTGTAGAAAATTAGTATAAAATTAGCAGAAAATGATGGTATTGTTTATAAACTGGTTTCGCTCCATTAGAGCTGCGTTGGGGCTCGTCTGCCTGCACTTCCGGTGCACCGACGCTATTGTCTCCCATCCCTGGCTCCAGTTGCCTTAACTTTCAGGGTCGAGGTTGGCTATTTTCAGTGGAAATAAATCTTCGCATTAGAGTTTGGCTTAATTCAATCTAAGCCGTAACTGGAGACTTTCCGAGCTCCTTACGTGAACAACACAATGTTGTTATGTACGTATGCTAAGGATGTGGTCCTGGTTTGTTTACGTACGCGCACGACAATCTCGACCGGTTGCACGCAACTTTCTTTATTTGGCTATAGCAATTCAGCGTGATTTTAAATTCACAGCACACACACACACACACAAATATCTCAGCAAGGAATAAAGATAATGAGATCACTAAAAAAAGGTTTTGAAGGTTGTGAAACGTAGATTACAGGAAAAATAGTCCAGAAAAGAAAAAATTATTTTCTAATACCCAAATATACGTTCAACATACCATTTTTGGCAATTTTTTTCTATTTCCCATTATATTGGACAGAGAATTTATTTTTTTTATTCTGAACATGTTTTTTTCATAGAATTTTTAATTTCGAATCCAAATCTGTGGTTGTTTTTATCAAAATAGCGCACAATTTGTCCATAACCTCAAAAAATATCCGAATTTCGTCAAAATATTCGGTTTGTCGACTCACCAGTGAAGTCAGTTTGCTAAAACCATGGATTGGAAGGTAATTCCTACGTACTTTTACCAGCTGAATTAAAATCTGTTGTTACTTATTGAATAAGTGAATTCAGCCAGCTAAAATCATGCAGTTGAGGGTAATTCCTATGTATTTTGTCCCGCTGAATGAAACGAATTGAAGGAAACGCCCGACGATTTATATTGATTTTATAAGTGAGTCTAACGGCTATTCAAGGCGAAAGATAATAGATAAGGAAGGTAACTAACTTATCAATGACTTTTTTCTTTATTTGTGTTTAAATAAATCTTTAAATTTTTAGAAGCTATTTGAAGCAATAAATAGCAGTCAAGAGTTATGCACAATATTATAATAATGAAAGTGCAGTCAAGAATTTTTAAAGGATAAAGCCGTTATATTCACTTATTAAATTAACATAAATCGTCGGACATTTCCTTCAATTGATAAATAATATTGTCTACATCGGTTGAAAATAATGCAGACGGGAGAGATTTGAGAAATAAAATTGAGTACGATTAGTACCGGTTAGGGTCTGAAAAGGATCGTCATCCCAGTAGCGCAAATGGTAGCGTAGTTGCCCGGTATGCAGAAGTTTGTCGGTTCGATCCCGACCTGGGCCGTTATTTTTTTTTGTTCTCATTTTTTATCTTATACCTTTACCTTCCCTTTCCATATCCTTTAAAAATTCTTGACTGCACTTTCATTATTATAATATTGTGCATAATTCTTGACTGCTGTTTATTGTTTCAAATAGCTTCTAAAAATTTAAAGATGTATTTAAACAGAAATAAAGAAAAAAGTGATTGATAAGTTAGTTACCTTCCTTATCTATTATCTTTCGCCCTGAATAGCAGTTAGATTCATTTATTTAATTAACATAAAAATAATAATAATAAAACTAATAATATAATAGGAATAATTATATAAAAATAAATAATAATAATATAATAATAAAAATAAATAATAATGTAGTAATAATAAAAATAAATCATAATAAATTGAACAGATTTAACTTTAGATCCGTAAAAACGTGAATAATTTTCTAAACATTAACACGCAGAAAATGTACGTGGTATGATGGCTTTATTGGTGTAATGGATATAATAAATGCAGAATGGTTTTAAATGATTGTTTCACCTGTATGGAAATAATATACGTTGAAAAGCATGGGAAACTATTTTCATACGATTTATAAAATTTATGTCTTTAAAAACTTAAGGGGGCTGGACACCTTTTTTCTGAAATAAAAAAGACATATTTTAATACATAAATGTTAACTAATTATTTCCCATTTTTTACACATAATATAGGGTACATTTACCTCACCTTAGACCTTGGTCTGTGCCCTTTATATTGTCAAGAACCATAGTCTGACTATGGTTGAGATCGCCATAGTGGAGATCGCCAAGATGGCGTCGGAGTAGGCTAAGCCTCCCGAAGAACCTCCCGATAAAAATCAGGATAAAATATTTAAATGTCACCCAAGAAAAAAGGTTACAGTAGTGATATGCATAATATGCGAAAATACGTACCACAGATGTGATTTTGAGAAGTGCAATGCAGACAAAAAATATATTAGTGACACTCTAGTGATATGCCCCGACCACTTGGAGCTAATTAATATAACCTTAAAAAGTAGTGAGGTTATTCTCAGTGAAGAAGCTAAAATCTTAATAGCGCAAATAAAAAGTCAAAAAGAAGATCATATTAAACACCAAATACGAAATGAAATATCTCTAATATCTGAATGTGCACAAAAAATAGCTGACAGTGATAAATTAAATCTCACGGTTCTATCTGAAAATACAGAACTAGAAAATCTGCAAATAGAAAACCGGCTCTTAAAACAATTGAACTGTGAAATAACGGATAAAAATGCTCTGCTTAAAGAACTATTAAAAAAAGAGAAGGAAGTAATGATTGAGGAAAATATACAACAGAAACGTCATACTAAGTAACCAGAAGACGTATGCAGCAGTGACAAATAACAGTGTACAACAAAGCAAAACCAAAAGAATACCAAGAATAAGAGTGACTAGGATAAAAAAAGACAATGCTAACCCGCAGGAATTTACTAAAAAGGTGTGCAACTACATAATTGCAGATAAACAAATACAAACTTATGAAGTTAAATTACTAAGTAACAACGAAATTATAGTAAAATGTATGGACGATAAAAGTGTAAAAGCTGCAAATGAAATACTTAATAAAAAACTGTCTAATAGCTACAAAACCGAACTTGAAAAAATAGAATTACCAAAAATGAAGGTAGTAGGAGTCAATAACTATACTAACATGAATCAAGAAGACCTGGAGCATGATATTAACAAAAGAAACTTTAATAACTATCAAGAAAAATGTAAAATAATATACATAAATGATATAACTAAAAAAGAAAACAAGATAAGCGTCATAGTCGAAGTGCCAAGAGAGTTGTATAAACACATCAAGGACAATTATAATTCAATTAATCAAATCTACAAGACTTTTGATATTGTAAGTACCAAACCATGCCTCAAATGCGCAAGATTTGGAAATAATTGGAAAAAATGCATCAACAAAATAATATGCCTTAAGTGCTCGGGAGACCATAGAACCAGCGACTGCAATAGTGAAAATAATAAATGTGTAAATTGCTCATATAGAAATGAGAAATTCAAAACCAACTTCAATTGCGCACATGCTGCTAATGACAGTGTAAATTGTGAAATTTTGAAAGCAAAGGTAAAAAGAGAGGTTGATTTCATGGATTACTCAATGAAACCTACCTTACCGAGATACATTGGTACTCTAGCGACACCAATACCAACGAACTTAAGTAGAATATCTAAGTCGCTTTACAACTTCAATCTCAAACTCCGCCAAGAAATCTGCTGCAACAGCAGTAATATACTAGCTGTCTACAGTTACAACAGAATACATCATAATGGAACAACATCTGAACTTTGAAGATATAATACAACGAGAAGGGTCGTATAAGGATCTTAAAAGCCTTAATAATGAAGGAAATGCTAAGGACAGTTTGATTCTCTATCTAAATATAAAAAGTCTAAATTATAATTTCGAAAAACTTCAAATTCTTATTAAGAGTCTTAAGATTAAACCATATATTATAGTGTGCTCTGAAACATGGAAAATGGAACATCCCCAATATTTTAAAATAAAAGAATATAATTAATATTATAACCAAAGCAAAATTAATAGAACAAATTAATAGAATAGTTACACATACCACCGAAATCGACGAAATCGGCAGATTAAAAATCATAAACACAATTATTTTATTGAACACTAACAGTAATCTATAAATATCTGCCATGTACAGATGTCATGATATGAAAAGTACAGAATTCAATATGAATTTCAAGACTTACATAATAAAAGAAACGTTAAAAATCACTTAATAATTGGAGATTTTAATATCAACATTCTTGAATGTAATATAATTAGTCAGGACTTTTTAAACAATCTACTTGAAAAAGGCTATTTTCCTGGTTTCACGAGCACAACCAGACTTAACTACAGAAAATGGATAATGTATTGACAATATATTCATTAAAACTGAAACGATTGATGCTAAATCCATTGATGCCAGATCATTATCCACTTTTTGTAGAACTAAATAAACAATCTCTGACAAAAATTAATGAAACTAAAGAAATTAAATATGGTCTCAATTATAAAAAATTACTTTATACAGCTAAATTAACAAACTGGACTAAACACAAATTAGAGTATGATCCAAACGTAGCAATAAATTCATTAATAAAAGATATTCATCAATGTATAGAAAATGCGAAATATGCAAAAAAGAGTAAAAATAAATCGAAAAAAGATCCAAGAAAAGACTGGATCACAAGTGCAATAATCAACTCTTATATAATAAACTAAAACAAAATTCCGATAATGTGATATGAAAGGCAGCATACAAAAACTATGTTAAAATCTTAGATAAAGTGATAAAAACTGCTAAAATAAAACATGATAAAACTATAGTTGATAGAAACAGGGACAACCCAAGACAACTTTGGGCAATCATAAACTCGAAACATGAAAAAAAAAGGCAAAGAAAATACAAATATGATCAGTCAAATTCAAAACGAACATAATATATTAATTAAAGACAAATCTGAAATAACGAAAACAATGAACTCATGTTACAGTAGACTCGGTGAACAAATGAGCAATAGAATTACAGCACCTGCAAAAAGATCAATAAATTTACCAACAATGAATAATAAAACAATATTTATAAAACCAACTGATGCGCACGAAGTTCAAAAAATCATAGAAAACATGAAGCTGAAAAATGGTGGAGTTGATAAAATAAATTCCAAAATAATCAAAATGATAGCTACTCTCATAGCAGATACGTTGGCACATATTTTCAATCTCTGTATTGAAAAGTCAATATGGCCAGATGCACTGAAAGTGGCTGAAGGAGTTCCAATTTATAAAAATGGCCATAAACATGAGATGGGGAATTACAGGCCAATATAATTGATATCAAATTTAGCTAAAATATTAGAAAAAATAATGTACAACCGAATCTTTAACTTCATCACTAAGAGTAAAATATTAAACAAAAAGCAATTTGGCTTCATAACAAATTTTGGAACAAAAGATGCCCTTATTTATATCTCAAAAACAATATATGAAAATTCAGATCTCAGTAAGCCTATTGCAATTACTTTTCTTGACCTAGCGAAAGCTTTTGACACAGTAAACCATACTATTCTACTTGATAAACTTTATTCGTATGGAATGAGAGGAAAAGCCCATCGCTTACTTACAAGCTACCTCAGCAATAGAAAGCAAAAAGTTAGGATAGGAGAAAATGAAGAAAATATTAAAAAACGATGGTGAGGGTCAACCCAGGATGTAAAAAATCACAACTCAAAGTTTCATTCTAAAATCACAACGTTTCGCTAGTCTGCTTTTCTAGCCTCTTCAGGTGAACATTTATTACACTACATAACAAAAAGTAAAAACAATATAATTGCAACATGGTCATTTTTCGTTGTACACATATGAAAACAAATAAAATTACATACATTACATAACTCGTTAACAGATATTTTTAGAGCCGAAGCTCTGTGTCAGAACCTCTATACAGACTACATTGCCGCCGACGACTATTACACTGAGTATTAGATATATAACTCTCGATTTCTAAGAAAACATAAACAAACCAATGCTTGACTACGAATCAAAACACATTATAAATGTATAAACGATGAAAACTGGCGTGCTTATCATAGCTATAGTGCAAATTTATTCAAAATTCTCTTCAATCTTTTATACTGACTGTTTAAAAATTGCGTGTCTTCCTGTCTGTTAATTGTGTTATCAATCCAATTTATATGTAGCATTTCAGATATAAGTCGTTTTTCCCTATTACATTCTCTATCTAATATTAATGTGTTGGCCCAATCAAAATTGTGTGTAGGATTTTCTTTGATATGTTGTGGAACAGGAAGTAATTTATGGAGGTCTAATTTTAATCCATCTATTACAGATTTTTTGTACTCATTGATTCTCGTTTTCAAGCATCTTTTTGTTTCGCCTAAATATACGCTATTATATTTCTCACAGTTAAATTTATAGATCACACTAGTCTCATTCCATTTGTCCGTTCTATCTTTGCCTAACTTAACAATATTATTGATTTTGTGGTTTATCAACGGGACACATCGAATGTTGAATTTAAGGACTTTATTACAAGAATAAAAAAATTGTTCATGAAAAGGTAGTGCTACAGTTGATATTGGGTTAATTATATTTTGATTGTGTGAGTTATTATTCCCATATTTATGTTTACGTATGCGACTTGTAATACATGTATTAATAAAGTTTTCAGGATAATCATTTTTTATAAGCATTTCTTTTACTAACTTAATATTCTTATTGTGAAAAGATTGGTCAGATAGTAATAATGTTCTATCCACAAGGTTTGAAATAATATTACGTTTTTGTTGTTTAGTGTGGTGGGAGTTAAAATTCAATAATCGGCCAGAACAAGTAGGTTTTTGGAACCAGTTAGTTATTATGTTATTATCCCTTCTAACAATCGTAAAGTCTAAAAAATGAATACTATTAGCTATTTCTATTTCGTGAGTAAATTGTAAATATTTGTTGTAACTATTGAAAGTGTCAAGAACTAATTGTACTTGATATTTTGTTATGCACAGTATGGTATCATCGACATATCTATAATAAAATAATGGTGTACAATTAAATTTTTCATTAAGTAATTTTAAGCAAGTAGTTTCTAAATCATCCATCACTATATCCGCAAAGAGGGGGGAGATGGGAGATCCCATTGGAGTACCAAATAATTGCTGGTAAATTGTGTCATCAAAGATGACACTGGCCGATTATTGAATTTTAACTCCCACCACACTAAACAACAAAAACGTAATATTATTTCAAATCTTGTGGATAGAGCATTATTACTATCTGACCAATCTTTTCACAATAAGAATATTAAGTTAGTAAAAGAAATGCTTATAAAAAATGATTATCCTGAAAACTTGATTAATACATGTATTACAAGTCGCATACGTAAACATAAATATGGGAATAATAACTCACACAATCAAAATATAATTAACCCAATATCAACTGTAGCACTACCTTTTCATGAACAATTTTTTTATTCTTGTAATAAAGTCCTTAAAAAATTCAACATTCGATGTGTCCCGTTGATAAACCACAAAATCAATAATATTGTTAAGTTAGGCAAAGATAGAACGGACAAATGGAATGAGACTAGTGTGATCTATAAATTTAACTGTGAGAAATGTAATAGCGTATATTTAGGCGAAACAAAAAGATGCTTGAAAACGAGAATCAATGAGTACAAAAAATCTGTAATAGATGGATTAAAATTAGACCTCCATAAATTACTTCCTGTTCCACAACATATCAAAGAAAATCCTACACACAATTTTGATTGGGCCAACACATTAATATTAGATAGAGAATGTAATAGGGAAAAACGACTTATATCTGAAATGCTACATAATAATTGGATTGATAACACAATTAACAGACAGGAAGACACGCAATTTTTAAACAGTCAGTATAAAAGATTGAAGAGAATTTTGAATAAATTTGATATTAAAGGGAAGAAAAATCATCTTGCTACACTATAGCTATGATAAGCACGCCAGTTTTCATCGTTTATACATTTATAATGTGTTTTGATTCGTAGTTAAGCATTGGTTTGTTTATGTTTTCTTAGAAATCGAGAGTTATATATCTAATACTCAGTGTAATAGTCGTCGGCGTCGATGTAGTCTGTATAGAGGTTCTGACACAGAGCTTCGGCTCTAAAAATATCTGTTAACGAGTTATGTAATGTATGTAATTTTATTTGTTTTCATATGTGTACAACAAAAAATGACCATGTTGCGATTATATTGTTTTTACTTTTTGTTATGTAGTGTAATAAATGTTCACCTGAAGAGGCTAGAAAAGCAGACTAGCGAAACGTTGTGATTTTAGAATGAAACTTTGAGTTGTGATTTTTTACATCCTGGGTTGACCCTCACCATCGTTTCTTAATATTTTCAATGTACTATGGAGGGTGGATACTACAAAAATTAGAAAATGAAAGTGATTTCGAAACTGTTAACACTGGAGTGCCTCAAGGAACAATATTAGGGCCTCTCCTCTTCATAATATACATTAATGATTTACTAACAACAATGCCTGGAAATACCACCATATCATATGCTGATGACACAGCAGTAATATCTACTGGGGATACATGGGATGATGTAGAAAGAATAATGAATAGACAACTAGAAGAAATATCTATATGGTTTGCGCTAAATAAATTAACGCTGAATGTTAAAAAAACAGTATATATCGCCTTCGGAAGTTACTGCGATAGTGTACCAAAGAACTTTGTTATAAAAATTAATAATGAAAAAATTGAAAGAGCTGAAAGTTGTAAGTACCTAGGAGTAATTTTTGATTGCAATATGAAATGGGACGAGCACATTGCTTATCTTATTAAGAGAACAAATATCTAATCTTTATTTTCCACAAACTCTCCAAGTTTATGCAAACTAAAACTCTAAAATCATTTATTATGCTCTCTTTCATAGCGTAATTAACTACGGCATAATTGCGGGGGGAGGAGCATTTCAAAATAATTTACAACTCTTGAAAATAATACAGAATAGGATAATTAAGATTATTAACAAAAACACATTTGTTCCAGACAATCCAATGAACTTAAAACAACTTTTTACGTATGAAAGTTTATACTATAATTATGATACCCTTAAAGAAGTATACATTAGCTCAGGGAGCAAGACAAGAAACAAATCTATTATTCTGCAAAAAATGACCAAAACAATAAGTGATAAAAATAACTATGTAACAGCTATCAGAGTATTCAACAAACTAACAAACGATCTCAAAATCTTGGATAAAAGTAAAAATACTACTAAGAATAAATTAAAGGAATGGATTAAAGCTAATATTTAAACACCCAAATGTAAAGTTATACCTTATCTGATTTGCTCTTATAACACTGTTATAAGATGCCAAGTCTGAGCGTGTCTAACTTTAAGATATACTTAATTTTAATACAGACATATACTACTGTTATTCTTTTACAGACATTTATATTATATTGCGTAGTTGCTAAATGTAACACACTTAGTTTTTAAGTATGTGTGTGTATGAGTGTGTATGTAGGGGGGGGGGGGGGGGGATATAGGTATGCAGGAATGAATGTCTCCGGATCTGCGCACAGGAAAGTCTATTTTCCTTAGCAGGATTAAAATATTTTTTGTTAAAAAATATTTGTAATGTAATACTATGTATTTACTCTCGAGTTAATAAATAAATAAATAAATAGTCATCGACGAAACAAGTTTTTTTACTATCCGTAAGCTTTGAAATTTTCCTGCGGTTGGATTGACTCTAGATTTGAACAAAATTACTCTTGAATAGTACAATTCTCATATGAGTGTAGGGATTTTTGATCCGATAAGAAAAAAAAAATTTGTGCTGTTTTTCAAGAATTTTTTTTAATTTTTAAAAATTTGTTATACCGGGTGTCTCATTTTAAAACCGCCAGGCAAATATCTCGAAAACTAAGGGAGATGGAAAAAAACTTTTAATACAAAAGTTGTAGGGTTCAGAGCGGCCCAACTGATCGTGACGTTGGTTATGACCTTGAGGTCAATGATCGAGGTCATTTGAAGGTGAAATCGATTTTTTCAAATGGGAACCCCCACTTTTGACCTCGTAAATGGAAAGAGCGGAAAATTTTACGTTCCGATATGTCCTTGAGTCAAGGTCATGGTCATGGTCATGGTCATGTTTAAAATCAAAATCAATCAACGCAGCAAAACATTCCCATAATCAGGCATACGAGACAAATGGTTAAATACAAAAGTTGTAGGGTTCAGAGGGGCCCAACTGATCGCAACCTTGGTTATGACCTTGTGGTCAATGATCAAGGTCATTTGAAGGTCAAATCGATTTTTTCAAATGGGAACCCCCATTTTTGACCTCGTAAATGGAAGGAGCGGAAAATTTTACTTTCAGATATGTCCTTGAGTCAAGGCCATGGTCATGGTCATGGTTATGTTTAAAATCAAAATCAATCAACGCATCCAAACATTCCCATAATTACGCATACGAGTGTTAAATACAGAAGTTGTAGGGTTTGGAGCGGCCCAACTGATCGTGACCTTGGTTATGACCTTGAGGTCAATGATCAAGGTCATTTGAAGGTCAAATCGATTTTTTCAAATGGGAACCCCTATTTTTGACCTCGTAAATGGAAAGAGCGGAAAATTTTACTATTTTTACTATTATCAATATTTACCAGGGTTAACCACTTATATCAAATCATAACAAAAGTTAATAAGTATTGACCACCTGTATCCAATAGTGACCGGCAGTATTCAGCATTGATCGGTAATAGTCAATAATTATTACTGTTTACATCAAATTGTTTTCAAATTGAGCACACTTATATTGTCACAGAAAATTAAACTTTTTCGTTTTAAAATATTGTATAGTATAATAACATATTATTTCTTTTGTGGTGTGTTTTGATAAATAATTGCATTTACAACTAAAAAAGAATGCCTGACTATTCTGCTAATGATATAGTTGACATTCTTCTTATTTTAGGAAAATGTCGACGAAATTATCGAGAGGCAAGCAGATTGTATCGTGCTCGGTTCCCTCAACGACAACATCCTGATCATACGGTAATACGTGACATTGAACTGCGCGGTCGACAAGGAAACTTCGTTCGAAGAAGGAGGACACTGAATGAATACGATTATGAAAATAATCCTCGCTTTCTTGCTGTTCTAGCCAAGGTACATTTAAATGTTCATGTCAGTTTACGCGAAATCGAGTTAACAATGGGTATTCCAAGATCTACGGCCAGTAGATATTTACGATATGCGCGTTACCATCCTTACCACATTACTCTAAATCAAGCTTTAACTGTGGAAGATTATCGACGGAGAATAACATTTTGCCAATGGGCAACACAACAAATTACTGATGATGAAAATTTCTTTAACAATGTTCTTTTTAGCGACGAGGCTACATTTGAGAGTACTGGTATGTTGAATCGCCATAATTGCTACTACTGGTCTCCTGTTAATCCTCATTGGATGCGAGAAGTTGATCATCAGCATCGCTGGAATGTAACGGTATGGTGTGGTATTATTAACGGATGTCTGTTTGGACCTTATTTTTTTGAAGGTCACGTAACTCAACATACTTATTTACAGTTGCTGACAGATGAGCTGCCACTCTTTCTAGAAAACGTTGATCTCCATACAAGGGCCAGAATGTGGCTACAACAAGATCGTGCTCCTCCACATTATACCAGAATTGTGAGAGATTTTCTTAATGAAAGGTTTAACGGTCGATGGATTGGTAGAGGAGCTCCCGTAGCATGGCCACCAAGATCTCCAGATCTGACATCTCCAGATTTTTATTTATGGAGCTTCCTAAAAAATACAGTCTACCGCAACAGGCCAACTACAAGAGATGACATGATTCAAAGGATTACACAAATCTGCTTAAGTATTCCACGTCAAGTATTATTAAATACTGTTAGAAACTTTAAAAGGAGAATAGAATGTTGTCAACAAGTAAATGGTGCAACTTTTGAGCATCTTCTTCAGTAAATGGTGACCGAAACACTTGGATCCTATGACTAAATACACATGAACGTGGAATTTTCCAATGAATTTTTAGCTGGCCTGATCATCCCCGACCTTGCCTTAACTGGCCGGGTCATCTCCGACCTTGCCTTAACTGACCGGGTCATCTCCGACCTTGCCTTAACTGGCCGGGTCATCTCCGACCTTGCCTTAACTGGCCGGGTCATCTCCGACCTTGCCTTAATTGGCCGGGTCATCTCCGACCTTGCCTTAACTGGCTGGGTAATCTCCGACCTTGCCTTAGGTGACCGGGTCATCTCCGACTTTGCTCTTAACTGCACGGAAACTGACCATAACTTTGACCATGACCTTGACCCAAGGTCATATCAGAATTTTTCGGTTTTTCTATTTACGAGGTCAAAAGTGAGGGTTGCCGTTAAACAAAATTGATTTAACCTTCAAACGACATCATCCTTGACCTCAAGTTCATGTCAAGGTCACGATCAGTTGGGCCCCTCCAAACACTACAACTTCTGTATTTAACACTCGTATGCGTAATTATGGGAATGTTTGGATGCGTTGATTGATTTTGATTTTAAACATGACCATGACCATGACCATGGCCATGACTCAAGGACATATCTAAACGTAAAATTTTCCGCTCTTTCCATTTACGAGGTCAAAAGTGGGGGTTCCCACTTGAAAAAATCGATTTGACCTTCAAATGACCTTGATCATTGACCTGAAGATCATAACCAAGGTCACGATCAGTTGGGCCCCTCTGAACCCTACAACTTTTGTATTAAAAGTTTTTTTCCATCTCCCTTAGTTTTCGAGATATTTGCCTGGTGGTTTTAAAATGGGACACCCGGTATATTTTTATAATTTTTCTGATGTAAAAATTTTTTCCGACATTTAATCCTAAATCCATACACTCATATGAGAATTATACTATTCAGGAGTAATTTAGTTCAAATCTGGAGTCAATCCATCCACAGGAATATTTCAAAGCTTACGGTTAGTGAAAAAACTTGTTTCATCGATGACTATGGTTCTGGACCATATAAAAGGCCCATCGGAGAAAGTTTTAAGGTAAGGTGAATATACCCACTTTTATATGTAAAAAGTATGAAATAATTAGTTTACATTTATGTATTAAAATGTGACTTCTTATTTCAGAGGAAAAAGGTGTCTAGCCCCCTTAATTCCCATAATTGAATAAGATATTATTTTGTTCATTTTAATAGTGTTGAAAATTTTTATTATGCTGATCCTTTTGAAATTTATTCATATTTGGTTCTTTAATAGGCCATGTTTTGTCTCCCTTTTTAAACTTTTTTCTGATAGTAAATTTATTGTAGTAACCTTTAGATTTTAATTTTGTAATTTTTGATAATTCTTTTAAATATTTTTTATAATTAGATATCCATTTTAGTTTTCTGACATTTTTATTAAATTTTACTTTGATAGGATAGTTAAAAACTAACTGCAATTGGTGTACTTTATTAGGACTTGTATTTAGATTGATTATTACGTTATGATATTGATTACCCAAAGTATCTTTTAGTTGACTTTTATTCTCAAGCTGTTCTTGGTGTTCTTGATTATCAAATATTTTTAGATGATTTTATTCTCTAAATGTTTTTTATGTTCTTGATTATCCAACCTATCTTTTGATTGATTTTCATTTTTCAAAATTACTTTACTATTATTTAGTAAGTTCTTTAGATTTTTTGTATCATTTAATAAAGACTCTTCAGAATGTATTAATCCTATATTCTCTTTTAACGAATTTTCAATCGAGTTTTGTTGGAATTTAGTTTCCATTTGATCATCTTCGGATTCAAATGTTTCAGCTAAAGCAAAAGTTATGTCTAAAATGACTTTAAGATCATCATAAAAAGTTACTGTTTCCAACGAATTATTATCTTCTTTATTATTTTCATTCGAAATTACATTCTTTTGGTTATTTATATCAGAATCATTAGGATCAATTAAATTAATTTCATCACAATCCTTATGTTTTTATGTTAGACTCATTGAAATTCATTTCATCATTAGTCTCATAATTTTTTACAGTAGAATCAATTAAATTTGTTTCCATAATTTTTTTAATTTCATGATTATTTTTGCAAATTTCGTTAAAGTCTATAAAATTAATTTCATTAGTATTTTCATGATTTTTTATAATTATATTATTATCCTTTGGTTCGACAGTGATTTTATGTATTTTTATAAAAGGCTCGATAATTAAATTGATTTCTTTATCATCATTAAATATTGTAGATTCCTCTATGATATTAGTTTCCTGTTTATTTTGATTTATTTTATTTTCTGTAATTAGTTTATGACCATTATACCTTTCAATATTCGTTGCATTAACTTTGTTTTTCTGAATTTTTGATTCGTTAATTGTTTCTTTTATAACATTATGGTATGATTCATCAGTATTAATACTTGGATATTGTTTGATTTCCTCAAAATCGATTGTTTCATCATTATTTTCAAGAGCTATATTAATATTATTTATTAAAGATTTGATGTTATTTTTGTTATTCTGCAAAATTGTTTCGTAATGTACGTCTGCTTTGTCCTTGGATAATATTTCGTCGAGCATTTTTCTCTGTAGTTCTATTTCCTCTTTATTAAGTTCAGGAATTTGATTTAAGATTTGTGTTATATCTTCATAAAATGTTATTTCTGAAGTTATTTCTATCTCTTATTTGTTAATTAATTCAGGTTCATAGGATACAGAGCACGTCGCTTCTTCAAATTTCCCTGAAATTTTATTTAACGTTAGTTTCTCCAGCTTTATTTCCTCTTCAAATTCTAATTTCGCTTTTTGTTCTATTGGTATTTTTTCCATTTCCTCATTAAATGTTTGTCTTATTTTATTTCCCTGGGATTTATGGTTATTTGTAATTGTATTAAAAGAGCCTGTTTTTATCGTGTATCTTGGTTTCAATGCAATTTTACTATTATTTAATTGTAAATAACCTTCATCTAGTCTTAACTTCTGTTCCGAGAGTATTCTAATATCTAGTATTCCATCGTAAGGGAGAGAAAATTCTTCAGGAGCTACATGAAAATCAATAAACAAATCATTAATTAGCATTTTTACTACTCCCAATGTTTCTATGGCCTTATCTGTGATGCCTGATACCTGAATTTTCTTATTTTCTAATATTATGTATGGTGGTATTTGATTTTTCTTAATAATGTTTAATTGGGCTCCGCTATCTATGAGTAGTTTGCATGATTTTGCGGTGTAAGGATTTTTTATTTCAATATACTGTAGTGCATTTTCTAATTTTATAAAGTACATTGTAATTTATGATGAAGTTAGTTTCTTATTTGCATTTGTTGTGATCATTTGGGTATCTAACAGATTTTCTTCTTCGTTCTTCTTGATTAACGTATCCACTTCAACGTCTTTTGTAGTTAATTTATTTTCTTGATTTTCTAACTCTAAGTTTTTTGTAGTTTTATCTGTTAATCTGATTGTTTTAATGTTCGGTTTATCGTCGAGTGTTTCGTTTTGTTTTCTTCTGATCCATTCGCTCTCAGAAGAATTTAAGCGTTTCCCGAATTTCGCTGTTCGTAGAAATTTTTCTGTCTCCTATAGCATTCTTCAAGTGAGTGAGAGTAGATAAGCTAGGCCGGTTCTGCATCGAACAGGTCCTGACCTGCCTGATGCAGAACCGGCCTAGGGTTTCTGGCTCACCCGTAACTACACGAGGGCCAATAACCCATAACAGGTCGTGACCTGCTGGTCCAGAACCCGCCTAGCGTTTTCGGGCCATCCATAATTGTACGGGGGCGCCAATAACCCATAACAGGTCCTGACCTGTCTGATGCAGAACCGGCCTAGGGTTTCTGGCTCACGCGTAATTTCACGGGTCCCATTAACCCATGTCAGGTCCTGTCCTGTCTGATACAGAACGGTCACCCATTATCTCATCGCGTCAGACCTTACCCGGAGGGAGCGGGCCGCGGGCTGCGGGCGGCGAGCGGCGAGCGGTGAGCGGTGAGCGGCCAGCCTGCTACTGCAAACAGGCAGCGGTCGGCGGCGGGCTGCCAGCGGTCGGCGGCCTGCTGCTTATCAGCTGCAGCTTGCGATACGCGGATTCTAGTATATATATATATATATATATATATATATATATATATATATATATATATATACCTTTAACTGCAACTCGTTATTATCCTTCTTATTGTCCAACGGCGATGGCTTCCTCGTTGCAAAAAACCTGAAAACATAAAAAAATTAATATATATTATGATACCCCCCCCGGACTATGAATATATAGGAAAAAACCTTGCGTAAAAATACTAACCTACGGAAGCCCATTGTGTGTGGGTATGATGTCCTCATCGCACAATCTGTAGATGATCCAGCGGTGATAGCTTCCACGTTGTCTGAAAAATTTTAAATTCATTAGTACAGAGTATAGGAGTGAGTGAGAGAGATAAATATACTATGTCCCACGAATAGTTGAGAAAGTGCTCTGAAAAGAGCAGTTTTGAATATACATATTTATATAAATAGTTTGTTCCAATTGCTCTGAAAAGAGCAGTTTAATACATATTTCATATACTCTCACAAGAGCAGTTTAATATATATATATATATATATATATATATATAAACATAGAAATGTTTGTTCTTATTGCTCTGAGAAGAGCAGTTTAATACAAATATGAATATAAGTAAAATATGATAATACTTAACTAAAGGATGAGTTGTCCAGCCATCCCTATAGATTGACTACGAGAGGGTGACGTTCTTAAATCTGAAAAACACAAACAAAAGCAATAAATATCGTTTGCACGTGAAAGAAGGGAAGAAAGAGAGATGTTACACAGATCCATATGGCACACAATACCTCACTCATATGGAAATTGAGAAAAAGATGCGTGAGAACAAAACTAACCACGCAAGCGAGAGAAAGAAAAGATGTGCACGAGATGAAAACTAACCTCGCAGTCGTCGCCATCGGTGAGTGAGAGAACAAAAAGATGCGCGAGACCCCACGTCGTCCGCGAGACTAAAACTAACCTCGCACGCATCGATGAGCGAGAGAGAAAATGCGCGAGACCGCACGCCGTCCACGAGACGAAAACTAACATCGCGATTGTCGCCATCAGTAAGCGAAATGTCGAGGAAGCATGCATCAGAGAGAGAGAGAGAGAAAGATACACTCGCGAAACACGGAAAAACTGTCAAAACTTACCTTCCTGGCGACGATTGCTGCCCTCCTCATGCTGGCCCGTCGATATATGTGCGTGTGTATATGTGGGTGAGTATGAGAAAAGAGAGAGAAAATTCACTGCAGTTCCTACGTTTTTTGCCCTTAAAAGGACAGATTGCAGTGAAATGAGAAAAGAGAGAGAGAGAGAGAGAGAGAGAGAGAGAGAGAGAGAGAGAGAGAGAGAGAGAGAGAGAGAGAGAGAGAGAGAGAGAGAGAGAGAGAGAGAGAGAGAGAGAGAGAGAGAGAGAGAGAGAGAGAGAGAGAGAGAGAGAGAGAGAGAGAGAGAGAGAGAGAGAGAGAGAGAGAGAGAGAGAGAGAGAGAGAGAGAGAGAGAGAGAGAGAGAGAGAGAGAGAGAGAGAGAGAGAGAGAGAGAGAGAGAGAGAGAGAGACGACACGGCAATATTATATTTGTTCCTACGTTGTTGCCGTGTCGGAAGGAGAGAGACAGAGGGAGAGAGAAAGATACACATATACACATCTCCGTCGTCGTCATCCATCCTCGATGTTGACTTCGTAAAACCTTGAAAATGCTGGCTGGATGATGATGATGATGATGATGATGATGCTGCTGCTGCTGCTACTGCTGTTGCTGCTCGTCGCATGGCGGAAGCGTCGCCACGTTCCATGCGCACATGCGGGAGCTCCTGCTAGCACCGCCGTCGCGCGCAAACTAACTTTCGCACTGTCACGTACGCTCCCCTTTCCCCCCGTGACGTCACCATGCGCACGCGCGGGAGCCCGTGCTCGCGCGGCGGCCGCGCGTGAAATGAATTTTTCGCCTTCGCATGCGCTCTCCTCCACGCAGCCCTCGCGAGCGGTCGCTGATACCACTGCAGGGCATTAGACGACTTTTTCACGTATACTGCTGTTAAGCCGCGGATTGCGGGCGCGCTCTCCTTCGCGCGGCTGCTGATTAGTTCGGAGCAGCTTCGCGGGAGGCAATCTGCAAGTAATGCTCGCGACTGCTGATTGGACCGGAGTAGCTCTGCGGGAGGAAATATAAGTAGCGCGCTTTTCACCGTTCAGCATCAGTCTGAAAATGGACGCCTTTAACGCAGACGCTTTCATCAAGGACGACATCGAGGACGACGACGACGACTCTTTCCGCCGAGCCATCCTGGAAGGGATGGAGGCTCTCGACGGTGCCGAGGAGTTTGGCATTGAAGGACTCCCTGATTTTCATCAGATGGAGGACTTCAATGCGTGGTTGACTGGAGTCAGTCCATCGACGGCATCGTCACCAGTCTTCGATCAGCAGTCACCTCTTCCACCGCCATCACCCGTAATGTTGCATGCCGGGGACGGCATATATCACGCGGTGCCCGCCGACCGCATTCAGTGGGAAGGGCGACCATCGGCAATGGAAGCAGCGGAAACAATAAACGCTTCTGTGATGGAGGTTCCGGTGGAGGATGATGATGCGTCGACGCCACAGCTCATCATAGTGACGGACGACGAAGATGATAACGTCGAGCTCGTCATAGTGACGGACGACGAAGATGATAACGTCGAGATCGTTTGTGAGGTCACCTATCGACCTCTCAAACGATCTCGGAAGCGGTCACTATCACCTCCTCAACCTAGGAAGACGCAGAGACGCAAGTCAACTTAATCGGTCTTTTTCAAGGCCAACACACACACACACACACGCGCGCGCACACGCACACGCACACGCACATACACATACACACAATCGGCACTTTTCAGGGCCCTATATTTTTTAGACGAGAACAAATTATTTATTATTTTCATGTTATAAACAGCTCTTTTCAGAGCTAAAATATTATTTTTTCATATTATAATAAGCTCTTTAAGAGCTAAATATATTATTGTTTTTCATGTGATAAATAGCTCTTTTCAGAGCTAAAAATTATTTTAACATATCAAATTTATTCATTATTTCGATGTTGTAATAAGCTCTTTTCAGAGCTAAAATATTATTTTTCATATTATAATAAGCTCTTTAAGAGCTAACTATTATTTTCATATTATAAACAGCTCTTATCAGAGGTAAAATATTATTATTTTTCATGTTATAAACAGCTCTTTTTAGAGCTAAAATATTATTTTTCAAATTATAATAAGCTCTTTAAGAGCTAAATATATTATTTTCATATTATAATATTATTATTTTCATGTTATAAACAACTCTTTTCAGAGCTAAAAAGAATTATTATTTTAACATGATGAACAGATATATTTATGTATGACTGTAAGACCAAAACATAAGTAATATTTTTTAATTATAAATAATTTGTTCGAACATTATAAATAATTTGTTCGAACATTATAAAATATTTGTGGCCCTGAAAAGGGCCGATTGAATTAATCTTGAAAAAGACTGTTTGGTTTTATTTGGTCCTAAAAAGGACCGATTATATAGCAAGACGACGACGACGACGACGACGACGACGACGACGATGAGACGGAGACCTGCTTTCGCGATGATGTCTTCGCTTTCGAGGTCTACACTGGAGCTCACGCGAGACCTCCAGTTCATCATCGGCATCTCCGTCTTCCTCCCCCTTCGACGACAATTGCTCAAACGTATGGAGCTGTACAAGCTCCGCTGGGACTTCACAATACTGTCGTTTATGCGGGTCGTACAGCATGAGCGACGGTGATGCTGGTGGAGGAGTATGCGGTCTTCGCAATTCGTAGGGAGGTGGTGGTGATTCCACTACGAGTGGAGTAGTAAGTGCTCGTTGCTCCTCCTCCTCGTCTTACAACTCAAGGCCCATGAGCCAAGCGTTGAAAGCTAGAGGAGAAGACAGCTCGGGTATCTCCTCAAATGCAAATAGATCGCCATCCTCCATTGCTGCCAATCCTTCGAGAATTGCTTGTTGGAGAGAATCATCGTCAAGGAGATCTTGAAGAAAGCTCTTACTCGGCTCCATTGCGATGAATGATTTGGAATGATGAGAAACGCGCTTCTTTATACCCCTCCTAGGAGCTGCTTCGATCGAAAGCGTGGAGGGGGAAAAGCACAGTGGGTGTCGCTTAGGTCCGCGCTTTGTCTATAAGAGCAACGCAGTTTACTGATTAATTATCATTCGGAAAAAATGGACTCAGCGAGCAACAACTTCAAAGCAATGGAGACATCATGGGGTGAGGCCGACTTTGATTGGGAGATCGGCCTCGCGATGGATAGCGACGATGAATTCCGGCCGGAGTTGATGGAGCCGTTGGCTACATCATCACCTATCAAGTCGCCGTTTGCTTCGCCAGAATTCACGCCTCAACGGTTGCCCTATCCGTCGCCGCTCTTCGTCGAATGCCTACCCGACTGTGCGCCGCTGTTGTTACCGCCGCTGTCGCCGCCGTCATCGCTCTCTCCGGTACCATCATGCTTCTCTCCTGGCTTTCTGGAGAACCATGAGTTGAGGTCCTCATGCTTTTCTCCAGAGAAGTATGATGTCATCGAGCTGGGCTCGTCGCCTTTGTGCGTCACCGTCTCCTCGGGGACGATGTCTCCGCGGAAGATGCCGGAGAAGCGACCACACGACGACAGCGATGATGGTGAGCCACGCCGACGAGTTCGTCGTCGACTTACGATTTGATCAGTCCTTTTCAGGACTAAAACCAATCGGTCCTTTTCAGGGCCACCAAATATTTCTCAAAACAGTGGAACAAATATTCATATATATATATATATAATAATATAGATATTTTAAAAAAAAAATAGACGAACTCAAATTTTAAAAAATGATTATTTATTTGAGTTTAAATAATTCAAATGTACATAAAATGAAAGGATTCTGTCATTTCATTCACGTTTTTGCTATGCTGATGCTCAAGCATCCATCTTTTCATGACCAGCGCATTTCGAAGTGCGCATACTGGAAAGTTACAGGCAATATGGTTGCTACATGAGACTGGTTCTGCAGGTAGACTTTTTAATGAAGGACATCCCATCTCCTCGATATTAGTAACTAATCTGAAAATTAATAATATATTATGCGAAAACTTTTTTTTTATTGTGAAAATATTTTTTATAAACACAAAATATAGTTTACCGATCGGGAAAAAATCTCTTCAACCATTTACTTTTCTCCAAGCCTTTTACGTAAATCTCTGCTCCGAAGAGTACACCATTTAGAGTGTTTTTTAGTTCATTGTATGGAATAATGCCTGCTCTCCACATTAATCCATGGAAATTTTGTTCAAGCCAGCGATTTTCGGACTTGTTTTTTCCAACAGTTTGTCCCATGCATATGGCGGTTTAAATAGAAAAACCGACGGCGTAGGATCTTCCTCGAGAGGGACAATGGCTACTTCCTTGAAGACGAATTCATTCAAGGTAATCTTGAAACCTTGCACATCAACGATATACTTCATCTTGCTGCTGCTGCTGCAACTGTTCTCGATCGAGAGCTAAGGAACGAATGAGGTTTTTTAGCGTCTTGCTGATATTTTATAGTCATCCTTCCTATTTTGTTTAACCAATCGCGTTATTTTTACCCCCACCATGACACCAACAACCAATCAGAATCGATCTTTTTTCGCGAATTTTTTAGATAAAAGGGGGTGCGCGTGCGGCAGAAAGACATTCGACTGCCTCACGCGGTCAGTGATTCAAGATGCCTCAATACTTCAAAAATACAGCTCTTATGCTATGTCAATCGTATCGGCTTGCTTTAAGTGGTGCGGCTGACCAAAATGATGTGAACAATTGGATTGCGCTTGGCGTGGCGCTCTAGTTGAAGCTGAAAAATTGGCTCAGCGCAGGCCCGAGGTGACAGACTTAACAGTGGCTGATAGGCAAAAGTTGCAAGCTGCCATCGCGCTCATAAAGAGTGTTCTACGCTTGTTAAGTGAACATCGAGTGGTGGGTGCCGGGCTACAAGCGAGTGAAAATCGCCCCTCGGTAAGCTGGGATGATGTCGACTCAGCTTTCGAAAATAGAATAAAGACGGGTGTCATTACAAACCGGAGGCATCTTGATTTATTAACATTTATGCGAGACGCTAAGAAGGAATTTATTGAAAAAGTGCGTGAAATTCTTAAAGAACCTTTAAAAGTAAACACAGTGTTAGCGGCCGAGTACGCTATAGTTAAAAATGGCGAAGAGACAATTGAAATAAAATATTTCAACACAAAAACAGCTCCGATATATTCGACTACGGACTTGAACGAGTGGTTTGTTATGAACGTTCAAAATCCCATCGATACGGATATGGAAGAGTTTCAAGAGCGGGAGTCGGGCTGGTCGCTTAAATCCATTTTAAATTTAGTTGTTAATATTTACAAATTTAATCCGAGAGGAAGCTCGTACATTGATTTGCCGCCATTCATCAAGAACAAGAAGGCGTGCATAAACGTAGAAAATCAAGATGATGAATGTTTTAAGTGGGCAATTCTATCGGCACTACACTATACTAGGATAAATTCTAATCGAGTGGTGACATATGTACCTCATCAGAACGATCTCAACTTTAAGGGAATCGATTTTCCCGTTGATCCCAGAAAAGTTAGTAAGTTTGAGAAACAAAATGACGTTTCTGTAAATGTGTACTATTTAAAGAAGAAAAAGGGAGAAGCGTTTGATGTCTTACCTCGTCACTTGACAGCTGACAAAAAAGAAAAGCACATTAATTTATTACTCATTGAAAATAATTATGTTGACGAAGATGAAGATGGCTCGACTCTCGATGATGACAATGTTAACATAGAATTTAAATTTCACTATGTTTGGATAAAAAATTTATCAAGACTGTGTAGTAAACAGTTATCATCACGTAACCACAAAACTTTCATCTGTGACCGCTGTCTACATTATTTTCGAACTGAAGAGAACTTGACGAAACATATGATTGACTGTGAAAAAATTAATCAGTGTAAAATCACACTTCCAACGGTGAAAAACAATACATTAGAGCTTACGAACTTTAGTTTTAAAAATCGTGTGCCGTTCGTAATATACGCTGACTTTGAGTGTATATTGAAGTCTGTGATTGACGATGAACGCGCTTACCAACATCATGTGCCATTTAGTGTGGGCTTCTACATTAAATATAGCTATGACGACTCTCTCTCGGAATATAAGAGCTATAGACAAGAGGACGAACAAGCCGCATCTCCAGCCAAATGGTTTGTACAGAGTCTCCACTCACTGGCTGTGAAGTTGGACGACTCGTACAAACATCCAAAGCCTATGAGTAATCTAACATCGCTCGAAAAAATTATGTTCGACAGAGCACTTCTATGCCACATCTGCGAGAAGCCGTTTACTAAGGAGGACAAGCGAGTACGTGATCATTGTCATTTTACGGGAAAGTGAGTATTTTTGTTATATTCCCTCTCTCTCTCTTTCTCTCTCTCTCTCTCTCCAACAGAAAATTATAATTATTACAGATATCGTGGGCCAGCACATAGTAAACGTAATATTGGCTTCCAAGACTCGAGAACGATCCCCATAGTTTTTCACAACTTGAGCGGATACGATTCTCATCTCTTTATTAGAGAAATAGCCACATGCTTTCAAGAAAGAGTTTCGCTACTTCCACAAACAAAAGAAAAATATATATCTTTTACAAAGTTTGTGGAAGGTACAGATATAAACCTGCGATTCATCGATTCGTTCAAGTTCATGGCTTCCTCGCTAGACAAGCTGGCCTCATATTTGGAGAAATTGAATACGTTGGAGCGACTGTTAAAGGAGGATGGTCTATGCGATGAACAAATTTCCCTTTTAAAGAGAAAAGGAGTGTTCCCATACGACTATGTCTCATCGTTTAAGAAGCTAAACGAGCCAAATCTCCCTTCAAAGAACGACTTCTTTAGCAGCTTATATAACGCTCACATCAGCGATGAGGATTACGAGCATGCTCAAAACGTTTGGCGGAGTTTTGACATTCAAAATCTTGGGCAGTACTCCGACTTATACCTCAAGACGGACGTTATACTATTGGCTGAAGTTTTTGAGAACTTTCGAAATAATTGTCTTGAGGCTTATGAGCTGAATCCTGCTCATTATTACACAACACCCGGATTTACGTGGGATGCCATGCTCAAAAATACTCAGGTATTTCACTTCACCTTAAATAAAATTAATTTAATTAAAATTCATATTTAATAAAAAAAAAAAATAATTTTTTTCTTCTTACAGATCAAGCTTGAGCTTCGTACTGATGTGGACATGTTGCTGTTCATCGAGCGCGGCATATGGGGAGGAATAAGCCAATGTTGTAATCGCTATGCAAAAGCGAACAACCCGTATATGAAAGAAGGCTACAGCGCTAATGAGGACGAAAAATATTTAATGTATTTTGACGTCAATAATTTGTACGGTTGGGCAATGACTGAGCCCTTACCCTATGGCGGTTTCAAGTGGGTGCAGAATGTCAATGAACCAAACTTCTTCGACATCCCCGATGACTGCGACTTTGGATACTTTGTTGAAGTGGACCTGAAGTATCCCGAGTCACTGCATGATTCGCATAAAGATCTGCCGTTCTGTGCCGAGCACATGACGCCTCCTGGCTCGAAACAGCATAAACTTATGACGACGCTTCACAACAAAACTCGTTACGTGCTACACTATCGAGCACTTAAACAGGCCTTGAAACATGGCCTAGTTCTCGTCAAAGTCCATCGTGCCATACAATTCCAACAAAGTCCTTGACTTAAAAAGTACATCGATTTGAACAGTGCAAAAAGGAAGGAAGCCAAAAACGAGTTTGAAAAAATGCTTTTTAAACTTTTCAACAACGCTGTGTATGGCAAGATGATGGAGAATGAGAGGAAACGCGTTGACGTGAAGCTAGTCACTAAGTGGAAAGGTCGCTATGGAGCCGAGGCATTTATCGCACGACCGAATTTTCACAGCTCTGACATTTTTGATGAAGACCTCGTTGCTGTGCAGCTGCTGCGCACGGAGATCTGCATAAGAAAGCCAATCTATATTGGATTGTCAGTTCTGGACTTATCAAAATCGCTAGTATACAGGTTCCACTATGACTACATGCGAGATCGTGTAGGAGACCAAAGCAAGTTATTGTACACCGACACGGATAGTCTGATCTATGAAGTCACAGGTGTTGACATGTACAACGTGATGCAGTAAGACATCCACGAGTTTGACACATCAGACTATCCACAGACCAATCCATCTAACATGCCACAAGCCAATAAGAAGAAGGTTGGCTTGATGAAGGATGAGTACAACGGTGAGATTATGCTAGAGTTCGTCGGGCTGCGGAGCAAAATGTACAGCGTCAAAGTCCAGAACCAGAAACCCATTAAGAAGGCCAAAGGAGTGAAGACTTCTGTAGTCAAACTCTCCATCAGCTTTGAGGATTACATCAAGTGCCTTCACGAGAACGTCATCGTCACTCGAGAGCAGCGAAACATCAGGTCTCGACATCACAACATCCACACTGAGAAAGAGAGAAAAATTGCTCTCAGTGCCCATGACGACAAACGCTGCCTGCTGCCTGGCACTACAGATACGCTGCCCTGGGGCCACTACAGAGCAGGAGTGGTGGGGGAAGAGAAGACCAATCAGAACGAAGAAGTTGCTGGAGAGGGGGAACGCGAGCCGCCGAACGCCGCCGCCACCGAAGAGCTTCTATATAATGAGGCCGCGCGAGAGCAGGAGCTCATTCGCACAGTCGAGCCTCCCAGCAACAGTCTTCAGCAACAGCTCCAGCAGATCTCAACGCCGCTTCCTCCATCTTGGCAGCAGATTACTTCAGTTGCGCAGCCGCTTCTCGCTGTCTCACGGCCGTTTCTTGCTGTCTCGCAGCCGCTTCCTACATCTTCGCTCCTCGTCTTAAAAAGACCTTGTGAGGAAAATACTGAAAGTATTATTAAGAAAAGGAGAGAAATCTAAGGTTTGTATTTTCTTAAAGTAATTTTTTCGTTTTATTTTTTCTTCTTTTCAAAAACTAATCATTTACAAAACTTTCTGTTACAGATGGATTTTTCAAAATTAAACGCTATTGCGCGTGGAGGATTCCTTCCCACAAAAAGACTGGTCGATCTGACCAAGGGCCAGCTGTACATGGTGACAAGTCTGAAGGATGTGACTACCAAGTATGGAAAAAAAGTTGTGGCTAAGCTGGAGAGCGAGTTCGACGTGTTTATGCCAAAGAGAGTATCGGAGGCTCTTCAACAAGATGAAGAGTTCTACTTGAAACTCCAGGACGCAGCGAATAAGTGCGAACTATTTATAAAATATCACGGTGGTTCGAGTGTAGAATTTAGCGGCAAATAATTTTTAAGTAATGTGAACATATATAGTTAACCTTTAAGTATTGCGAAATGTTTAAGTATTTATGAAAAAATATATATTGAAAATAGTTAAGTATTTGCGACAATATATATAAGTCAAGTATTGCGAAAAATATAAGTTAAGTATTGCGAAAATAAAATGTTAATTACGAAAAATATATATAAGTATTACGAAATATAGTTGAGCGCAAATGTATATATATTTTTTTAATTTATTAATAAACAAACTCTTTGTTTAACTTTAAAAATTGTTTTTATTAAAAAATTCCATATTCTTACATATCTTTTTTCTCAATCCAACTATTATGTGAATTATCAAAGCCAAGCCATTTTACAAAAATTTTACTTCCTCTTTTCTTTATTACTTTTTCTACAAGATAAATATCTGGATACTTGGCCTTGAGTAGTTCTTGCTCGTAGAAACCGCCTGAAACAGGCTGATCTTGATATTCCTTTAGATGGTAAGTTGGAGGATTTGTAGCTGCTATACGTACAATTGTAAATATCTCTGTAGACCAATTGGGCGTATATTCTTTGTCAAATACTGCTTTAGCCTTGCTCACGCGAACTTTGTCACCAATTTTAAATTTTGGTTTAATTTTCTTAGTTATTTTAGGGGCAAATTTCCTCAGTATATCTGCTTCATTATTGGATGTTACACCTTTAGGTTTCACGCCAATAGTACGATGTTTACGATTATTGTATGCAGTAAGTAAATCGGGTAAAATATCTAGCCACTTGTAGCTGCCGCGCAAACTGAATTTTTTCCACATTACACTTTTTAGCGTACGATTAAAGCGTTCACATATGCATGCTTTTAGATTGCTATAGGTTGAGTACAATTTAATTTCGTATGTGTTCATAAGTTTTTGAAAATCTGTGTTATAAAATTCTTTGCCTCGATCAGTATGGAGATTTTTCGGTACTCTGCCTTTAACAAACATAGATTTCATAGCTTCTGAGACATCTTTGCCTGTTTTTCTCTTTAGAGGAACAGCCCATGCATATTTGGAGAAAATGTCGATTATAGTGAGCAAGTACCTATAGTTCTTATTGTCGCGAGTGTAAGGAATCATTTCGACGAGATCTGCTTGCCAAGTTTCATCCAAACCACGTACGTCAAAGTGTCGACGTGTATAGTTACGCCTTGCAGGTTTATGTAGTTCTTCAACTAGTCTTTCGTGTTCCATGTTTTCGGAATTACTGATTGAATACCTGTGCCAAACTCTCTTTTATAGTTAAAACGTCAGCTTTTATTTGAGATTTCTGGGCATCAAGTTCATTTCTATGATTATCAACTATTATATTCAAATCATCTAGCCTAGTTCTAAGTCTTGTAGTTATGTCAGTTATTCCTCGAATTTCTATTTGAATAATATCTCGTAAGTTTACAGCATCGCTCGGCTGTTGAGGTTCGGCAATATTGCATAATTTTTTATTTTCCATGTCGTAGTGACCGTCAGACGTGACTTTAAAGCCAACGCCTGGTGGTCCTCGACTGCCTTCGGTTTTTCCAAGATTACGTCCAAACACGTCGACGCTCATTTTAAGAATGATTCGTTTATTCGTGTGTACTTAATATATATAGCCTGCTTCGCGAAGTTCTTCGATTATAGAGTATATCTCGCTTACATGACTTGGATTTCCGGCAGACCTTTCAGCTACTAGTAAGTGAAGCCGGTCAACGAGCTCGTTTGGATCGTCCCAGTACACATAGTCCAAAGCAGTATGTTTTTTCGCAATTTTATAACGAGGTAATGAACCACCTTTAATCGATTCATTTGTTTTCGAGGTAATATTGAACATTGGAGCAATAAAATTATTAAATTTATTACTATTATGAAAACGAATCTTTTCGTTCTTGTCATATCGCGTTTTATGAGCAGACGATAGTTTTAAAATTTTGCGATAATTTTTTAAATCATCTGAACGTTTATTATTTTTATTTGTTTGTTTCGCTATGAGTAACTCGAGTAATCCTGTAGTTTTCGGATATGCAACTCCGTTAATTTTAATTTTATTTTTATGAAAACTAATCGGTAAATTACCAATAAAAAATTCACCCTTTTCATTTCGTACTCCATAAATTTTGTCAAGATACTGAGGCTGATTAAGCTTGAGGGCCTTAACGTACAAATCAGAGTCATCAGCATCGTTATCGCTACCTGCTGTTTCGAAAGATGTGTCATGGACGTTCTGTAGAGTATCATTGAACTCACTGTCAGAACTTTCGTTCTTTTTGTCATTCTCCAAACTTTGTTCGACTGTATTATGTTTAACACTACTTTGTTCAATATTTTTCTGAGCTACAAGTTTTTGAAACGGATCAACTATTGGTTTAAAAGTTTCACTTAAAATCTTTTCGACATTGTCTTTCCCAAATTTTAATATTCTATATTTGCGTTTAATCGCATCTCGTGCCTTAACGAATTGACGAAGCACGTTTTTTTCTCGTTGAAAGTCAGTCATGTTGTCGTTTCAACGTTCAGTCTGAAACTTCTGATTGTTACCTATGTGTATGCTATATTTATAGCAAAATTGTCAAAGCCCTTACGAAATCTGCCGTCATTTATTCCTCGATCTTTATCGATGACTAGAAAACCGTGCTTATCATCTCTCCAACACTTAGAGCACAATTCTTTAAAATGTATATAAGTCATATCGGTATTTACGTGATCGTCATAGATATGCTTTAGATTTACTTCATCTTGTCTAAAAATGGCAAGTAAGTTTACATTATCTCTGACAAGATGTTTTGGAACGTGAGCATAAGTTTGGCACAGATAAAAACAATCAACCTTTTTATGTCTGCCCATGCAGAAGAAGGCCCTAACATTATCTTGTTTTTCGCAAGCAATATCGTCAAATATCATGATAGAGTTCGGAAGCGCGTGGTCAGGATCGACAGCTGCATCGTGCTCGCTGAACGGAAAATATTGTACACCTTCTATAGGTTCTAAGATTTCATTTAAAAATTTATATTTTGGCTGATTGAGAGACTTTGAGTAAACGTATACGTTTTCAAATCTAACGCCATTAGGATGCGTTATGAGAGCAAGTAACCTATTTGTTTTTCCGCAGTTTGACGGACCGCAGAAGACGGCTCGTATACTATCAGGAAGTAGATCGCCATGCCGTTTTGCTCTTTTATCATTCTCTACAAGTGCATCAAAATTTTCTATTGGTAGCTTTACCGACTGCTCTTTGAAGTTCATGATCTTTACTCTATGAAAACCAAATCACGACTGATTGCTATGAGTATAAATAGCGGTCTTATATAGCTTTCACCATCAGTTGCCCGTTGACTTTCGTAGAGTGATGATCATTCACAAACGCGGACGCGGTTTAGTTAATAAAATTATCAATAAACTTCCATTTGAGCTCCACATACCTGGTTATCAGTACTGCGGCCCCGGCACTAAGTTGGCAAGACGTTTAGCTCGAGGAGATCTTGGAATTAATCCTCTTGACGTTGCTTGTAAAGAGCACGATATAGCTTATTCTAAAAATCGTGAAAACGTTCAAGCGAGAAACGACGCAGATAAAATTTTAGCTGAAAAAGCTTGGAATCGCGTTAAATCAAAAGACGCTAATTTTGGTGAAAAAGCGACTGCATACGCTATAACTAATACTATGAAATTAAAATCTAGACTCGGTATGGGTTTGAAGAAGAAAATTAAAAAGCGAAAGAACGCTAAAAAATTGAGAATGGGTTTAAAGAAGAGAAGCCAAGTTCCCTTGAAAAAATTATCAAAGCTGGTGTCTTTAAATCACCGCCAAGTAACTGCGCTCTAACAGTCATACGATCAGCTTTGAAAAAAGCACGGAGCGCTGTTAAAGAAGCTGGAGTTAAAAAGAATATTAAAATTCCACGTATTTTACCAGTCCCCACGAAAACAGAAGGGGTATTGCCATTTCTCATACCTCTATTTGCAGGTTTGAGTGCAACTGGCGCTCTAGCTGGTAGTGCTGCTGGAATAGTAAAAGCCGTAAACGACGCAAAAGCCGCTAAGGAGCAGTTGGAAGAAAATAAAAGGCATAATAAAACTATGGAAAGTGTAGCGTTGGGCAATGGCTTATATCTTAAACCACACAAAGTAGGGTTAGGTCTCCATTTAAAAAAAAAAAAGTTCATGAAATTACCTCAGCGAGCACTTACTGACGCCGACATATTAAAATATGCAAAACTTTTAAAAATACCTAATTTTCGAGGAGTATTTATGAGAAATGCATTGCCGGCTTCTGGCCCACACTATTACGAATCGGCTATAGTTAATCTAGATGATGCTAGCGGCCCTGGGACATACTGGGTTGCATATAGAAAAAGAGGCAAAAATGTTGTATATTTCGATAGTTTTGGCGATCTTCGACCGTCTTTAGATTTAATATTATACCTCGGAGTAGACGAAGTTAAATATAATCATGAAAGATATCAAGATTTTGACACATACAATTGCGGACATCTATGTCTAAAATTCTTGTGCGGGGCTATATAAGGAGAGGCGGGGGAAACATTGCATCATTCTGATTTAAGCTGTCATGGAAGGTTCATTAACTCTGACACTTTCAGGTACATCTTCTACACTAGAAGCACAGTATTTTCCACCAATCGAGTTATCGCCAAATAAAAATTACGTTTTAGGCCTTGTTGAACTTTTAACATTTAATTCAATCCCCAATATAGATAGTAACAATAATAAGTTTTACGTAGGTGAAAACATTGTCCTTCTTCCGGTGGGAAGTTACGAAATTGAGGATATTGACAAATTCCTTCGTAAAAAATTAGCGCACAACGACATTACTTTCAATTTAAAGCCAAACAATAATACTCTTCGCTGTACAATCAAGTGCAGTCAGGCTATAGATTTTCGACCTGAAAATTCATTCGGCCGTCTACTGGGCTTCACCAGACGTGTTCTCGAACCGAACGTTGCTCATAATTCTGACTTACCTGTTACAATTCTCAAAATCAACGCTTTGAGAGTCGAGTGTAATATCACTTCGGGAGCATATATAAATGACAAAAAAGTACACACGATACACGAGTTTTTTCCTGCAGTACCTCCGGGGTATAAAATCATCGAAGTTCCCTCACACGTCATTTACCTTCCGATTGCCGTAAAGCGTATAGATCATTTACAAGTACGCATCATCGATCAAGACGGAGATTTAGTAAATTTCCGCGGAGAAGTTATAACTATAAGATTACATATCCGCCAATCATAATGGGAATCGTTTACAACAAAAACTATATAAGCAGAGAAATATGCCCACAACGCATCAGTCATCAACGAACTGTGAAGACGCTAACACGTCAGAGCATAAAAAACTAAAAAGTCTAGGCTTAAAAGTAGTACTTGGTGGAAAATAACTTGCATCATCTTTCGCTGCTTTCAACGAAATGGAAGAAATTCTAAGCGCACAAACACCTGTAACTTTTGATGAATCCGTAGCGCACTACGAGGTTCATGCTCACCAACCGTATACAGCATCATTTAATAACAGCGATGAAATACGCATATCTATTCAACATCAAGATTTATGTCTCTTACCTTCACGCAGTGCGCTACATATCTGCGGGCGATTGGTTAAAACTAATAATACTCCCGTTGAAAATACAGAACTTGTGAATAATGCCATTTGTCATTTGTTTGAAGAAATCAGATATGAGTTAAACGCCATTGAGATAGACAAATGTAAAAATGTTGGTTTAACTACTCTCATGAAAGGTTGGATGTCACTCAATCCGACTCAGAGTTTTATCATTGAAAATGCTGGCTGGATCGATATAGAAGAAACACAAAAGATAATCGATGATGCTGGTTACTTCAATGTATCGATTCCATTGAGCCTAATTTTTGGCTTCGCAGAGGACTATCGTAAAATAGTAGTAAACGCAAAGCATGAACTCGTTCTCATGAGATCAAGAAACGACTTGAACGCTGTTGTACAAATAGCTACACGAGCAGCCGAACAAGACGTTCATGAGAACTTTAAAATTGAATTAACTAGAATCGAATGGCTTATGCCATACGTAGTTGCATCTGACTCTAACAAAATTCGCCTACTAGATTTTGTAGGAAAAGACCGTCCTATTGTCATGAGTTTTCGCACGTGGAAATTGTATGAATACCCATTACTTCCGATTACGTCGAGACAGGTGTGGACTGTAAAAACATCAAATCAACTTGAAAAACCACGCTTTGTGATCTTAGGTTTTCAAACTAATAGAAAAGATCGAAGAGCTGCAAATGGTAGTCAGTTCGATCATTGCAATCTTACAAATGTAAAACTCTTTCTCAATTCTCAGTCATATCCGTATGGCAATCTTAACCTCGATGTGAATCGTAATCAATTTGCCATGCTCTACGATATGTACGCTAATTTTCAAAATTCATACTATGGCAAAGATCCAGAACCTATGTTGAAAAAGTCGCAATATCTCACTTACGTGCCCCTGATAGTGATAGACTGCTCAAAACAAAACGAGTCCTTAAAGAGCGCCTCTGTAGACATTCGTCTAGAATTTGAAGCAAAGGAAAATTTTCCTGCTGGAACTTCAGCCTACTGCTTGATCTTGCACGATCGCATAGTTCAATATAGTCCCGTAAGCGGCGACGTGCAGAGACTTTAAGGAGTATATAAGGTGAGTGAGCCTCCGGCTCCTCCTCATTCGTCATTTGAATTTCAAAGTGAAATTTTGCCATGGATTACGCAGTGGATATGCAGGGCTTTAAAAAGCCTGGCAATGATTTCGTTCTGAAAGAGTTGGCTTTTGTGTCTCTCAACGATGGCGATGAGCCAGTAGCGCACCTCTTCAAGCCACCATTTCCTTGGCGAAGACTAACAGAAAAATATAAAAGTGAAAATTTGTGGTTAGAACTTTGCTACCATGGCCTGTCGTGGGATGGTCGTGATTATGATTATACTGAAATCGGAAAAATTCTTTAAGATGCATTCAAAGATGCTAACAGAATTTTCGTCATTGGTGAGATAAAGAAGTTATGGTTAGAGCGTTTCAACTTTAAAGTTATGGATATCATTGAAATGGGCTATCCGGCGTTCGATTATCCAAGATCGGTGGCTATATGTACCAACCATAATGGAGCGTATAAAACTACATGTGCCCGTTACAACGTAAAGCGCATGAAGCAGTTTTATCTCAACGATTCAAACATGGAGTGGGAAGACATTATGGAATGGGAAGATATTGATGAATAAATTTTTAAGGGCAATGGAGGGATTGATAAACAGGTAGAACCTCACAGGATAGGAGCGAGGTGGGGCTCCTATCCCCTTAAAAAATTTTTTTTATTCAGTAGACCAGTAGATGGCGCTCGCAAGCAATCGAGGTCTTATATAAGCATGTTGCATTCGTTAGAGACTTTCATTCCCTCATAATGGGTCAAACCAGCAGCTCGACCGTTGCTCCCGAGCAACAGCGACTCATACAAAACGATTCAAAACAGTCGCAGTGGAAAAAATATTCAGAAAAAATTTCCACAAACACGTATTCTTTGCGTTCTAAATGGTTGCATAATAGTTTTTAATGGTTATAGTAGATAAGAACCGCTGGCCGAGAGCAGCAGCTGACAAGCAGCAGGTCGCCGACCGCTGGCAGCCCGCCGCCGACCGCTGCCTGTTTGCAGTAGCAGGCTGGCCGCTCACCGCTCGCCGCTCGCCGCCCGCTGCCCGCGGCCCGCTCCCTCCGGGTAAGATCTGCCGCATGCACACGTGCATTCACGGCTGGCCGAGAGAGTTACGGGCAAGACCTGACGCGTGCAGTTGAGTCAGAATCGGTGTGGCGGTTCTGGCTCAAGCTGGCCTGGGTTATGGGCTCCCCGTGATATTACTGGTGAGCCAGAAACTCTTGGCCGGTTCTGCATCAGGCAGGTCTTGACCTGTTATGGGTTATTGGCGCCCCCGTACAACTATGGATGGTCCAAAAACCCTAGGCGGGTTATGGACCAGCAGGTCACGACCTGTTATGGGTTATTGGCCCTCGTGTAGTTACGGGTGAGCCAGAAACCCTAGGCCGGTTCTGCATCAGACAGGTCAGGACCTGTTTGATGCATAACCGGCCTAGCTTATCTACTAGTGAGTAATACTTTTGCAGAGGCTGCAGAATTTTTCTAATTTACCTTCTACTTGTTTCAATATCATACAATTTTCGATCGTATGTTCCCTTTTCCTGCAATAGGCACAAGTTGGTGCTGTTTCTGCCTTCTGTAATTTCCTACAATTTTTTATCGAATGTCCTGCGATTCTACAAAATTCACAATATAGTTCTTCTCCCTTTTGTGTGTTTATTTGTTGATCAAAATTCGTGTTCTTGGATGAAAATATTGTTGTTGCATTTTATTTGTGTATCCATTTGAATTGCTATTGGTTTGATAATAATTTCTGTTTTCTGGATTATTATAATTTGATTTGTTAATTGTATAATTATTATTTATTGGTAAATTAGTGTTTCTATCTGGGCAATGCATTGCTGTATGTGTTGTTGCTTCACGAATTTGACAATTTATTCTATTTCCGAATGCTTGTTGTCTACTTTGCATAAACATAATTCCCGCTGTTTGGCAATCCGAGGTTTCGTGACCTTCTATAGTACAGATTGTGCACGATATCATTTTCCTTGTTACCTGACAGTATTTCATTATATGTCCGGGTCTATTGCACCTTTGACATACTGCCGACGGGCAGTTCTTCATTGTGTGGCTCACGTTACCACAGAGCTCGCAACACTCATCGGCGATAGCACTTTTTTCGCACGTATTTGGGTCATGGCCTTTTTTCTTGCATTTCCAACATAATTCATATTTTTTTAATCGGGCATTGTGTTACTGTGTGTTCCATGTTTTGGCAGTATTGACAATGGTTTCCCTGCATCTCGTTTAATCTACATGTATCTATTGAATGTCCACTTAAGCTACAATAATTGCAAATTAATTCTATATTATCTTTTACTGTATTACAAAAGTATGATAAGTGGTCTTTATTTTTACAATATACGCAACCTGCATTTACGCAAAAGATTGCTTCATGAAAGGACCCCGCACACAATGTATGGAAAATAATCATTCGGTCAAATTGGATCAAACTTGGGGAAAAGATAGATCTTGAGGTCCTGAACAAAAGTTCTCATGGGCAAAACCCCCCAAAATTTGACCGAATGATTTTTTCCCATACATTCTGTGCGGGGTCCTTTATCGTTACAAATTTGACAATAAAATTTACTAGCTTCCTTTTTAGGCACGACCGCTTCTCGGGAGAGCCTTATATTTTCACTACAGCGAAAATTGTAACACTTCAAAAACGAACAATTTGTTGCATAAAAACTATTTTCCACCCAGAATTGGTTCATTTTAGGCGTTTTTTATGGTGTATGTGTGTGTGTTCGTTCGTATGTAGTCAAGTTTATGGAATATCTCTGCGAATTTCCAATAGATCTTAACGAATTTTGGCACAGATACTCGTCTAATTATAAGTAAGTTCTAGTCGTATACCAAGCCGAATCGATCAACAAATAAAAAAACGTCAGAACAAATAAAAATTTCAAAAAATCGATTTGTGAACATAATGTGAACAAAATTAATTTTACGTCAAAAAACAACAAATGCATCTGCTAAAACCAATTAAAACACGTCTTTTTTACATGGAAAATTTTTTTCTATGAACAATATTTAACAATGTAATAGCGAAAAAACCGCTAAAATCATCAAAAATAGTCGTTTTTTTGCTATTTCTTTACAGGATTTGATTTTACACAATAATGTGAAATGTAAAAGTTATAGATAATATTAAAACAAAATTTTTTCCTGTTAAACATTTTTTTGTACAATCAATTTCTGACGAGTTAAACTCATAAAAACGATTTTTAACGCCTAAATATACATAAAATGGACGATTTTCGGATATAACTTGACAAGATTTGATTTTATACAAAAATGTTAAATATAAAAGTTGTAGATAATATTTAAACAAAACTTTTTTCTATTTAACATTTTCGTGTAAAATCAACTCCTGTCGAGTTAGACTTATAAAAACGATTTTAAACGTCAAAACATACATAAAATGGACGATTTTCGGCTAAAACTTGACAGGATTTGATTTTACACAAACATGTTCAATACAAAAGTTCTAGATAACATTTAATCAAAACTTTTTCCTATTTAACATTTTCATATAAAATGGATTCCTGACCGCTTAGACCTATAAAAACGATTTTTAATGCCTAAATACACCTGAAATAGTCGATTTTCGTTTATCATATAAGAATTTGACTTTCAATAAAACTGTTAAATACAAAGCATATAGATATAGTTTAAACAAAACTTATTCCCAATTAACATTTTTATGTACAATAATTTCTGGATCATCTAAACGTATAAACATGATTTTTAATACCCCAATACACGTATAGTGAATTTTCGCTTATTATTTCACAGAATTAGATTTACACAGAAGTATTCGATACAATAGCTCTAAATAAGATGGAAAAAATCGACATAACATTCCAAAGATAATATAATTACAAAAACATAATAATAAGATACAAAATTACATTTGATTACAATATTCAATGGGATAAACACATTGGAAGAATAATTAAAGAAACAAAATATCTATTTCCCTGTTTTCTACAAAAAGATTTTTAATAACAAATTTAAAAAATTTGATATAAGATTACCCAGCTTAACCTACTAACTATGTTCCCAGGACCTAAGCGATTGAACTAAAAGAATCAAAATTGTGTAATATTATATAAGTACATGTTAAAGGAATATCATATATACAAAAAAAAATTTTGTGTAATGTATGAGCTATAAAAGTTGTAATATGGTAAATTTCAATGCATAAAGAATGCAATGTTCTAGCTGACTCAGACTTACAGCATGTAGAAAACTATTAAATAGGCAAGTCTCACTGGGTAGAAGTCTGCGAAATACATAATGATGTATTTTAATACAACAGATACTCTGAAGCGAGTTCTTACACCCTGACTAAACTTAGAAATTAAATAGACGAGCTAATATTACCAGGGACAACTACCTACCCTTATCGCATTTAAAAACACACACAGCACTTATATAATATTTTCCAGTTCCTATTACCTATCCCCTCACACTTTAAAGCACTAATACTCGAAGATCACTTAGAGCTGCAGAAGTTGCAAAATAGGGCTGGACGATCTAGGCTGGCACTACTTCATGGATGCCAGTCTGCTGAGAATCATCTAACAGCGATCCACTGTGTCAGTAACCACACCACCTAGGAGGAAAGTACTGACAGAGACCGTCAATTGTGTTTTAATGTCAGGGACTGCCTCAGCCTAGGGATCAGCAAAGTGCATGAACAGCAGATCAGTCCCTATTCTGGGGGACAAGCGAGGAGAGTTGAGCACCTAAAAACCACATATGACTAATAAATAGATGACTCAAAAAAACATGCCATACAAAAGAAAAGTCTGCAGCAATGGCTGTTGTTCACTCACTGTACCAGCTTGCTGTAACAACTAGAGAGGAAGAACTGGTGGAGACCTTAAACCGTTGTTTCACTGAAGACGCTGAAGACACAAGCAGCAGCTTAACTGTACACATAGTCACTAGTGTAAGAGCCAAACAAGGAAAGTTGAGCACCTAAAAACCACATATAATTAATAAATAGATGACTCAGATAACATTTCCACACCCAAGAAATAGTCTGCAGCAGTGCCCATCGTTTACACTACTCTCGCTGCCACAGATACTTGCAACAAGCGAAAGTACCATCAGCTCACCCATCAGAGAGGTTAGGAACCAGAAAATGCTTACTAAATCTGCTCTCGCCGCTGACACACTGCCTTCCCATCTCCGACGAATCATCGACAATCGACGAACACGATGAAAGGGCGAACACGATTCACCAGGGCGGCATACTACAGCAGCCACAGTCATTGCTGGGGACGCCGGGAGCCAGACGATTCGATTGTTGACAACACACACCATGGATACATGTGCGCCACGGCTGACGGTACGCCGTACTACTCAGCAGTAGCAGAAAGGGCGCGCGATCATATATATAAATATATCTTATACCTCGCGGTCGCACGAGTCGCATGTGTTTCTCCGCTGTTCTTCGTGTGGATATAGGTATATGCATAGGTCCGGAAAGTGTGTACGACCGTGAGCCGAGGTACCTAGCGTAGCCGTTACGACTGCTGCAGTATAAGTATTCGTGCACGCAGGTCGCAGGGCTAAGCCAGATTGCCGTTGCCGAATGCATCAGTATTGAGCATTCTCCTTCTGTTTTTCTCCTTTTGCGGTAGTAGTGTATATATATATGCATATGTGCGCAAGTATTTTTTGTAATTGAGATTGTATAGGCATATGTAGTTAGGAACACCCATGAGCCCGTGAGCAGCTAGTTTTTTTATTATTATTATATATTTAATTTTTTTTTTTTTATTAGAAATATCGGAAGTATTGCAATTTTCGCTTTTATAAAAATACAAGGTTCTCCTGAGTATTGCGGTCGTGCCTATTATGTAAAAACGAAGTTTTTACATAGGGAGGGGGCGGGCGACAAGCGAAGCGAGGAGCAGGTGTGTGTGGGGGCGGGGGGGATGGCGTGCCGAAGGCACGCTGGGGGGCGCAGCCCCCCTAGTTTATATTTAATTTCTCAGTATTGAATAGTATATTTGCTTTATCTTCTCTTAGTAATTTTTGCTTTTCGAGTCTTAATACTATCTCTATTGCTTTTTCTAGTTCTACTCTTATTTCTTGTTTCAAACCGTTTTTAAAACTGTTTAATACATCATCTTCTAGTTGAGTTTTAAATGTTTGTAATTGCTCTGCCGTAACCCCGTCCTCTATTTTTTTTAGTTCTGTGATATTTGTGCTTACTACTCGAATTTTATTTCCGTATTCCAATACTGATTCATTGGTTTTTTGAACCATTCTCCGTAATTTATCATATAGTGTGTATAGGTCTTCTATACAAAGGTAAATAGTTCTTATAGCGGTTATTAATTCTTCGATGTTCCCGATTTTCATTGTTTTATTGCTTTATGTATTTCCCCACGTAACTTCATTTTTTAAATTTGTACTAAATTTCGTTCGTCAGCCGTGTTAATAATGTGTTTTGCTTCTTTAAGTTTGTCGATATATTCTTCTGCTGTTATATTTTTTCCGTCAAATGTCCGTACCAATCCCAAGATTTCTTTCAGTGGTAATTTGAGTTGTTGATTTGCCATATTTATTTCGGGTTCTATTATGGTACTATTAATCTCCGATTCAACAGTATTATTTGTTTGGTTTAATAGTTCTGTTTCTGTTTCTCTTCTTTCCTGTAGACCTGTTCTAGCTAAAATAATACTTTGTTCGTTTAGTATTCCGTCTATGTCCGTGTAGTCGCCTATTTCATCTACTAATGTATCTATTGATTTATCAAAAAATGCAGAATCACGATTTAATAATTTTTGCGTAAAATATTCTGTAGGTGACTCTAAATCCGATTTTATTTGAGGTAAAAGTAAAGAATTTTTAGAGTGATTTTGCGTTAAATTGTCTTGATTGTCCAGTTGTTTGTTATCTGATTTTTTCTTATCTCCTACTCTTGAAGTTGATTGAATGTCAATACTCGGTATTTCTAGTATTGTTTTATTTTTTGGGTCTTGTGATACATTTGCGTATGTGTGTGGTGTAAGATCAATGAGGTCAATATTTGAACTTTGCGAATTTGTCACGATTTCCTTGTCAGATGTTCCTGTTCCTTCGTTTAATGGTTTTATATTCCGTGCACGTGGAGGCGATCGTAGTATTTTAGAACTTCTTTGGAATATCTTACTTGATTCCCGATTTCTTTCACTTACTTTATCTTTTAAAATTGGATTTTCTGTAGTTTTACTTCTTGTTATTATTGGATTTTATATATCCTTCTTATGTGACATTACATATTAATAATTTTGTTATTATTTAATATTTATTTGTTTGTATTTATTTCAGAATTGTGTTTAATTCATTTGCTTTGTAAATTGATTTTATAATTTATAATTTTACTGTTCTGTTTTTCAGTAAATTAATTTTATAATTCATATACATTTTCCTTGTTTTGTTTATTTATTTGTTAATATGTTAGTAATCTGGACGAGCCGTACATGTTCATCTTCAGAAGTTTAAACGATCATGCTACAATGGTCCTCTCAACTTCTTACTGCAAAGCCAGAAGCTCGGAAGCAGTTAGTAGTGATATTTTTAGTAATATTCAAATACTATTCGTTTCCTCTCATTCCAGTCTTATTTTTCGTATAAATCTAGTGAACTTATGTTCGATTCGTACCGGAATCACTGTTAAATCCGGAGATCAGGGAAAACAAATAATAATTGATTTAAATGTGAATTTATTAAATAAAATACAATTAATTGCCAATACAATCGACTTACTTCGAGTTAAATACAGATGTTGCGCTTTCACTTATAGACTCTTGTTCTTCAGTTGTTCTCCCGCTTAATTTGACACTTGTTTCGTGAATTAATTACAATAACTTATAAATTCTGCTTACTCGATGAGTAAGGCTTACGATTTTAATTGGCTCAATGTCGTAGAGGTATACGGAGCTCGCCAGGTTTCTTGTACACTGTGACTGACGCGTATGACAGACATCGCTTATTTTATAATACAAAATAATTAGGTTAAAGATGGTCGTAACAGTAAATCGAAATCATCTTATTTGGTAATGTAATCTTCGTCAGTCGTATACCATTCGGCGATAGCATTGAGAAATGCTGACCCTAAAGAGAATATCGTACGTTGTCTTTCGCAAGTTTGATGACCTACTACGTCACGACGCCACATGAGCAAAATTCTGTGTTTGTAAAAAATTGCATTCCCGCTTTTATGCGTCAGGAAATATCTGATATGAATAAACTTATAAAATGGAATTCTAAATTTCTATAATACGTCTCCGGACGTAACAGAACATACAAATTATAAATTTACACGTTTATCCAGTTTACAATTTACAATTTACAATTACATTTTTCACAATTTCAATTATATATATATATATATATATATATATATAATCATATAAACATGGACTTATGCTGACACCAATGTATAAGACCACGTGACCTGTCTGCATAAGTGTAGTACCGTTTATACAAGTGTCTGCACAAGTCTAGCGTGACTAAAGAAATAATCTCTCTACTTATGCTGACGTCTGCATAAGTCGGTCTCTGTCTGCATAAGTCTATTTAAATTTCGGAAAGTGTCTGCATAACTAGCGTTTCATATATTTATATATATATATATATATATATATATATATATATATATATATATATATATATATATATATATATATATGATTTATTTACAATTTTTTGCGCCGAGTGTATCACAGTCATGCTCTTAAATTTTATTTTCTAATATTTATCGTAACGTCAGTGTGTTTTGCAGTGATATCACAGTATATATACATTTGGTACCGTATCTACCCGTATTAGTTTATTTGAAAAAATATGTACATTTACAATAATTTACTATCCACAGTATGCTACAAGGTAAAATTTTACATTGAAACTTTATATAGTTAAAATCTACATTGTTGAGACTAGCTTAGTCTAGTTTAAGTCAGACAAATGCCTCCAGACCGATGTTTTACATGTACATACTCAAGCTACATTTCGAATGTGCCCGGGTATAGCATTCCATAGCTTCGCTCCCTGAACTTGGAAAGAGGCTTTTCCTGTATCAGTGCGCCTCCATGGAATGGAAAGCTCTCCATCATCACCCCTAACTGGTAGCCCAGGCTGGCAGGTGAAGAAAAGGGCTGCTAAATAATCTGGTTGTCCAAGGCGACGTATCTGGTACACAAGAATTGTAGCAAAATAATTCCGTCTCCCGTCCACCTTCAGCCAGTCTAGTTGAGTCCTGAAAGGGGAGATGTGCTCATCCCTCCTTACACCTAGTACGTATCTCAAACAAGAATTTTGCATTACTTGCAGTCGTGCCCTCTGTTCTAGGGGCGTATCCAGGCAGACGACAGAGCAATAGTCAAGCCGAGGAAATACTAGTGCCTTAACCAGTCTTTCTCGCAGCTCCCTGGTGGTATACGCTCTGAAGAAGCGTAGGCTGTAGAGAATTATATTACAGCTTTTTATAATAGCATCAACCTGGGGTTTCCAGCTGAGCCTCGAGTCTAGTATAACACCAAGGCTTGTCACGGTGTCGGAGATGGGGAAACTAATCTTGTCTCCCAGGACAACGGTAGGCGTTCCAGCTTTCTTTAAGTCTCTTATGTACTTGCCGGCCCCAATAATCATTGCCTTCGTCTTGCCTGCATTGAGCCTGAGCGACGCAGAAGCAGCCCACTCCGACACCGCATCCCATCGGCAAGGCCTGCCTTCGGAACCTGAATATATATTTGAAGGTCATCTGCATACATAATGTGCTGGATGCGCTCTCTGTCTAGTACGTCGCGTAAGTCATTGATATACAGACAAAACAAGAGGGGGCCCAGAACCGATCCCTGTGGTACTCCCAGGTTGGTCGAGACTCAGGGAGATTTCTTAGTTGATATAACAACAAGTTGTCTACGACCAGCCAGATACGAAGATAACCACAGGAGAGCAGATCTTGAGAACCCCATTGCCGCCATGCACTTGAGGAGGCGGGTCGGCGAGATGGTATCAAATGCTTTGCGGAAGTCAAATAGTAGCAGTATTGTCAGTAGTTTTTTGTTCATGCCTGTCCTCACGTCATCTGTTAATTTCAGTAGCGCCGTCTGCGTCGAGTGGTGTCGTCTAAAACCCGTCTATCCTGGGTCTAGGATGTTATTCTCAGTTAGGTAGTTTGTGATCTGTACGTGAATGATATTCTCGAAGACCTTGGAGAGAAAGACAGTATTGCGATAGGCCTGAAATCTGTTGTTGATGAAGGTGTTGCACTCTTCTTAAATGGCAGTATGTGCGCCTTCTTCCAGGTCTCCGGAAAATTACCCTCACTCAAGGACGCATTAAATAGATTTACGAGGTAATCCCCTAGAAATAGGAGGGCCTTAACAATCACGCTATGCGGAATGCCATCCTCCCGCCTAGCCTGTGAAGTAAAATTTAAAGTAAAGTTTCCAGAATAACGTGTCAGAGTAACTGGATTAAATTTGAAACCATTTTCGCAGGCCGAGGACAGGACGCTCGCAATATTCTCTTGGCTTTCTGAGTTGGATATAGAGACACTTGCAAATTGAGCGTTAAGGTCCTTAGGTGTAAAGCCAAGATAACCTCCCTTGAGTTTGGGTAAGACTCCAAGGCTGCGCAGCTCCTTCCAAATGTTATTGGAACCTTCTGCACTGAAGAGCCTGTTTTAATAGTATGATGTCCGAGCTTGTTTCGTGCCTACCTCGGCCATACTACGCAGCTCATAAAACTCTGTTAAAAATCGTTCGTTTTTCGTCCGTCTGTAGCGTTTGTATACTGTGTCACGTTTCCTGCAAAGTGCCTTCAACTCATTGTCAACCCAGGGCAGCAGTCCTTTCCGTGCGATAAAACGTTTTACAGGTGCAAGTAAATCAATTGCCTCAGTTAGGTTGTCGTTGAGTTGATTCAGTTTCGTATTTAAGTCGCAGATTCGAGTATCGAACTCCGCCCAATCACAACTTTGCAGAAGCTCCAGTAGCCAGTTTGGTTTGATACTTTTATAATTACGATAGTAAAGAGACTCGTCATCCTGGGCTGGAACTTGTGCATTTACCGTGACGCTTACGATGTTATGTCTATTGTTAAAGGGCGGCATTTCGTTGCTTGCGTCATAGATCACGTCGTTGTCGTCGATAAGAATGACATCAATCCAGGTGCGAGATGCGTCGGTGTGATGGTGCGTGACTCTATGCCGGACCACCTGGAGTAAGAGCTCTGCTGCGAGCTTGCGCACGACTTTAGCGACCCCGCTGTTTGACAGAAGATTGGCATTCAGATCTCCCATGATGATTTTCTGGCTATAATCGCAGCAAAAGGTCTTTAAATTATGTGCCAGTCCTGGGTGCTTCAGAAAAGGAACGTGAGGTGGTCTATAAATCACACTGACGAGGACTGGAGGAGACCGGCCATACTCCACAGTGCACATGAGGAACTCTGGAGTGCTAGGCTTTCTGTTGAGTGTCTGAACTTGATAAATCGAATAACCTTGGAAGTGTTGCGCACGTAAAGCGCCACTCCTCCGCTATCAGCATTCCTATCCTGCCGCAGCAGATTGAAGCCGTCGATCTGAATGACGTCATCTGATATTCCAGAGTCCAGCTTGGACTCAGCTATACCAACAAGGTGATAGGAGGGATTGTCATGGAGATATTGACGGAGTTGCTCAATGTGAGCCCGAATCGAGTTCACATTGAGAAAACTAGCTTCCAGCTTGCTCGCAAAATTCGGTTTGGGAAGAGCGGCTTTCGGTTTCTGTCATGCCTTCTCGTTCGCTCCCTCCGTAGGTGTCGGACCTCTGACAGTGTCTCTATATACGTTCAGAATACCTTGTAAATCTGCGGCAGAAGAAAATGCTAAGACACGCTCGCCCTCTCTCATTCTGACCAGAAACTTACCTCGTCGATGCCACACAAACTTAAAGCCCATTTTCCTGGCAATAATTTTTAACTCTGAATTTACGGTAGTCTGTTCGAGTAAGGGCTTCGCTAATAAAGATTTTGGTGTCTATTATTTTGCCAGCAACTTTCTTGTCAAAATGAGAGAGGTCTAAGTCACGGGTAGAAAAGGAAGTTAGATTGCTTCTTGCGCGTGAGATTTCATCCAACTTGGAGCAGCTCCCCAAACTGACTAAGAGAGAGGGTGGTCTGGCGACCTTTTCTATCTTTGAGCTACCTTCCCTTGAGGGGACCGCCATGGAGTGATTGCTCCTCATCTCAGAAGCAGCTAAAGAACGTACGCTAATTGAATCTCTTTCTTGCAGTGAGGGCAAGATAGTGCCGAGAGTGGCCAGAGCCACAGCTCTTGGATCGACAGCTGCTCTAGTGCAGTCGACGACGTCGGACATGATAAGCCCATTCCTCTCACGGCTCTCATTGCCCTCACCAGTCTCAACTGTCACTTTGCTCTCTCCATGTCACTCTGGCTCAGAATCAGATGCCAGATGGCTATCTTCACAATTTCTAATATTTTTACAACTAGATCCCGACCTACGCTTACAAGGTTTATGGTTGCCAGGCCCTGATTCCGAGTATTCCGTAAACGGAAGATGCTTTTTGGCCATTGAGGATATTTGTTGCTCTAAAATTTTAATTTTATTATTGAGATTTATGTTCTCCAACAGAAAAGAGTGGGAGAGGGAGAGAGAGTGGAGAAAGGAGCGAGAATGAGAGAGGAAGAGGGAGGGAGGGAGAGAGAGAGAGAGAGTTAATGAGACAGCATGAGAAAGATATTATGCGAGAGGGAGAGAGGGAGAGACAGTGGAGGTGCGTGTGGGAGGGTGATAGCACGAGCGAGAGGGATGAAGAGAAAGAGAGGGGGAGAGGCTGGGAGAGGGAGAGGGAGAGAGTAGGAGAGGTAGGATGTGTAAGGTAGAGGGGGAAGGGAGGAAGAGGGTGTGGAGGACAGAAGCAGAGCGGGAGAGAGAGTGGGAGAGGGAGAAAGAGTGGGAGAGGGAGAAATAGTGGGAGAGGGAGAAAGAGTGCGAGGGAGAGTGTGTGAGAAGGAGTGGGCGGAAGACGGAGACAGAGAGTGGTAGAGGGAGAGGGAGGGGGGGGGGTGGAGGTAGAGGGAGAGAGAGAGCGTGGAAGAAATGGAGAGAAAGAGAGAACTCACTCTCTTTTGCTCTTTCTCCATCCCACATCCTCTCTTTCTCTCCCCCTTTTTCTTCCACTCTCTCGAACTCTCTGTTCGAAATTCCTCTCCGTTCCTCTCTTTTTTCTCAAACCTCTCTTCCTCCGACTCCCGCCCACTTCCTTCTCTCTTCATCCCTCTCTATCACATCTTCCTCTACGTTTTATAATAAATTAACAATAAAAAATATATAATTATCAATGAGAGAGAGAGAGGGGGAGCGATAGAGAGAGAGACACAGAACTCTCTCTTTCGTGCTCTCTCCTTAATTCTCTCTTCCACTCTCTCACTCTTCCCAACCCAATCTTCATCCCACTGCCAATCACTCCTACCTCTGTCTATGCCTCTCCATCACCCCTCATCCCTGTCCGTTTTATCATAAATTAAAAATGAAAAACATATAATTACACAGGCCCACAAAAAAACTGTGTCTAGTTCTGGATTGGAGACTACTCTTTTCTTATGTATTCTTGTACGCTGAATCCGAATCCGTTATTAAAAATAGGAGTTCGGCCGTAAGTTTTTAAGATAACCTCAAAAAACTTGTTTCTATGGTAAGAACTTGAGAAGAACAAAAACATTATTTCCTTCACATCAAAAACACTTTGTTTTTATTTATTTTGGCCTGCTGAATCCAAATTTGCTATGGAAAAAGAGGTTTCACCGACGGATTTCGGAGATAACCTCAAAAACTGCTCAAAAATCTCATGCAGAAGAACTAAATTGGCTTACGCTTGCGTATACGTTTGTCATCGAACGACCTATGCAAAGGATTTTTGCGCCGGTTTTTGTTATTAGATTGTACATCTCTTTTTAGCATCGAGCAATAGTCCGCCATCACGTTCACGCTTCAGTTTCCTTGCCACCTTCGTTCAAATTCCTTCATGTCCTGATGAAATCTTTCACCTTGCTCTTCACTAAAGTCCCCAAGGTTTGATGGAAATTCATCAATGTGCGAATCGAGAAAGTGGAGTTTCAAATTCATTAAGTAACCTAAACTTTCGAAGTTTTCTACCATAGTTTCTACGATGCTCTTATAGTTCTCATCTTTATTATTACCAAGAAATTTGGTTGCAACATCTTTGAAACTCAACCAGGTTGCCTTCTCGATATCATTCATACTTTTAACAAACATTTCGTCCCTGAACATTTTGCGAATTTGGAATCCATCTAAGGTACCTTCCTTCAATTTAACCAGAGTTACATTCTTAAAGATGCTTTCTAAGTATCTGAAGTAGCGCCCTTCTTTATCGAAAGCTTTAACAAATTGTTCCATCAGTCCTAATTTGATATGTAGAGGAGGTAAAAGAATTTTGCTAGAATCCACAAGAGGACGCTTGATCACATTGCTGGAACCTGGAGTGAGTGATGGCCTCGCTGGCCATACTTTTACAATATAGTGTTTTGCTCTATCTCGACTGTCAAACATGCATAAATAGCATGGGTACTTCGTAAAACCTGATTGTTGACCTAGTATCACGGTCAATATTTTCAGGACTCCGCAAATTAACCATTCGTGTTCGCTATACATTATTTTATTTAAAACCTATTCAATGTTACAGTATTCTTCTTTGAGTTCAGTTGAATGGGCCAATGGCAACGGAGCAAGCACGTTCGTACTGTGAAGAAGAACTGCCTTTAGGCTTCGCTTGGATGAATCGATGAATAACCTCCATTCTTCTGGCTTGTATAAATTTGTTTGGAACTCATCAATAAGTCCTTGTACATCCGTACAGTACATTAGATCAGATTCGCCAGTGAAGTATTTCCGAAACGCTTCTTCTCGGTTTCGAAAAAATGTGACGTTTAGGCCCTGTTCTAATACGTTATAAGACTTCAATTGTGAGGCCATTAACTCAGCTGCATCTTTCGCTAATACTACATTCTTAAACATGTCATTCAGTTGAGCTTGAGAGATCTTTTTTTGGTTTTTCTCTTTACCGACGGGAACGTACTCCTCATGACTGTCCGAAAACAGTTCTTCTTCACTCTCGTCCGTTTCACTTTCTGCTTTCGTCAATGATACACTTTCGTCAGTATCATCTTCTCTGTGGACATTGAGATTTTCTACTTCTTCTTCTGTATCACCATCAAATTGCATACCATCCATTCCTTATATAAAGCTGTCTCGTGAAGCTAAATGCTTCTGTGGATACTGTTGGTTTTTTCCAAATAGCTGGTTTTACAAATTTTTATTTACTTTTAACTTCAGTTCTTTCGATTTTATCGAACATTTTGTAACAATTAATGTGCCGAAACCAGGTCGAATTTTGCTGCGATATTTACACTCCAAAGCATGCTTTGAATAAATCTTTAATTTTTTCAGTAATATGCTTCTTATGTTTTTTCCACACCTATTCCGCACAAATGCAGCAATAACTGTCGGAATCACCTTCACAGTCGTGATCAACCTGTTGGTTAGATCCCGAAGGAATGTAAATTTTATTGAAATTAGTTTTAGTGCCCATAAATTCATTGAGAAACCCGCACGATAGAAGTCCTGTTCCGATCGCTGGTGAGTCCGCCGTCCCCAGGCCTAAGTACGAGGGCTTTACGACCTTGACGAGGACAGCATCAACTCGTCGTCGGACACAGTACGGCATCCTCGCGTTCTAGCGTTCACCTGCAGGACAGCGCGCCTCGCTGCCTACGTTACCACGGAAGATTGGAAGCGAATCTTTCTACACATCCCTTTCGGGCAATTGTCTTCGTTCCAGTCTCTTCCGTGGCAACAGGATCAGAGGGTACATATGCAGAATTTGGTAAATAAATTTTAAAGTTACTAAGTAACGAAAATAATGTACACGAGATAACCCTACAAATACGTGAAGTGCATGAGATTCTTTCCATTTGAAGATTGAAGCCCTTATCAGACTGTATTGTTTCTTTCATTGACTTTCTTATCGCCAAATTTAACTCAACGTAATATCTGTTCGAATATTCCCAGTTTTCAACTCTTAGAGATACAACAATCTTCAAATTTGTTTTCAACCTGCCGTTGTTTCAAATTATTTTCGTAGTCTGAATTCCAGAGATGTTAGACAAATTCGAAAAAACTGAAGGTAAAAGTTAATTAAAATTTCTAAAACCAGCTATTTGGAAAAAACCACTGGACAAAAGTGAAAGTTACTTTTGCATGACAAATGTAAGTGGGATAAATAAGGTGCGTTCAGAAAAAATATTGTATGCAACAGTAACTAGTGTTGTTCACAGAAGCATTTAGTCGAAAGTTTGATAGATGAAGCTTCACGAGACAGCTTTATACAAGGAATGGATGGTATGCAATTTGATGGTGATACAGAAGAAGAAGTAGAAAATCTTAATGTCCACAGAGAAGATGATACTGACGAAAGTGAATCATTGACGAAAGCAGAAAGTGAAACAGACGAGAGTGAAGAAGAACTGTCTTCGAACAGTGATGAGGAGTACGTTCCCGTCGGTAGAGAGAAAAGCCAACAAAAGATCTCTAAAGCTCAACTGAATGACATGTTTAGGAATGCAGGATTAGCGAAAGATGCAGCTGAAATAATGGTCTCACAATTGAAGTCTTATAACGTATTAGAACAGGGCGTAAACGTCACATTTTTTCGAAACCGAGAAGAAGCGTTTCGGAAATACTTCACTGGCGAATCTGATCTAATGTACTGTACGGATGTACAAGGACTTATTGATGAGTTCCAAACAAATTTATACAAGCCAGAAGAATGGAGGTTATTCATCGATTCATCCAAGCGAAGCCTAAAGGCAGTTCTTCTTCACAATACGAACGTGCTGGCTCAGTTGCTATTGACCCATTCAACTTAACTCAAAGAAGAATACTGTAACATCGAAAAGTTTTTAAATAAAATAAAGTATAGTGTGCACGAATGGTTAATTTGCGGAGACCTGAAAATATTGACCATGATACTAGGTCAACAAACAGGTTTTACTAAGTGCATATGCTATTTATGCATGTTTGACAGTCGAGATAGAGCAAAACACTATAATGTAAAAATATGGCCAGCGAGGCCATCACTCACTCCAGGTTCCAGCAATGTGATCAAGCGTCCTCTTGTGGATCCTAGCAAAATTCTTTTACCTCCTCTACATATCAAATTAGGACTGATGAAACAATTTGTTAAAGCTCTCGATAAAGAAGGGCGCTGCTTCAGATACTTAGAAGCCATCTTTAAGAATATAACTCTGGTTAAATTGAAGGAAGGTATCTTTGATGTACCTCAAATTCGCAAAATGTTCAGTGACGAAGAGTTTGTTAAAAGTATGAATGATATCGAGAAGGCAGCCTGGTTGAGCTTCAAAAATGTTGCAACCAAATTTCTTGGTAATAATAAAGATCAGAACTATAAGAGCATCGTAAAAACTATAGTAGAAAACTTCACCTAAACTTCAGTTTAGGTTGCTTAATGAATTTGAAACTCCACTTTCTCGATTCGCACATTGATGAATTTCCATCAAACCTTGGGGACTTCAGTGAAGAGCAAGGTGAAAGATTTCATCAGGACATGAAGGAATTTGAACGAAGGTGGCAAGGAAAATGGAGCGTGAACGTGATGGCGGACTATTGCTGGATGATAAAAAGAGATATACAATCAACAACAAAAAGCTGCGTAGAAATCCTTTGCATAGGTCGTTCGATCACAAACGTATACGCAAGCGTAAGCCAATTTAGTTCTTGTGCATGAGATTTTTGAGCAGGTTTTTAAGGTTATCTCCGAAACCCGTCGGTAAAACTTCTTTTTCCATAGCAAATTTGGATTCAGCAGGCCAAAGTACATAAAAACAAAGTGTTTTTGATGTGAAGGAAATAATGTTTTTATTCTTCTAAGTTCTTACCACAGAAACACTGCTTTTCGACAGTTTTTTGAGGTTATCTTACAAACTTACGATCGAACCCCTATTTTTAATGACGAGTTCGGAATGAGCGGAAAAAAATACATAAGAAAAAAGTAGTCTCCATCCAAGAACCAGACACATTTTTTTTTTGTGGGACTGTGTTATCAATGAGAGAATGAGAGAGGGATGGAGAGAGCGCGAGTGGGAGGGAGAGGGAGGGAGATTAAGAGGGAGAGCGAGCAAGGAAGAGAACAGGAACTAACTCTCTTTCGCTCTCTCTCTTTGTCTCTCTCCATCCCTTTCCTCTCTCTCTTTCTCCCTCTTCCTCACCCATCCTCTCTCTCCCTCTTCCTCTTCCTCTCTCCGTGCCTCTTCCTATCTCAGTCTCTCTCCCACTTCATCTCCCACTTTCTTTCAAGCTCTCTCTTCCAAACCCTCTCTTCCTCCAACTCCTGCTCAGTCCTTCCTCTCTTTATCGCTCTCCATCACATCCTCACCCCACTCCGTTTTATAATAAATTAACAATAAAAAATATATAATTATCAATGAGAGAGAGAGAGAGAGAGAGAGAAGCGAGAGTGAGAGAGAAGGTCGGGGGGAGAGTGGTGAGGGAGAGCTCACTATCTTTCACTTTCTCTCTCCTCAATTCTTTGTTTCTCGCACTCCATCTTCCACTACCTTACTCTAATTGAGGTTAAACCGAATTTAAGACCAATTTTTGTTACTGAATTCACTTTTACAATCCAAAATCTAGAAATTATTTAAAAACTTAAACATGAAAATTATATTTAAAAAATTTTTTTGATGTACTAAGTAATTTTGAATTTTTCTTTTAATGCCGGGGTATGTTCAAAATCTCTTGAGAATGCACATTTAATGTCAGTTATAAGCATTGCAGTAGAAAAGCTTTAGAAATATGTTTATCTACTTTCTCTACAGTAATAACTGTAGTAAAGATGATTATTTCTACAATGGTTAGCCCTGAATGTGGTTAAAATATTTTCATGATATGATTTTTGGTTTAAAATCATTCTTTAACACACTTTTACATTTAAGTACAAAAACGTTCTGGATCAAACCAGTGGAGTTATAAAATTAGACATGTAGTCCATTAAGATCATAAATGCTGACTGAGGTTAAGTTTCCGACAAATTTGAGTTGCTGCATTATATTCAACGATGCCAAATCAATCAAAAATGTTTAAAAACGATCACGAACTAGTGCAGAATATTTTTTGTCAAGAGACAAAACACATTTTGACCGAAATTTGACACATTATCATCCTGTTTTTGAGGTTATGAATAAATATAACACGTTTTTCTTATTTTCCTGTATTAGCGACGCCTTTATCTTGAATCTCCAACAAGTCTCATCGCGCTAAGTTATTTCGTTCAATAGTTATGTGATTTTAACACAAGAAAAGACAAAATGCGACAGTGTGCGGCGCTCGATGAGTCGCACTATACGAGGTGGTGGGAGATGAAGAGAGAGAGAGAGAGAGAGAGAGAGAGAGAGAGAGAGAGAGAGAGAGAGAGAGAGAAGGAGAGAGAGAGAGAGAGAGAGAGAGAGAGAGAGAGAGAAAGAGAGAGACAGAAAGAGAGAGAGAGAGAGAGACAGAGCGAGAGAGAGAGAGAGAGAGAGAGAGAGAGAGAGAGAGAGTATCGCAGTCAAACTCAGCGAACTGAGGATTTTACGCCCTTTTTCCAACACTTCCTCTCGTAGAATCTCCGGGAGCGTCTAGTCCCATCTGTCGTCCATTCTCTCGTCGATTCTTATCTATTTATTCTTTGCAACATAACAACAAGAAAAGGTTATAATTTAATTAGAATAATTTAGGATTAGTCTCATCAATTTATCATGCAACGCAAAGGCCAAAAGTTTAGTAAAGATATCTGCTATCTGCTCTTTAGATGGAACTCATTCTATCTTTACTATATTTCTGGCCTCATATTCTCTAACACAATGTTCTTTAGTTTCAATTACATGACTCAATCTTTTATACTACTACTGACTTTTGAACTTTGAATCGCAGCATTTTATTATGGCACCATAAAGTCATTGGCGGCATGTCTCAATTGAAAACTAATTTTATTGAGTTATGCAATGAAACCATTTCTTGAAATGCTTCACTCATCGAGACAATTCAACCTGACACGCTGCCTGTAAGTCTTCTACGTCACCGGATCTCCAAACAGCCTGATGATGTATCTACTGATGATCAATGCTCCTTTGGCATCTGCAAAAATAGCATCTGAAAATCCATGCAAGTCTTCTGCTTTCACTTCAAAAGTGATCCCAATATTTTTCGTTTGTTGTAGGTACCTGGAGACACGTTTTACTATATTCCACTTGTTATTGGTTTGATTTGATGTCGGCCACTACCTCACGATATGGGACACTCCAATGTATGTTATGTTTCTATCTTGTCGACTTACATTGTCCCCTCGGTCACGTCCACTTCTGTTTGTAACTTGGCTACACACCACAGTTGCGCATCTCTAAGAATGCCAGTCGTTTCAGTAACTTGGTGGTGTACTCTTCCAAAATCAAAGGTAATATCTTCCTTTTCCCATCTCGATCGCATTCGACTCCCAAAAAGCCTTGAGGTTCTCACAGGTCCATTATTTCGAACTCGGACATCAATTCCTTTTCTATCACGTCTAATTTGGATTTGTGGTAGCTGGCAATTAACAAATCATCCACATACAACAGTAAAATGAAAATTAATCACCTTCTCTCCAATTTAACAGACATGGTTTAATTTCATGCACCGATAGACCGATTCTTCTCGCTGTTTCAGCGAAACCCATTCCATCGCCGGTAGCTCATCTTCAAACCATAAAATGCTCTTCCAATTTTACAAACCTTGGCCCGACTCACCTCATCTGACAATTATATCTTTATACTTCTATATATATATCCTCAACAATTTTACATTTAGGAATGCAGTCTCCGAGGAGCTCTCACTCGCCTTCACCTCAGGATCCACAGACATGCGCTCGCGCTGCGCTCGTCCCGAACGCGCCCTACCTGTCACAGCCAGTCCACGTTGCAAGCTATTAATGCCTTATGACTACGGACTATGAGCTTCGATTTTAGTACTCGTAGGCTCATCCACTGATTGGTTCACTGGTAAAGCTGAACCAATCAGTGTGGAAGTCTACGGGTACTAAGGTAGGTACCAAGGTAGGTTGCAGTCATAAGGCATAGAACATGCAATACTGAGTTGCTGTTATACGCGGGAGCGGGAGCGCTGAGCGCATGGATGCGTGCAAACAACCGTAACATTGGGTACGAGGCCCAATCCTGCGTCTACAGCCTCGATGGCACGCGCACTCCCGTGTATAAAACATAAGCTGCTTTCACATCCATGCTCATTGCGCTCACACACACGTTCCCGTGTATCAGCATATACTTAAGGCTCGGTCGCACGTTACGAGCGCTCCTAAACTCTCATGCTCAGGAACGCTCGTACGAATACATGGATTGGAATCAGCCATGCCATAGAGTTAGGGTTTGGACGAGCGATGGTGCAAGCGCCAAGCACGAGCCTACCCTTGCTATTCATGATTCAGTCATCAAGGCTCCCGCCACATAAGGGCGGATGCGAGTGCACGTGGTCGCGCGCGGTGAGAGCAAATGCGCTCGCTTCTCTTTGGTCATCGTAGGCGTGCGCGCCCCCTCAGACCAATGAGAGAAACGAGCGCTTGTACTGTCTTCGCGCGCGGCCGCGCGCATTCGCGTCCGTTCACGTGCAATCGCTCTTATCTGGCGGGAGCCCAATCAATCAGCAATCAAGTCCACAAAGCGCAGCACAGCGCTATATGTGTACACTCCTTTACACACGGGAGTGCACGCGCGCCGCCAAGGTAGTGGACACGGCCTCAAAGTGAGGCTTAGTTTAGGCCGTGTATGTAGTCGGCATACTTGGCTGCGCACTTACCGACGCCGACGACCGACCGAGAGTAACGCCCACGCGTTATCGCGATACCAAGGCTGCTTCACCAACCAAACGCGCGCGCGTGTTCGCGGATCCAATGCCGGGACTGCTGCATGCGCGCACTTGCTCGCGCTCGACATTAAAACAAACGATGACGCGCGAGCGCGCTCGACATTAAAACAGACGGTGACGCGCGAGTGCGCTCGACATTAAAACAAACGGCGACGCACGAGCGCGTTCGAACGTAAACCCATCATCGCTCAGAAATCAGAATGCAGATGCGCAAGGTCGCGATCTTGGAATATAGTCTAACCAGTACCGAGGTTAACTCGCTCGCGCTCAATTGTGTATACACCAGCTTTGAGGACCTGGCCTGGAGCTAGAATACTTCTTACTGGAAGAAAAGAAAAACAAAAATATACCAGCGTCGAGGTTGACTAACTCGAGTTCAACTATGTACACACCGTCGAGAGTGCTTTTATTTATTAGATAAGTATAAGTATTAAATGATAATTAAGTAATTACAATCATTTTAAAGAAATTGATAATTTGTGTGATTTTTTTTTGTATATTTTACAGATTTACAAGTTGGATTTTATAGATTAGATTATTTTATATATTGATGAAGAGTGGACAAAAAACTAGGGCGGCCGAGCCCCCCTGCGTGTCTTCCACATGCCACCCCCCCCTCCCCCGCCCCTACACACACACCTGCTACCCGCTTCGCTCGTTGCTCCCCCTCATCCTATGTAAAATCTTCGTTTTTACATAATAGGCAGGACCGCAATGCTCAAAGAACCTTATAATTTTATTATTGCAAAAATTGTAATACTTTATTTTTATAGTTTTTATCATTAAAATAAACATAAATACATCTGCAATAAAATTTAAATAAAAATTATCTATTTACTTTTACACATTTATTTCATTTTTTTTTATAAAAGGTTTGCATTTTAATTATAATTATATATATAAGTATGTGGGTGAACCGGTTTTGGAGAGGTATAGTTCTTTTCTTCAGAGTTGCTATAGGTCCTTGACTAAAGAAATAATGGACCCTGGGGTTATAAACTCTAGAAAATGACCGAAAACTCCGAAACCGGTCATATATACCTTTTCCAGTTTGAAGAGGCTCTTCAAAACCAGAGAAACTCTTCAAAACCGGTATATAATATCTCGAAAAACTCGTCAAAACCGCGAAACGAGATAAATATAAATATATATATATATATACATAAATATATGAAACGCTAGTTATGCAGACACTTTCCGAAATTTAAATAGACTTATGCAGACAGAGACCGACTTATGCAGACGTCAGCATAAGTAGAGAGATTATTTCTTTAGTCACGCTAGACTTGTGCAGACACTTGTATAAACGGTACTACACTTATGCAGACAGGTCACGTGGTCTTATACATTGGTGTCAGCATAAGTCCATGTTTATATGATTATATATATATATATATATATATATAAATATTTATCTGGAAGCCTAGTATCGGGGACGGATCCATACACGGAACGCATGCTTCTGGGATTTCGGCATCTTTCTGGGACGTCCCAGAACACTTCTATCCATAACGCATGCTTCTGGGCTCACCTAAGGTCGTTCTTGCTATAAAGACATTATTTCCTTAGTAAGTTTTCCGTATCTTTTTTCCGTTTTTTCGGTACTAAAGCGGGCACCACAGGCGTCTTTGCGAAAGTCAATAACCTTAGGGTCATTATTTCTTTAGTCAAGTGTATTCTACAGTATTTTTCATTATAAGGAACGTTTCCATTGTAGACTGAACCTAAGAAAATCTTTCAATATCCCAGAACAGGTCCTTGTGGATATTTATATATATATATATATGGGTAACTGTCAAGTGTGATAGGTCAAAATTTTGAAATTGCTCAAAATTTTTCTACTAGTTCCAAATTAGCCTCAAAACACAACCCTAGAGTTTTAGAGCAAAATATTCAATCGTTCAAAAGTTAGAATTAATTGAAAATTTGAAAATTTTGAATTTTTTCATAAATCTTCAATTTTCATGATTTTTTAACTCAAAAACTTGAAACTTTTTCTATAGCTCATTAAATGGGAAAAAGTTTCCAAATTGTAAGTAGAATTGCTCAGAATTTTTCCAGATTGATGCCAATTATATTGTTAATTTATACGTAAGAAAATACCATACAAAATATGCTTAAGGCGGTTGTGACGTGATTAATATCCCTCGACAGAGGCTAAAAATTTGATACAAAATGTTACTTTTAAAACGAGACCTTGATGAAAGTGGAGTGCAAACTCAGAAATAAGTAACAGACAATTAAAACTATATATATATATAAAAACTTGTATAACGTTAGTTTCCAGGACCCCATGTTACTGTATATCTATACGTGACTAAAGAAATAATGTCTCTTATGGGGGTCGATGTCCTCAAAACTGACGTTAAACATATGTAGATTCAGGGACTGTCCCCAAAACTAACAAATGTCCCCGAAACCAACGTTAAACATCTGGAATGTCCTGGAAACTAACATAAAGCATAACTATATTTATATATATATATAATTATCACCCCATCCGTTTATGGAGCCCATCCCTGTATATTAGTACCTACAGCCCAGAGATCCCTATGGCAAGTGACTAAAGAAATAATGGACCCTGGGGTTATAGACTCTAGATCGGGCTCCATAAACGCCCGAGAAAAATATTTTATGGGACCCGGGCTCCATAAAAGAAAACGGGCTCCATAAATATGCTCATGTGTATAAAAGGGCTCCATAAATCTGTTAAAACAAATGTATATATATATATATATATATATACACACACATATATATATATATATATATATATATATATATATATATATATATATACATGTTTATCGGGGTTTATGAGGCCCAACCCTGTATATTAGTACCTACAGCCGAGAGTTCCCTATGGCAAGTGACTAAAGAAATAATGGACCCTGGGGTTATAGACTCTAGGTCGGGCCGCATAAACCCCTATATTTAGAAATATTATGAGGCCCGGGCTGCATAATCAAAATCGGGCTCGATAAACCCCTATATATAAAAAAACGGGCTTTATAAACCCCTTTAGAGATATGTATATTTTTACATTGTACATCGCTGTTATTTCCGGGACGCGCTGTTTTTTCCGGGACGTCCCGAAAAATCTGTGTCTGCAACTGTTATTTCCGGGACGTGGTATTAGTCCCACACCCCAGGGATATTATTTCTTTAGTCACGCGCTTATATAGGGAACTCTGAAGAGATAAACTATAGGACCCTGTAGATTACCAGAAATAACGTGTATAGGTCTTTTTATATATATATATATATATATATATATATATATATATATATATATATATATATATATATATATATATATATATATATATATATATATATATATATAAAATTATCACTTAACCCCTTTATGGAGCCCATCCCTGTATATTAGTACCTACGCCCAGAGTTCCCGTATACAAGTGACTAAAGAAATAATCCCTCTCTGGGTATAGAAACTCTAGATCGGGCTCCATAAACGCCGTATAAGAATATTTTATGGGACCCGGGCTCCATAAATATGCTCATGTGTATAAAAGGGCTCCTTAAATCTGGTAAAACAAATGTATATATATATATATCTATATATGGGAGCGTCCAGCAGAAACGGGCCACCGAGCGCGCGCGGTGCCTTTTTTCGCGTAAAAGGCGCTCTGTTTAACTCGTTCATAATCGTATGCTGCGTCTTTGAAAAAAAAACCAAGGACCTATATCGATAGATTTTTTCCTGCTCTTTCCAATGGTGCCATTGTTTTTATTGCGAAACGCTTTCTTCCGGACGAAAACTCGAGTTGAATATTGAAAGCCATTTTTCTCAAAGTATATCATGTTTTATTTCAAAATAAACTACACCATTGGAAAGTACAACTCTTAAGCTTCAAAACCCTATCTTGGAGAAGTTGGAGAAATAAAGGGTTTAAAAGTAACAACATGAAAAAGACAGCCCCTCGCGCCCGTGCGTACGGCACGTTTAAGTGCACGCTCTATTCAATTCGCTAATAATCGTGTACCAAGTCTCTGAAAAAAGAACTAAGGACATACGTATATCGATAGATTTTTTCCTGCTCTTTCCAATGGTGCTATTATTTTTATTCCGAAATGCTTCTGTTCCGGATTAGTACCCGAAGTGCCCGCTAGATGGCAAGCACCAAGCGTGTATTAATCCGCCCTTGAGCATAGCGTAAAAAGTTCGGGCAGCCGCTGTCTTTTTGATCTCACAATTTTTGAACTCTTCATGTTTCAACTTAAAAATATAATATTTTGAAACTCCGTGCGAGAAGTTCGATTTCTCGCACGCTGCGTTAAACGATGCGTGCAAAAATCTCACTTCTCGCACGTCGTGTCAAAAAATACGGTTCGACACTTGTGTAAGAAGTTGATTTTCTCCTCGTGTGACCTTTTCACCCTCGCTTCGCTCGGGTGCAAACAGTCACACGAGGGGAAAATCAAATCCTCGCACTAGTATCGAAATGTACTATTTTATAGTTTAAGACTTGTACTTTTGAAGAATATAATTCATTTTGAAGAAAAGACTGATATTTTATTGAAAAAATAGAGTTTAAACATTCAAATGGAATTTTCAACTAGAAGGAAGCATTTCGGAATAAAAATAATAGCACCATTGGAAAGAGCAGGAAAAAATCTATCGATATATGTCCTTAGTTCTTTTTTCAGAGACTTGGTACACGATTATTAGCGAATTGAATAGAGCGTGCACTTAAACGTACCGTACGCACGGGCGCGAGGGGCTCGCGCGGACCCTGGGCGCTTTCTTTTTCATGTTGTTACTTTTAAACCCTTTATTTCTCCAACTTCTCCAAGATAGGGTTTTGAAGCTTAAGAGTTGTACTTTCCAATGGTGTAGTTTATTTTGAAATAAAACATGATATACTTTGAGAAAAATGGCTTTCAATATTCAACTCGAGTTTTCGTCCGGAAGAAAGCGTTTCGCAATAAAAACAATGGCACCATTGGAAAGAGCAGGAAAAAATCTATCGATATAGGTCTTTGGTTTTTTTTTCAAAGACGCAGCATACGATTATGAACGAGTTAAACAGAGCGCCTTTTACGCGAAAAAAGGCACCGCGCGCGCTCGGTGGCCCGTTTCTGCTGGACGCTCCCATATATATATATATATATATATATATATATATATATATATATATATATATATATATATATATATATAGTTTCAATCGTCTGTTACTTATTTCTGAGTTTGCATTCCACTTTCATCAAGGTCTCATTTTAAAAGTAACATTTTGTATCAAATTTTTAGCCTCTGTCGAGGGATATTAATCACGTCACAACCGCCTTAAGCATATTTTGTATGGTATTTTCTTACGTAAAAATTAACAATATAATTGGCATCAATCTGGAAAAATTCTGAGCAATTCTACTTACAATTTGGAAACTTTTTCCCATTTAATGAGCTATAGAAAAAGTTTCAAGTTTTTGAGTTAAAAAATCATGAAAATTGAAGATTTATGAAAAAATTCAAAATTTTCAAATTTTCAATTAATTCTAACTTTTGAACGATTGAATATTTTGCTCTAAAACTCTAGGGTTGTGTTTTGGGGCTAATTTGGAACTAGTAAAAAAATTTTGAGCAATTCAATAATTTTGACCTGTCACACTTGACATGAAGTTACCCATATATATAAAAGAATTTGACTATACACAAAAATTTCGAATACAAAAGTTGTGGATAACATTGAAACAAAACTTTTTTTCTATTTAACGTTTTCATAAACAAAAATAAAAACGATTATTATAATTTTGATAACAATTATGAAAACCATGTTTTTAATATTACTATTATGTACTTTGATCATATCAATTAATCTTAATAAATTTATATGCATCATAGACTAATTAAAAAGTTATATATATATATATATATATATATATATATGTATATATATAACTTTTTAATTAGTCTATGATATATATATATATATATATATATATATATATATATATAACTTTTTAATTAGTCTATGATGCATATAAATTTATTAAGATTAATTGATATGATCAAAGTACATAATAGTAATATTAAAAACATGGTTTTATTTAGAATCAGCTTTAATGAGTTCTGTAAAGATACCAGCTCCTGGCAGGCGTCGCTCATGGCGACGTACTCAGCTTAACAAATTGAGAGGGACACGTAGCGTTGTCTGTGAGTTTTCCAAGCAATGGTGTCTCCGAACAGTTTCAAGACATATCCACTCGTAGTTAATGCTCCTTTAGCATCAGCAAAACTGGCATCGGAGTATCCTTCCAGTTCATCCGCTTTACTTTCAAACCTGATACCTATATCTTTGGTACTTTGTAAACAACTGCACACTCTTTTAATCATATTCCATTCATTCGCCGTTAGACATTGCTGGTGCCTGCTCCACACATTTACAGTGTACACGATATCTGGTCTTACAGTATAAGTACAGTAGTAAGATATAATAACGAACCAACAGCCTCTCTATAAGGAAAATTTATAACAGTCAATTTTCCTTTGTTCAGATTGATGTTTTCTTCTCTATCACGTCTCTCTCTATTAATAACTTGGTTTGTCATCATAGGTGTTCGTTGGGGTTTAGTTTCAGCAAATCCCAGACGTTTGAGTATATTGACTGTGTAGTCCTTTTGGGTCAATGTCATTATTTTGTTCTTTCTATCCCTCTCTATTTTAATTCCTAGAAAGTTCTTGGGCTCACCAAGATCTTTCATTTTAAATTCTTCCATTAATTTAATTTTGATTTCCTCCAGTTTTCTTATACAGTTACTTCCAATTAACATGTCATCCACGTATAATACAAGAATAAGAAATTTTTCCTTTGCTCTCCAAGTAAATAGACACGGTTCTATGTCATGAGCTTTGAGATCAATTTTGACTGCCGCTTCTTTAAATTTCTCGTTCCATTTCTTCGGACTTATTCTTAGTCCATACAAAGCTCGTTTAATTTTGCAAACTTTGGTCTGTCGGATTTCATCAGATGCTACTACTCCCTCTGGTATTTCCATGTATATTTCTTCCTCTATTTTGCCATTAAGAAAGGCAGTTTTGACGTCAAGCTGTTTGACTTCAAGATCGTACTTATTTATGATCGACAGACAGGCCCTGATTAATTGCATTCTGGACACAGGTGCGTATATCTCGTTGAGCACGTAAAAGTTCTGATCCTTGAACCCCCGAATCACTAGTCTGGCTTTAAACTTCACCTCTCCATTTATGTCTACTTTCTTTTTCAGAACCCATCTTGAGTCAATTATATTAGGTTTACGTCCTGTTGAAATTGGCCTCTCCACTAGTTCCCAGACATCATTTTCACTCATTGATTGTAATTCTTCATTTATAGCATTGCACCAGTCTACCTTTTGAGGTGATGCCATAGCCTCTCTATAAGATGCTGGATCATTGTTAATGTGTGCCTGGAAGGCATGGAGTTCCTCATTTTCAGTTTTCTCCTTCCTGGGTCGCCCTCGTTTTCGCTTTGGCTCTCCCTCTAATCCTGTTTCGGTTGGAATTCCCTTTATATCCTCTCCAAAATTCGTGAACCAGGTTTTCCGATCATAACTTTCAAGTGAATTCGACCAGTCTTTAATACTGGTTCTGTTATACTTATCACCGAAGACTTGTTTTTCATCAAAGTGAACATCTCTGCTTCAGTAGTATTTACCCTCTTCAGGTTTTAAGAACAAATATCCTGAGTTTTGGTACCCTATCAAAATTACTCGGATACCCAGCTGATCAAATTTTGGCCCCGTCTTTCTTTGTACTTTAATATATGCTATAGAACCAAAACGTTTTAATTGGGCAGAGTTAACTTTCAATTCTGGATTTAATTTGACGAGAGGCGCCATCATTTCATTTGATTTATGTGGAGATCTGTTATAAATGAACACTGCAGCATTAAGTGCCAGATCCCACCTGTTCTCTGGTAAGTTAGTGTCGTAGATCAGAGCTCTCATCCTTTTCTAAATAGACTGATTAAAGCGCTCCGCAACTCCATTGTGCTGCGGAGTGTCAGGACTTGCGAGCTGTAGTTCAGCGCCATATTTCAACAAAATATTTGATGTATTCCCACCAGTGAATTCTGTCCCCTGATCGCACCTTAAGTAGCAAAACTTAGCATCATGTCCTAGAATATTCCTTGTACTAATCACAAATGAATCTAAGCAATAACCCGCCTCAGTTTTACTTTTTACAGCGTAAGCCATAGCCAGTCTCGAGTAGTCATCTATAAACACAATAATAAATCGATATCCTTTAGGGTGAGACTTGGGTGTTATAGGACCCATGGTGTCACTGTGAATAATTTGTAATGGAGACACTGCTCTTTCTCTCACAGTAGAGAAAGGCAGTCTGTTAAATTTTGCTACTTGACAGACTTCACAATCTAAGATTGAAGTATCGAACACAACCTCTCTAAGTGATTTATTATCTAAATTTTGTTTTTGGAATGCTTTCAAATAATTCAGTGACGCATGCCCCAGTCTGGTATGCCACAGCATTGCCTGATTATTGATTTTATTCAACCTCTCTAAATCATTTGCAGTACTCTCTGGTTCATCTTCATTTATTGAGTATATAGTTCGGTCGTTTATTGTGCTGTTAAAATCTGAAAATTTGGAACTAATTGACCTCTCTTCCATCTCTGACTGGTCCAGTGTTTCAATTGGTTTTGTGTGATCCGTTTGCCTCGTGGTGCTTCTAGTAGCGTAATTTGTGCCAACAAAATCTTTTCCAATTTTAAATTCAACTTCCCAGAAGGGTTTGTTATAAATTCCCGATAAATAGATTTTATTAGTAAGTGGATCAAAGACTTCCAATTTTGTGTTGTCCAAGTAGATACTGAGACCTTGTTCGGCAAGCTGTCTCAATGAAAGAAGATTTCTTGCTAATGATTCGGCGCAGATGACATCTTTAAAGTTAATTTTCTGTCCGCTTAGCGTCTCGACTTCAACCTCTCCAACTCCCTCTGATCTTATGTTAGCAGATTCATTCTTATTGGTACATTTAATTTCTAAGTATTTACTGGTATCGATTGTCTGTTGCACCGGAGTCAGCCAGAAATCTCACCATATTGTCATTATTTCCAGGGCACGTGCGCGCGGCAGGCGTTGTCAGTAAGATACTCTGCGCCCATGATAGTTTCCGTAACCCCGACCTCGGACATTATCAAATCGCGTGTTTTGTTGGGTAGAGTTATTTTCTAATTTAACTCTTTTCGCATGCTTATGAGACCCGTCTGTGGACGCTCTTTTTCCCCGGAAACCTCTCGAGTATTTCCCAGCATTATTTCTAAAGTGAGTAGAGTTATCATACCTGGCTCTCTCTCTCGCCCGAATCGAGCGATTTCCACATCAGTATAAGGACAGTTGGTTGAGATGTGCCCGTCGTACTTCCTGCATTTGTAGCACATCTTGCCCGGTTTATCGCAGTCCACTGACTTGTGGCCCATCTCACCACATCGGAAGCATCGGTTGTTCACATCGGCAACCATGGCAGCTCGGGATTCCTGCGCCTTTAACATCGCTCTCTAAATTTAAGGCCTTTAGTGCCTCAATCTGTAAGATATAACTTTTCAGATTTTCGTACGGTAAATCTTTTCCATTATTTTGGAATTTGTGATTAAAATTCGTTTCTACAACTTGAGGTAGTGTTTTAACTATTGCATTATAGAACAAATCTCTTATTTCATTTTGCGCCATCGGAGTTGTTCCCGGGATGGGCTGTCGTGTGTTCTGACTAAACCTTCAAATCTATCCCAGAACTGAGAAGCTTTCTCTTTGTTATTTTCATATTTAATCGTATACATTTTCTGTCGGATTGCCATTGTGGTCAGATTTGCTTCACTTAATTTAATTTCTTTAATTTTATTAATTAGGTCAACAGGATTTTTAATGTGCATTATTTTTAACTGATAATTTGAATCAAGTTTATTTATAATTATATCACGAACCAAATGTTTTTGTTTCTCCAAATTTTCTTCACATAAATAATCATCATATTTTTCATCGACATCAATTACATGAAGCAAATCCATCACTCTCAGTTCTGAGCTAAGAAAGTTGTAGAAAATTTCAAACTTAATATTATTTGTTAGTTTGTAATCCCTTTTTATTGTTGACTTAAAATCGATTGTAAATTGTGCCTGTGATTAAAACTGTTTGAATTATCTAACCCTTTCGTTTTACTAATCTCGTTTTGGATCAACGCGACAACATCCCGTTCTTTTAAGACTCCTCTCTCTCTAATATTTGGTTCTACCTGTTGATTCATCCTCTCTAAGTCGTCATGAACTACCTCAAACTCTTGACTGATTTGATGTGCCCCTGCATCAATATATTTTTTAACTTCTGCTCTTGTTTTATAGAGGTTAGATTTCAGCAACTTATTTTCGTCCTCCAGGTTCCTAATCCTTTGACAGACCAGTTTCAGCCTCCTCTCTAAAGGTAAAGAGATATTGTCATTTATTAAAGTGCTACTCATGCTTGGGACAAAGCTTGATGGTCGATTATAATTTAACACAGTAGGATTAATATGTACATTCTGGTTTGAGATTACACGAGGCTGCTTCTTACCTAAAATTGGCACCTTTTCGCTTAGATCAGACGAATTTTCTTTGTTGTGGGTTTCACCTCCATCACCCACGTCCACAGACTGAGCCTCTCCAACACCTTCTCTAATAAAATTAACCTCTCTGGAGTTTTGCTTACAATCACGGGTTTTATACATTAAATCCAGGCCGAGGTTCTTCGCAGTTTGATTTTCGGCCCGCAGTAGCGCCACTTCATCAGGAGTGAGGTAGCTGAGGGGAACGGTAAACTCGTCCTTTTCTCCATAATAGATTAATTCCTCAGCAGTCATCTCAAGTGAGCACAGTTGTTGTGGAAACCTCTCTGAGATGTTAAGATGCTCATCTAGAGTCCTCATTAATATTTCAAGATTCATGTTATCTGAAAGAAATTAATGTTTTAGAATAGTATTCATTTATTTTTATTTTTAATTTTCTCATCTCTCTCAATTTTAATTTTCATTTAATTTTTTTTTTTTTTTTTTTTTTCATCTCTCTCAAATTTAATTTTCAAACTATATATTTAGCTACTTGATAGCATTTTTATTTTAATGCATAATTTCATTTTTGTGGAAGTTTAATAATTTGGTATCTAAATACTTTACTCTTACGTCGATAAATAGTTAAACAACCAAAGAAAACGATTATAATAGTTTAATTTCTCATCTCTCTCTAATAAGTATTATGTCTCTTTTTATTATTTCAAATGAATAATATTTGTACTTCCACAAAATTTAATGAGATTTTTTTTTTTAACATACTCATTTGTTTTAGTCGTAATCCGAAGTGCCCACGCAAGTCGCTTAATCGGTAAGCGCCCTTCCGCAATGGTCGTACGCGTCCCGAACGAGCAAGCTTGACGGCCGCCTCAAGTATGCTAGTACGGCGTCCCGTAGTTACAAGCGCGCACACATATACATACCAACGCGCTCTCAGTACGAACTCAGCTACGCGCGCGACAGCCGATAGCTCGAGACGGCTCACACACACATACGCGGCTCACGAACGCGCCGCCTCGCGGCGACACCGCGCCTACCTCTGTATCATCTCTCTCTCTCTAGCACGTGCACTCACTCCACGACTTTCGGCGCGCTCGAAACAAGCTCGTCGCGCGACCACGCCGGCACTTTTTGGAACTCGACTTTGTTTTTCCGGCGAAAATCACCTTCACGCAATTTTTCGTCTCGATATTAAAATCCAACCGTCACTTGTCCCTGTCGATTTCACGTTCCTCTCGAAAACATCAGATATCTAGCTGAACCACCCAATTCAACAAAACAAACATTCCGGATCTTCAAATCTGCGGCTTTAATTTTACCGTTAATTTTAATTCGCTCGCGAACCTCTCTAATTCACCACACTGATTTTTATAGTTAAAATTTGTTACCTATTGTGACGAGTTCAGACATCCTAAAAATTGGGTGTTTTTATTCCACTCAATAAAACAAAAGCAGCGCCTTTGAAACGTGCACTGAGCAAGCCGCTTCCGGCTCCCGATGTCTCCAACTTATCGGCGTTCAACTTTTCTTGCAGCTTTCTCCTCTGATATTATTTGATACAAAACAATTTATTTAGATCCTCTCTAAATCTAATTATACGAAACTGCACAAAGCAACGAAGAACTTATTCTCCCTCTCTAATTCGCAGACAGCACCGACGCGCGAACCAACAGCTACGGACGATGACTTGATCAGGACTGGCGGAGAGGGACGTAGAGGGGAGAGAGGGCTCTCGCTAGTCGGCTGCGCAGTCGAGGCTGCGCGTAAGCGCACACGTGCGGACGAGAGTGGACTTTTCTAACACTACACAACTTGTAAAATTAAAAACAAAAGTTTATGAACTAAGAAGCATTGTGAGAAAAAAGCTTTCTCGATAATCTTTTATAGTAGAGATATAAGTTCTTGAAATTATTATTGATTGAAACTACTTAAATTAATAACCCATCATTGCCACACATAATCTTGTAAAATTAAAAACACAACCAGTTTATGATCTAAGAATCACTGAGAATAAAAGCTTTCTTCACATTCTTGTATAGATAAAACGTTTGAAATTATTATCTGAATCTTGTCTAGAAAAATATTTTCTAAGAACTCCTCTGAAACATTTTGACGTTTCCCACCGTGAGAAAATCATAAATTAAATTAACTGAGCACTTTTATTTGAAATAATTTTGACGGTCACCAGACGAATTATGAGTAACAGCATTTATTTAAATTGCCAACGTTTCGGAAGTATTTTCCACTTCCTTCTTCAGGGCTGCACGAAAGCACAAACATTTTATTTTACAAAGTTTCTTCATGTACATAAATAGATTTTACAATGTTATTTAGTTTTTATAATGTTACCTTAAAAGTCAATGCGTCCCATTATGTCAGACTTATATAATATTGAATAAGCTGAAAAAATTTAACTTCACTCTACTCCCGAACAGACGCACCTTTTTTGAATATTTGAAATGTATAGAGAGTGGAATACGAAACATCGAAAATAACCAGAAAATTAGAGAGGACCTTTTGTCTTCTTTTGAGAATTATAGCCTTAACAATAGAACTATATATGTTCCTAACATTGATAGAACAATTAATAGTAATTTGAAAAAAACAAAACAATTCATTAAACAAAATCCAGACATTTCCGTTACATAGGCAGATAAAGGAAATGTTACAGTTATTTTAAATAAAACAGATTATATCAGAAAAGTAGAAAATGCACTCGCGGATGAAAAATATTATGAAAGTCTTGAGAAATCGCCACTCATTAAACTTCAAAACAAAATAACTACCCTTGTGAGAGATTGGGATAGTAATAGTGTTTTTGACACTGATCCGTGCTTTTCTATGCACGTGCTTCATTTCTTCGCCTCTTGTATCGTTAGAAAATGCTTTGTATATAACATGCCCATTATTTAAGGGTTGAACAAAATGTTGCTGTTTTATGGCTTTGACACGGCAGGTGTTCTTGAAACGAGCATTTAATTTTTTCATATTTTTTTTATATTCTATCCGTGCTTTTCTACATTTTAAGTAGAAGTTGTAAAATTTGATTTTACTTATTTTTTTTTATTTTATTTTTTTATTTATTTAAATTGTTGATTATAAACACTGTTTATTTACACTATTTATTTAAATTTTTTATTATAAACACTGATTTGATTTCATATAACACATCATACCGGTACTATATTTTATTTAACACAAAACACTTATTAGATATCACTTTTTGACAATACAATAATATATTTGTATCGGGCAGATCACTTTGCTATTTGTTATCAGTGAGTTCCCGATCCTTCAAGAAAGGGACACATTATTCTGTAAGTCTTCAAAAAACTTCACCAGCTCTAATAATACACATTTATACAAAGAATTTTATTAAGCTTTGCATTTCTATGGTATGAATAATTAGAGGTACATTTAAGTACACAATTAAACACCAAATCATCCTCAAAACACCAAAAATCCATCTGCAATTGCACATTCTTGAAAGAAAATCATATCAAGTACAATCTTTTTCAAGAAACTATCAAGCACGGCACGCACTGATATAAGCAGTATATAATTTTTATTACAGTCCTCGGTATTTCATCAGCTATAACTTCATGCTCCAAAAAATCACATAAAGTTCCATATTCTTGATGGAGCGGCCAAGCACTACTAGCAAGTACTACACAAGAAGCATCTTTTTCTGTAGCCTATTTATAAATGTAGATACTCTGTCATAATAATACTTATTTATACATAAAAGTATATGATGCCATGACATGAGCTGATTTGAATTATAAAAATATATAACCATACCATATTTCGAGATTATTTTAGAATTACAATTGTTGTTGTTCGTTTTATTATATATTCTTTTCTCTCTCTATCTCTTTCCCCTTTCAAATACCACAATTTCTTTGTTATTACTTTTTGTTATATTTTTTCTTATTTTTTTTATTTTTTTTTTTTTATATTCTTCTCTCTCTCTCTTTCTTTTCGAGTCGAGAATATATGATAAAAATACCATACGATATTTTGAGGTTATTGCAGAGTCACAATTTTATTTTTGTTATATACTCTCTCTCTTTCTTTTAGAGTCGGGTGAGATTTTTTACTACGATATGCTATAACTATATATATTATAAATATATAGCGCCCAACAGTTTATGGGCCCAACACGCTTTCACTGCGCAGGAATAAAGATATCTATTTGATTCGGAAATTTTCATTCGGGAGTGTTTTGTTCGGGCGAGAGTTCTTGTATCTGGTGATATAGCGGGAGAGTTTATGTGTCTAGTGTGATTTCAGGAGAGCTTATGTGTTACGGCTGTATCAAGGAGTACCGCAGAGAGAAATTTGTGGTGATAAATGGTCGCCCAGGTCAAACTACACAAAGGTGAGCATCCACAGAGACTGGACATAGATGGCCACGACGAGGCGGTATCTGCAACCCTCTTGGAGTTTGACCGTAAGTACACGTTTTCTGTTAAGCGTAATGCTAACGCCAACGTGTAAAAAAATGGCGTGTTTAACTGTGACAAAATCGCGGCAATTGCGTAATTACTAGCGATGGTCGTAAGAATGAATGGCTTATCTTTGTCTACATACGCTAATATCATATAGATATCAAAAGCACAAATTATTTTATGAAAAGCTACTGAATGATCTTCACATTAAGTAAATAAAATTTTATAGTGATTTGGTGACGTTGCGTTCATGAGGAGGAATGTAAACTCCTCGTAAACGAACTTAATATGTGAGAATATTGTTTCTATGGTATGTTTTTTATATATTATGTCTAATCTTGTTTTTTGTTTATAAATCTACATGCTTCAAAACTATGCTTTCGCAGCCCTGATGAAGAAAGTTAATTACACTTTCGAAACGTCGGCACAATAAATTCATCAAAACAAATTGGTTCGTCTCGAGTCCGTTTTTTACCCCTTAAAATAATCAGGTAATGTTGTGGCCCGTAAGATTCGGTCATGCATCCATCGCATATTTTAATGCATTGCGAGTGAAACCCTCCGATAATAAAGATTTAAATAAAGCAGTGTTTCACAATGTTAAAGATTGTGAAGTTTGTATCATTCAAATCTGACACAGTGCCCTTTTCCCTCCACAGAAGAGCCATGACTCCTCAGAAAATAATACACTCTGATGTAATGGGTTCCATTTCTCCATCATCTGATCCGAAAGGCTACAGATTTATATCTGTATTATAGACGACTTTTCCAGACTAGCGTTGAAATATCCTATGAAATCCAAAGGTGAGACAGGACATTGCATTGAGATGTTTGTGAGAATTGCTAGAAACATACCAGGGTGTGAAGATAAAGTATGTTATCTATGCACAAGTCAGTGTTACGAGTTTACAAACGGGTACACTGTAAAGGTTTTTAAAGAGCGTACGTACAGAATTACAGTTGTCTTGTCCTGATATACTCGAGCATAATGGTGTTCCAGAGAGACTCGATCAAACTATCCAGAGAAAGGTGAGATCATGTATGTACGATGCGAAACTCTCGAAATTATGTAATATTTAGCTGTGTCAATTGCTGCGTATGTTTATAATCAGATTCCCCACATGTCAAATAACATGATCACGTTATTAGAAAAGTTTACACCTTTAAACAGTTATAATTTTGAACTTATTAAAAGGTTTGGATGCGCTGTTAACATTAAAGTTGAGAGAAAAACAGATCCAAGGTTAAGGTTTGAAGGAAGACGAGTTACTCTGGTGAGATACACACCTAAAGACTACCTGTTTCTTAAGCCTGTAGAAGGAAAATACGAAAGTAGAGATGTGAGATTTAACGAGAAACTAGTGTACGGTGATTTGATAACTTACCTAATATAGTGGAAAAATAAAATGAGAATGAGTGGTTTATAGTATTTAATAAAGGTGAGACAAAGATAGATGAGAAGTTTAAAACGGAGGGATAGAATAATCGAAATGGGAAGGACCGAGAAAAGTTGAACATGCAGCTAAATCGATGAAACTTTATAAAAATGAGAATATAAATAACACGAGCTTTTCTCCAATACAAATAGATGAGGATTGCAGAAACTAAAACCATACCATAGCGTCGCAAATAAATAGGAATTAGATGCAAAAGATGAGGAATGAGATGAATTATTTGCTTTTGTACCAAAGATTAATACAGATCCTGTAATTTACATGTAAACTGAACCGAGAAATTGTTGGCTAAATAGACCACTAACGAGAAAATGAAATCTATGAATAAAAATGAAGTGTGGAAACTTGTCAATCGTCCTAAAAAAATGTCAGATTGAAGAAAAATCAAATATTATAGACTCAAGGTGACTGCTTAAGCGCTAAACTGATCCGAAAAATAAAGAGAGTTTTAGGGCGTATTTGTCACACGAGTTTATAAGGATGGAAATTATTAATATCACTTTATGGTTGAGAATTAGTAAGATGAACTTGACAGTTTCTGATTCAGAACCATGCTTATTCACCTGGAAAGAAAATAACAAGTTTTTGATCTCACTCTTGTATGTAGATGACATTCTTATGGCGAGTAATAATTGTAGTGGATTGAGTGAGGTTAAATGTAAACGAAGTCATGTTATGTTTGGGATGAGAACAATTGGCAATCCAAAGGAGTTCTTGGGCATAATAATAAGACGAGATGGGGAGAGTCGAACCATAGACTTATGCCAAGAAAAATACATTGATAAAATTTTGGAAAGATTCAGTTTCACTGAATCACACCCTCAGAGAATACCAGTGGTAACTACTCATGCGTCTTATCGGGAGAGAAAATGAAAAGAATATGACAATGAATTGTTAGACAGGACCAAAACGATAGAAAAAGCTCCTTATCGTGCAGCAGAGAGCAGCTTGCTGCGCTTAGCCAGTACGCCTAAACCAGACAGTCACTATGCTGAGAATGCCCTAAATAGATATCAGGTGAGTCTCACTGAAAAAAATATGTGACTGAACTTTCGACCGTTCATCGTGAACGAAAATTCCAAAATAGACATTGCGGCTCAAAACTGAATTAACTGTTAAATAATGTTATAAAAGTGATAAATATAACCTAAAAAGGTATTCCAAAGGTAACTACCCCCAAAACCATCCCTAAATCTACCCCCAACAGGCATATCACACAGAAAAAAAATTCTTTCTCAAATCATTATCAAATGAAAAAAAATGTTGCAGTGGAAATAAGTTCGGGGGCACGTTGTGGGATCACAAAACTATTAGCGATGTCAAAACCCGCCCGAAACTTTCCCAAATAGGGGATGAAAGGGGTGCGAGAACGAAAAAAAAAATCTGACGATCGCGCATATCAAAATAGGAAAAATTTTAGAGTGGAAATAAGTACGGGGGCACGTTGTGGGACTACCAAAAAATTGGAGATGTCAGAACCCGTCCGCAACCTTCCCAAATAGGGGGTGAATCGGGTGCGAGAACGAAAAGAAAAATTTTGACGATCGCGCTTATCAAATGAGGAAAAATTTTGCAGCGGAAATAAGATCGGGGGCACGTCGAAGGACTACAAAAAAATTGGCGATGTTAAAACCCGTCCGGTTCATTCCCAAATAGGGGATGAAGTGGGAGCGAGAATGGAAAAAAAAATCTGACAATCACGCGTATCAAATGAGGAAAAGTTTTGCAGTGGAAAGAAGTTCCGGGGCACGTTGTGGAACTACAAAAAAATTGGCGATGTCAAAACACGTCCGGAACATTCCCAAATAGGGGATGAAGGGGGTGCGAGAACGAAAAAAAATCTGACGATCACGCGTATCAAATGAAGAAAAGTTTTGCAGTGGAAATAAGATCGGGAGCACGTTGTGGGACAACAAAAAAATTGCCGATGTCAAAAGCCGTCCGGAAAATTCCCAAATAGGGGATGAAGTGGTTGCGAGAACGAGAAAAAAAATCTCACGACCGTGCGTCCCAAATGAGGAAAAATTTTGCAGTGGAAATGAGTTCGGGGGCACATTGTGGAACTACAAAAAAATCGGCGATGTCAAAACCCGTTAGGAACCTTCCAAATACGGGATGAAGGGGGTGCGAGAACGAAAAAAAATCTGACGATCACGCGTATCAAATGAAGAACAATTTTGCAGTGGAAATAAGTTCGAGGGCACGTTGTGGGACTAGAAAAAAATTAGCTATTTCAAAACCCGTCCGGAACCTTCACAAATAAGGGATGACGGGGGTACGAGAAAGAAAAAAATAATCTGACAATCACGCGTATCAAATGAGGAAAAGTTTTGCAGTGGAAATTAGTTCGGGGCGCGTTGTGGGACTACAAAAAAATTGGCGATGTCAAAACCCGGCCGAAACCTTCCTAAATAGAGGATCAAGGTGGTGCGAGAACGAAAATAAAATCTGACGTTCACGCGTATCAAATGAAGAAAAATTTTGAAGTGTAAATAACTTCGAGGTTACGTTGTATGACTAAAAAAAAATTGGGATGTCAAAACCCGTCCGGAACCTTCCCAAATAAGGGATGACGGGGGTGCGAAGAAGAAAAAAATTATCTGACAATCACGCGTATCAAATGAGGAAAAGTTTTGCAGTGGAAATTAGTTCGGGGCGCGATGTGAGACTACAAAAAAATTGGCGATGTCAAAACCCGTCCGGAACCTTCCTAAATAGAGGATGAAGGTGGTGCGAGAACGAAAATAAAATCTGACGTTCACGCGTATCAATAGAAGAAAAATTTTGAAGTGGAAATAAGTTCGAGGTGACGTTGTATGACTACATAAAAATTGGCGATGTCAAAACCCGTCCGGAACCTTCCCAAATAGGGGATGACGGGGGTGCGAAAAAGAAAAAACTTATCTGACAATCACGCGTATCAAATGAGGAAAAGTTTTGCAGTGGAAATTAGTTCGGGGGCACGTTGTGAGACAATGAAAAAATTGGCGATGTTGAAACCTGCCCGGAACCTGCCCAAATAGGGGATCAATGGGGTGCGAGAACGAAAAAAATATTTGACGATCGAGCGTATCAATAAGAAAAAATTTTGCAGTGGAAATAAGATCGGGGGCAAATGTGGGACTACAAAATAAATTGGCGATGTTAAAACAAGTCAGGAAACTACCCAAATAGGTGATGAAGCGGTTGCGAGAAAGAAAAAAAATTTGACGATCACGCGTATCAAATGAGGAAAAATTTTGTAGTGAAAATGAATTCGGGGGCACGTTGTGGGACTATAAAAAAATCGGCGTTGTCATACCCATCCCGAACCTTCCAAATAGGAGATGAAGGGGGCGCGAGAATGAAAAAAAAATGTGTCAATCGCGTGTATCAAGTAACGTAAAATTTTGCAGTGGAAATAAGGTTAGGGGCACGTTGTGGAGCTATAATAAAATTGGCGATGTCAAAACCCGTCCGTAACCTTCCAAATAGGGGATGAAGGGGGTGCGAGAACGAAAATAAAATCTGACGTTCACGCGTATCAAATAAAGAAAAATTTTGAAGTGGAAATAAGTACTAGGTCAGGTTGTATGACTACAAAAAAATTGGCGATGTCAAAACCCGCCTGGAACCTTCCCAAATAGGGGATGACGGGGGTGCGAAAAAGAAAAAAATAATCTGACAATCATGCTTATCAAATGAGGAAAAGTTTTGCAGTGGAAATTAGTTGGGGGCGCGTTGTGGGACTACAAAAAAAATTGGCGATGTTAAAACCCGTCCGGAACCTACCAATATAGGGAATGAAGGAGGTTGGACAACGAAAAAAAAATCTGACGATCGCGTGTATCAAATGGGGAAAAATTTTGCAGTGGAAATAAGTTCGGGGGTACGTTGTGGAACTACAATAAAGTTGGCGATGTCTAAACTCGTCCAGAACCTTCCAAATAGGGGATGAAGGTGGTGCGAGAACTAAAAAAAAATCAGACTATCGCGTGTATCAAATGTGGAAAAATTTTGCGGTGGAAATAAGGTTAGGGGCACGTTGTGGAACTATAATAAAATTGGCGATGTCTAAACTCGTCCGGAACCTTCCAAATAGGGGATGAAGGTGGTGCGAGAACTAAAAAAAAATCTGACGATCACACGTATCAAATGAGGAAAAATTTTGCAGTGGAAGTAAGATCGCACTCAAATGTGAGACTACAAAAAAATTGGCGATGTTAAAACATGTCCGGACCTTCCCAAATTGGGGATGTAGCGGTTGCGAGATCGATAAAAAAATCTGACGATCGCGCCTATCATATGAGGAAAAATTTTGCAGTGGAAATAAGTTCGCCGGCACGTTGTGGGACTAGAAAAAAATTAGCTATTTCAAAACCCGTCCGGAACCTTCCAAATAGGGGGTGAAGGGGATAGAAAAAAAAACTGACGATCGCGCGTATGAAGTGAGGAAAAATTTTGCAGTGGAAATAATTTCGGGGGCACGTTGTGGGACTACAGAAAAATTGGCGATGTCAAAACCCGTCCAGAACGTTCCCAAATAGGGGATGAATGGGGTGCGAAAAGCAAAAATAAATCTAACGATCGCGCGTATGAAATGAGGAAAAATTTTGGAGTGGAAATAATTTCGGGGGCATGTTGTGGGACTACAAAAAAAGTGGCGATGTCAAAACGCGTCCGGAACCTTCCAAATAGGGCGTGAAGGGGTTACGGGATAGAAAAAAAATCTGACGATCACGCGTATAAAATGAAGAAAAATTTTGAAGTGGAAATAAGCTCGAGGTCACGTTGTATGACTACAAAAAAATTGGCGATGTCAAAACCCGTCCGGAACATTCCCAAATAGGGGATGACGGGAGTGCAAAAAAGAAAAAAATAATCTGACAATTACGCGTATCAAATGAGGAAAAGTTTTGCAGTGGAAATTAGTTCGGGGCGCGTTGTGAGAACAAAAAAATTGGCGATGTCAAAACCCGTCCGAAACCTACCAATATAGGGGATGGAGGAGGTTGGAGAACGATAAAAAAATCTGACGACCGCGTGTACCAAATGGGGAAAAATTTTGCAGTTGAAATAAGTTCGAGGGCACGTTGTGGAACTACAATAAATTTGGCGATGTGGAAACCCGTCCGGAAACTTTCCGTATAGGGGATCAAGGGGGTGCGAGGAAGAAATAAATAATCTGACAATCACGCGTATCAAATGAGGAAAAGTTTTGCAGCGTAAATTAGTTCGGGGGTACGTCGCGGGACTACAAAAAAATTGGTGATGTCAAAACCAGTCCGGAACATTCACAAATAGGGGATGAAGTGGTTGCGAGAAAAAAAAAAAATTTGACGATCACGCGTATCAAATGAGAAAAAATTTTGTAGTGAACATGAATTCGGGGGCACGTTGTGGGACTATGAAAAAATCGGCGATATCATACCCATCCGTAACCTTCCAAATAAGGGATAAAGGTGGCGCGAGAACGAAAAAAAAATCTGACGATCGCGTGTATCAAATGGGCAAAAATTTTGCGGTGGACATAAGGTTAGGGGCACGTTGTGGAACTATAATAAAATTGGGGATGTCAAAACCCGTCCGGAACCTTCCAAATAGGGGATGAAGTGGGTGCGAGAACTAAAAAAAAATCTGACGATCACACGTATCAAATGAAGAAAAATTTTGAAGTGGAAATAAGTTCGAGGTCACGTTGTATGACTACAAAAAAATTGGCGATGTCAAAACCCATCCGGAAACTTCCCAAATAGGGGATGTCGGGGGTGCAAAAAAGAAAAAAATAATCTGACAATCACGCGTATCAAATGAGGAAAAGTTTTGCAGTGGAAATTAGTTCGTGGCGCGCTGCGGGACTACAAGAAAATTAGCGATGTCAAAACCCGTCTGGATCTTACCAATATAGGGGATGAAGGAGGTTGGAGAACGAAAAAAAATCTAACGATCGCGTGTATCAAATGGGGAAAAATTTTGCAGTGGAAATAAGTTCGGGGGCGCAAAAAGAAAAAAATAATCTGACAATCACGCTTATCAAATGAGGAAAAGTTTTGCAGTGGAAATTAGTTCGGGGCGCGTTGTGGGACTACAAAAAAAATTGGCGATGTTAAAACCCGTCCGGAACCTACCAATATAGGGAATGAAGGAGGTTGGAGGACGAAAAAAAAATCTGACGATTGCGTGTATCAAATGGGGAAAAATTTTGCAGTGGAAATAAGTTCGGGAGTACGTTGTGGAACTACAATAAAGTTGGCGATGTCTAAACTCGTCCGGAACCTTCCAAATAGGGGATGAAGGTGGTGCGAGAACTAAAAAAAAATCAGACTATCGCGTGTATCAAATGTGGAAAAATTTTGCGGTGGAAATAAGGTTAGGGGCACGTTGTGGAACTATAATAAAATTCGCGACGTCTAAACTCGTTCGGAACCTTCCAAATAGGGGATGAAGGTGGTGCGAGAACTAAAAAAAAATCTGACGATCACACGTATCAAATGAGGAAAAATTTTGCAGTGGATGTAAGATCGCACTCAAATGTGAGACTAAAAGAAATTGGAGATGTTAAAACATGTCCGGGCCTTCCCAAATTGGGGATGTAGCGGTTGCGAGATCGAAAAAAAAATCTGACGATCGGGCCTATCATATGAGGAAAAATTTTGCAGTGGAAATAAGTTCGCCGGCACGTTGTGGGACTAGAAAAAAATTAGCTATTTCAAAACCCGTCCGGAACCTTCCAAATAGGGGGTGGAGGGGATAGAAAAAAAAACTGACGATCGCGCGTATGAAGTGAGGAAAAATTTTGCAGTGGAAATAATTTCGGGGGCACGTTGTGGGACTACAGAAAAATTGGCGATGTCAAAACCCGTCCGGAACCTTCCAAATAGGGCGTGAAGGGGTTACGGGATAGAAAAAAAATCTGACGATCACGCGTATCAAATGAAGAAAAATTTTGAAGTGGAAATAAGTTCGAGGTCACGTTGTATGACTACAAAGAAATTGGCGATGTCAAAACCCGTCCGGAACCTTCCCAAATAGGGGATGTCGGGGGTGCAAAAAAGAAAAAAAAAATCTGACGATCACACGTATCAAATGAAGAAAAATTTTGAAGTGGAAATAAGTTCGAGGTCACGTTGTATGACTACAAAAAAATTGGCGATGTCAAAACCCATCCGGAACCTTCCCAAATAGGGGATGTCGGGGGTGCAAAAAAGAAAAAAATAATCTGACAATCACGCGTATCAAATGAGGAAAAGTTTTGCAGTGGAAATTAGTTCGTGGCGCGCTGCGGGACTACAAGAAAATTGGCGATGTCAAAACCCGTCTGGATCTTACCAATATAGGGGATGAAGGAGGTTGGAGAACGAAAAAAAATCTAACGATCGCGTGTATCAAATGGGGAAAAATTTTGCAGTGGAAATAAGTTCGGGGGCGCGAAAAAGAAAAAAATAATCTGACAATCACGCTTATCAAATGAGGAAAAGTTTTGCAGTGGAAATTAGTTCGGGGCGCGTTGTGGGACTACAAAAAAAATTGGCGATGTTAAAACCCGTCCGGAACCTACCAATATAGGGAATGAAGGAGGTTGGAGGACGAAAAAAAAATCTGACGATCGCGTGTATCAAATGGGGAAAAATTTTGCAGTGGAAATAAGTTCGGGGGTACGTTGTAGAACTACAATAAAGTTGGCGATGTCTAAACTCGTCCGGAACCTTCCAAATAGGGGATGAAGGTGGTGCGAAAACTAAAAAAAAATCAGACTATCGCGTGTATCAAATGTGGAAAAATTTTGCGGTGGAAATAAGGTTAGGGGCACGTTGTGGAACTATAATAAAATTGGCGATGTCTAAACTCGTTCGGAACCTTCCAAATAGGGGATGAAGGTGGTGCGAGAACTAAAAAAAAATCTGACGATCACACGTATCAAATGAGGAAAAATTTTGCAGTGGAAGTAAGATCGCACTCAAATGTGAGACTAAAAAAAATTGTCGATGTTAAAACATGTCCGGGCCTTCCCAAATTGGGGATGTAGCGGTTGCGAGATCGAAAAAAAAATCTGACGATCGGGCCTATCATATGAGGAAAAATTTTGCAGTGGAAATAAGTTCGCCGGCACGTTGTGGGACTAGAAAAAAATTAGCTATTTCAAAACCCGTCCGGAACCTTCCAAATAGGGGGTGGAGGGGATAGAAAAAAAAACTGACGATCGCGCGTATGAAGTGAGGAAAAATTTTGCAGTGGAAATAATTTCGGGGGCACGTTGTGGGACTACAGAAAAATTGGCGATGTCAAAACCCGTCCAGAACCTTCCCAAATAGGAGATGAATGGGGTGCGAAAAGCAAAAATAAATCTAACGATCGCGCGTATGAAATGAGGAAAAATTTTGCAGTGGAAATAAGTTCGGGGGCACGTTGTGGGACTACAAAAAAATTGGCGATGTCAAAACCCGTCCGGAACCTTCCTAATAGGGCGTGAAGGGGTTACGGGATAGAAAAAAAATCTGACGATCACGCGTATCAAATGAAGAAAAATTTTGAAGTGGAAATAAGTTCGAGGTCACGTTGTATGACTACAAAGAAATTGGCGATGTCAAAACCCGTCCGGAACCTTCCCAAATAGGGGATGTCGGGGGTGCAAAAAAGAAAAAAATAATCTGACAATCACGCGTATCAAATGAGGAAAAGTTTTGCAGTGGAAATTAGTTCGTGGCGCGCTGCGGGACTACAAGAAAATTGGCGATGTCAAAACCCGTCTGGAACTTACCAATATAGGGGATGAAGGAGGTTGGAGAACGAAAAAAAAATCTGACGTCGCGTGTATCAAATGGGGAAAAATTTTGCAGTGGAAATAAGTTCGGGGGCACGTTGTGGAACTACAATGAAGATGGCGATGTGGAAACCCGTGCGGAACCTTCCCAAATAAGGGATTACGGGTGTGCGAGAAAGAAAAAAAAATCTGACAATCGCGCGTTTCAAATGAGGAAAAATTTTGCAGTGAAAATAAGTTCGGGGGCACGTTGTGAGATAAGAGAAAAAATTGGCGATGTCAAAACCCGTCCGGAACCTTCCCGAATAGGAGATGAAGGGGATGCGAGAACGAAAAAAAAATGTGTCGATCGCGCGTATCGAATGAGGTAAAATTTTGCAGTGGAAATTGGTTCGCGTGCACGTTGTGGGACTACAAAAAAATTGGCGATGTCAAAACACGTCCAGAACCTTCCCAAATAAGGGATGACGGGTGTGCGAGAAAAAGAAAAATCTGACAATCGCGCGTTTCAAATGAGGAAAAATTTTGCAGTGAAAATAAGTTCGGGGGCACGTTATGAGACAACGAAAAAATTGGCGATATCAAAACCCGTCCGAAACCTTCCCGAATAGGAGTAGGCCAATCAATAGAGGTTTTTTGCGTGCCATAAATCTTATTAGTAAGCGGTAAACGCTATTGTATGCAGTATAATCCACAGTATAAGTGGTATATAAACTCGACAAGCAGCTCCGTTCTATATATATTCTTATTAACAATTTAATGCAAAAAAAGCGCTTTTTATGGTTTTTTGCTTTTATAGCCGAAACTAGTGGACCGATCTTGATAGTCCAATGAGATAAATTGTAGCTAATGAAATTACGAATAAAACTAGATGTTGATCGAATGGATCGGACGCTTAGTTATGGAGGAAAACGTGAAAAACCGAAAAAATAAGCGTTTTTTGAAAAATTCATATATCCGCCATTTTTAAAGATGTGGCGGATATCTCTGGCGAATTGATAGTAATTCACATGTACTTTATGTGTGCGAAAACCAGGGACTGTGCGATTATTAGTTTTTGCGTAATCGCGATTTCAATTTTTGTGTAGGCTATTTTTGAGCGATGCTGTATGCTCTACGGGTTATCCGATTTCAATTATCGAAAATGATTTTGAAAGTTCAAATGTTGAACTATAAAACGTCTATCTAGGATTTTTGATTAAGTACTGTTTTATACCTGAAAACAGCTGTCAAAGTTGACCAAAAACGCCCGAGCGCACGGAAGTGGTGGAATGGTGGCGGGTGCGCGGCGGCTGAGGGGAGCCGATATATATAGTAATAGAACGCGCTGCGCGCAACGCACAGATCTTTGCTTTTAATTTCCTCAGCAATTAGAGGAGCTATTTTAATCATTTTTTTTTATTTCGGGGTAACTCAACCCAACTAAACCGATTATGCACTTTTATTTGATTAAAAACGGACAGAAAGGCAGTTATTGGACGTTTTAATAGGTTGATAAAATAATAAATATAAACTTTCTATTTTTCTTAATCTACATTATATTTATTAGAAAAATTTACAGTGTTACTTAAAAACTATGTTACATTAATTAGTTTTTTTCCGCTTCGGTGGTAGCAAATCGATTTCATCCTCGCAGTGATACGAGTCGAGTTCGCATTCGTTCTTGTCACTCGAATCATCTTCTAATTCTAATAATGTTTTATTTATGATTAAGTTATAACATGTATCTTCGTGGCAGTGTGCACAAAGATTTGTGCACTCTAAGCCGTGATTTTTGCAACTGCACGAAGTATCTATACATCCCTTTTTCGAGCAAGTGCATGAAATTTGCGATAATAATTTTTGGGGTATCGGCGGATCCGTCGTTCCTACCGGGAGCAAACATTTATTTTTTATTTGCCAACACCAATCAGTAGGTATTAAAGAGTTATTACCTAACCATAATTGGAGTTGGTAATACACTCTAAATTCATGTTGCTTAGCGGATTCCTGCGTTGTTAAGCAAATTTCGTTTTCGTTTTGGCTTTGCAAAAATGTAAGTATCGCAAATCATGCAGTGAAAAATTACTGCTTTTTTCGATTAATTTCTTTTCTGCTTTGTTGCTGTACAGGTCGATTATTAACTTATAGGCATTGCTAGCTATTTTTTCAGAACTGGCATTTTTTTCATAAAATACTGCAGATAAATCTAATTATTTTTCGTGGTTAACTGTATCTATTAATTTATTTTTGCCTATTCTATAAAAACAAGAGGTTGTATCGAAGCCAGAAAATGCATGTAAAAATGTTATTCTATTTCTTAAAAAGGGATATTTGAAACTATTACAATTAAACTACTGATTTGGTGTTGAGCCTTTGTTTTCTTTAAAAAAATAAATGTTGTTAATGTTCTCTGCCAGTTCTGAAAAAATAACTAGCAAGTCTATGTCTTCGCCCACAATCACCACAGTTGTTTTATAATCAGCTCGGGCATTATTTATCGCAGTCATTACTATTAACCGATCCGCGTCCTTCGGGGCTATTTTTGTTTGAAATCGTACAGCATTTAGAGTTAAACAAAGCATATTTATTAATCTCGTTTTATTTTCTTCACTGCTCAAAAATTGCTTTTGATTAACAACAATCGTTGTATTGCTATCGAAAGTAACTTCACGACCTATATTCCTCAATTGCCTACGCGAACGCTCTACAGATTTTGTTGATGTTTTATTGTCGTCGGGATATCCATAAAAAATAATATAACTATTTTCGCTGTAATGTCTTGTCGCATACGAAACGTAGGTATTTATTATTTCTGCCATTTTCATGTTACTTTGCCACACGACTCTATGCAAAAATAATCCGCCGTCGACAACATGTGTTATCTTTGATGGTACGTTTATACTCGGTAATGAATCAAAATTGAGGTAGAATGCGGATTTAGATGTTTTCCGCATGCCATTTTCATCAAACAATGACAGCGGAATCGGCGATAGTTCATACGAACTACAATACTCTTTTATATCGTCTTGGTTTTGAATATTGAGCGAAATTTTTTGGAAAATTAGCAACGGTGAGATATACACATCCTCATTTGCACTATTTTTTATAGTGGAGTTCGCAGCTGCCAAATGGGTAACTTTACTGCTTCTTTTATATTTTACGTCAGTAAACTTTTTATTTGACGCCTCATCCATCAAAATCTTTCCTAATTCAAAAGCTTTGTGGCAATTCACGAGCGATAAATCACCAAGCACTCCGGAATATATACCAATTAATTTATCGCTTTCTGGGAATGGATCAAATGTATTAAAAAAGTCCTGCAGTTTTTTTAAGTCATCTGCGTCTCTGGAGATACGAGAAACTCGATTGTCGACATGCTGTTCAGATGTAGCAAATGTCATGTTGCAAAATAGCTCTATGGCATTGCTGACCTCTAATGCAGCTGCCCTTGACAACACCCATTTTCCAATGACATTTTCCATGAGTCCACGGCCGCGTGTCAAGCCTCCGGTGCATTTCATTGACCGCATCAAAACCTGCTCGATGGTCATATCAAACCATAATCCGCACCAAAAGCGATTTGAACGTCTTATCGTATGAAAGCCCTGCTTACAGAATTTATCATATTCCACTATATCCATGCTTTCTTTTAAATTAACCATCTGTTGGACGTACAAAAGACACGCCTTAGCGTATAAATGATGACCTGAAGCGAAAAAAAAGGTATCATTAACGTTACTGTTTCTACATGTTGGGCAAAATTACCAGAACGTTCTGCATCTATGTATCTTTGCAGTAAATAAATTAGTTTAAAATATTGTAGCCACAGTTGACTTGTTGGGCCATTATTTTCTAAATTCGTTATTACCGATGAAAATTTTATTTGTACGCTTTTCATTAAGAAAGTCATTAAATAATTTTCAAAATTTTCGGTTCCTACTTTTTGTAAATTATCATCTAAAAACGTTTTCTCTTCTTCTGAAAATTCTATTTTTTCTAAAATAATAGTAGCAAGCGCAGCTTGTACTAAAAGGCGACCTCGCACAGACCTCGAAAAAGCATGACCTGTTAAAGCCTTATCCGCTGATAATTCGGCGTATATCGTCGAAAAAGCTTCTTTCAGGCCGCTACCTGCCATTATATTACCAATAGCGCCAAGAAAAGACATCGCAAGATGAAATCCTCCTAATCGTGGGATTACTGAGCGGATATTATGGGGATCGTTATCTGCCTCTATAGAAGCGACGATTTCGCTAGCTTTCATGTATAAAGGCAAATCAAACGTTACAAAGCAGTGCTTTTGATTATTTGCATTTGCTCTCCGTCGTGCATCAATTAAAGATGTTAAAATTGTTGTATGGTCGCTCGGTGGCGCTTTAATAAACGGCAAAGCAATAATTCTCGTCGTACAAAAATCATTATTCAATAAATGAAATTTATTCATAAATCCGTGCCAATTCGGGGTCTTCCGTGGTGCAGTATGCTTGCCGTAAAAATATAAAAAATCGATCGCTTTGATTTCAATTGTGAAGTCAGCACGATGTATTTCTTTCCAATTACGTATAGTTATATTATCTAATTTGAATGGCTTGTTATTCTTAAAATCGGTCAATGGAAGGAAACCGAACGTGCCATCAGTACTAGTAGATAATGTTCCTTTTAAACGAGGCACACAATTATTAAAATTAACCGAACTTGATGGAGTCGCACACATAATACCGCCCATACAATGAAACGTATTTTTGCCATCAATGGTGGCTGTATTATGGTCCGCATTATCATATACGAATTGCAAATAGGTATCTCCAATGAAATCGAAATGTTCAGGGTCATTAACGAGGGAGTTTTCGAATCGTACTGTTTCTGCGTAGGACTCACAGAGCCCAATATTGTAGAGACAATCTATTAAACCTCGTGCTGCAAATTTCGTATGTATCATACATGAAAGTCCTAATAATATAGGCGATGAAAAGGATCGTGGTCGCATAGATGATATTAAAATATGGGCTGCGGTAACAATTCTGTTTTCCCACTTATCCCAAGATCCATTTTTTCGCTCATGTTTATGAGTTTTTATAAGAATTTCGAGCATTAGTTGCAACGTTTCCGGAATATCTTTAATGTTATTTAAGAAATCCGTTGGCGTATTATAATTCTCTAAGTCAACTTTCATAGCCCTAACATCTTGTAGAATAAAATGACTGGCTAATTCCACTATTCTCAACCTTTCTTCTTTTTCATTTACTTTGCGATTTGAATACCAGCTATCTTGTATACATTTACCTAACGTTTGTGTAAAACAAATAAAACGATCATTTGAGCTAGAATAAATTACTATTTCATCTTCGAAATGATTTTTTAAAAGTATTTCTATGCGACCAAGTCGGGGTAGATCAATATCTCCGAACTTATTTACATATATTTGTAATATATCTTTTAAAGAAAATTGACACTGATCGCTATTCTCCAATAAATAGTTGATATAAAAGATAATAAGTTACTCATATCTTCGGTTATCGGTCTACCCTTAACATTACAAGGACTATATGAGTAAAATACGCTTACGCATTTCGAGTGATAATAAACGGTGTTTTCTATATAATAATTATCAGATTCTTTTTTCAAATTAGATAACCGCGACGCTAGAATTTTATTCTCTTCGCTTTTAGGGAGAGCTTGTAACTTGTCTCCTGCTTGGAAACGTGGATTAAATTTTGCTTACGACTGTGACATTGATTTGAACAAAAAAAACAATGAGTTGAGAAAGCGAACCGTCGCCCTTCTTTACAACGATTTCGGTCTTTTAACCATGTTAATGCCGATGCTGCTAACGCCCTTTTTATATTAGACTCCCTCGTATAGAGAGTTTGACAAGTTTTATGTATTGTGATTTCTTTTAATTTTTGTAACTTTAAATGCTTCTTATCTTTTCTTTTATGACTGGCTAGAATAAGATTATTAATGGCCCGTTCTTTCAATATGTGCGATTTAGATGGTTCATTAGGCTTGTGGCAAAGTAAACAAATTTCATAGTCGTCAAGCCACTCCTGTTCGTCTTCCATAGCTTGTGTATTTTCATCGTGCCCGAATAAAAAACATATTAATGGAATACGTAAAGTTAAAATTCATATATGTGCAAATCTCACGAAAGATGCGACAAAACCTGAAATCACGTTTTGAAAATTTTTTTTCGAGCACACTTTCGAAACCTGGTTTTTCCTATTGTTTGTAGTATATAAAATGAAGATCCGCAGTTGTACAGCGTACATCAAGTTGCCTATTTTTTCTAGAACAACTTCTTACTTTTTAAGAAAATGGCAAAAAAAGCCCTTCTCTTCAAACCTCAGCTATTTAGCCCAGAAATGATCTACTCAAAGTTTTCAAACAGAAATTAAAACTAGCAAAAAAGAGCTTTAATTCCTTTTTTTAGAAATTAAAAAATGTTGATTCCTTCAAAAGTTACAAGGGTTTGAAGTTGAACGTCGAAAAGGCATAAAAATGCTCTCAAAGTCGGCGCGTCCGATTCCTGCGATTTTTTGCATTTTTATGCTTTTTCGACGTTCAACTTCAAATCCTTGTAACTTTTGAAAGAATCAACATTTTTTAACTTTTAAAAAAAGGAATTAAAACTCTTTTTTTCATGTTTTAATTTCTTTTTGTAAACTTAGAGTAGATCGCTTGTGGGCTAAATAACTGAGGTTTGAAGAGAAGGGCTTTTTTTGCCATTTTCTTAAAAAGTAAGAAGTGGTTCTAGAAAAAATAGGCAACTTGATGGACGATGCTCAACTACGAATTTCTCTTATACATACCACAAACAACGAGAAAAACCAGGTTTGGTAGGTGTGCTCCAAAAAAAATTTTCAAATCGTGATTTCGGGTTTTGTCGCATCTTCCGTGAGATTTGCACATATACGTTCGTCGTGGAGAAAATTAGTATATGCACCACGGGAGTAAGTAAAAAATCCATCAGATCGCATATAATTGTCGCCCGAGCCTTCGGCTCGGGCGACAATTATATGCGATCTGAGACATTCTTTACTTTTACTCCCTAGGTGCATAATCTACTATTAGTGTGAACACGACCGAGTAAATAATTTTTCATTTAATTTTAATAAGACTGTTTAATTTGGATGTTTTTGCAATAACATTTACCTAACATTCGTAGATGTAGATGCTTCTGCCTCGTCGGTAAGCTCCATTACGATGTTTTGTATACTGATCTTGTATACTGATTATCTAGGAATTTTAATAAGATATAATTAATATTTACGACTCTTATATTAAATTTAACTAATGAGAATCAGTATTATATACCACTTGTATAACAACACACATCGAGTGTTTTAAATACTTTCAAAGTCTTATTAACAATCTAAACTATTATGAATTTTTAATTGTTATATATAATGTTAATTTATAAAGTAATGTTTCTTAAACTCAAATAACAGGCACAAATTAATAAAAAAATTATTGGAAAGAAATTTTGAAATATATAAATATATATAAAAATACGCCACACTTATACACTATATACACATAAATTAAAAAAAAAAATAAAAAAAAGAATTAGAAAAAATGGAACCGTGATAGTATCGGGGATCGATACTTGGCAACTTGGCTATCCTTCACACTGCTATTTGCTCTTTCTACTCGAATGATTAAACAGAATGCCGGCAATACCGATTCCATTTATACTCATAAACTTTCAAACTTATTCTGTTCATGAAGCTATATTACTTAAAATAACATTTAAGTTGATTTAAACCTCAAGTTATATAAAAAAAACGCTACGAATTAGAAAAAAGAGTTTTTCAATTCAACAAAGATTTTTCAAAAACAAGAACCTAAAGTAACCGGATTTTAACATCCTACTGATAAACTAAAATATTTTACAAGAGACTACTTGATTAAAAATTATCCTGTTTTGATTTCTGATTGTTACAAAGACTTTCACCTATACTACATATACTACAATAAAAATTATACATACTTTTGTGTGCACCTCGTATAATGAATGTACAGTACGGTGTCGACTCCACTCCAAAAAGTTGATATTACACAATAAAATCACTGAACTAATTATTAATTTAATACAATTAAAATTAAGAAAAATTCACAATTTTAATATTTTAAAATAATTAAAATATTAGTAATAATTAAGTAGCTATTTATAAAATAAACACATGTATCAAAGATGCTTTGCAAACGTATAGTAGCTAGAGTCTCGGTGGCAACTGTAGTATAAACAGCTGAAAAGACCGTTGGTAGCGTCGCTTTCTCCTTCTTTGACCGCTTCAGTCCACGATATACAATAGTATGGTATAGTGGAAGAAAGTGGGGACAGAACAAAGTGGAGCGAATAGCATTACTATACTGTATATACAAGCAGATGTTCCGAGCGTAAACGTCCTTGATTATATAATACACGCCCGAGTAGATATTTATATACCTGCATCAAATCTCAAGCAAAATTAGCGTTTCTGTTCATTTTTCATCAAATAAAAGTGCAGAATCGGTTTAGTTGGGTTGAGTTACCCCGAAATAAAAAAAAATGATTAAAATAGCTCCTCTAGTTGCTGAGGAAATTAAAAGCAAAGATCTGTGCGTTGCGCGCAGCGCGTTCTATTACTATATATAACGGCTCCCCTCAGCCGCCGCGCGCCCCTCACCATTCCGCCACTTTCGTGCGCTCGGGCGTTTTTGGTCAACTGTGAAAGCTGTTTTCAGGTATAAAACAGTACTCAATCAAAAATCCAAGATAGACGTTTTATAGTTCAACATTTGAACTTTCAAAATCATTTTTGATAATTGAAATCGGATAACCCGTAGAGCATACAGCATCGCTCAAAAATAGACTACTCAAAAATTGAAATCGCGATTACGCAAAAACTAATAATCGCACAGTCCCTGGCTTTCGCACACATAAAGTACATGTGAATTACTATCAATTCGCCAAAGATATCCGCCCCATCTTTGAAAATGGCGGATATATAAATTTTTCAAAAAACGCTCATTTTTTCGGTTTTTCACGTTTTTCTCCGTAACTAATCGGCCGATCGATTCGATAAACATCTAGTTTTGTTCATAATTTCATTTACTACAATTTATCTCATTGGACCATCAAGATCGGTCCACTAGTTTCGGCTATAAAAGCAAAAGACTATAAAGAAGCGCTTTTTTTGCATTAAATTGTTAATAACAATATATATAGAACGGAGCTGCTAGTCTAGTTTATATACCACTTATACTGTGGATTATTCTGCGTACAATAGCGTTTACCGCTTACTAATAAGATTTATGGCACGATAACGCTGATTTTTTCTCTATTGACTGGCCTAGAGATGAAGGGGGTGCGAGAACGAAAAAAAAATGTGTCGATTGCGCGTCTCAAATGAGGTAAAATTTTGCAGTGGAAATTGGTTCGAAGGCAGGTTGTGGGACTACAAAAAAATTAACGATGTCAAAACACGTCCTCAACCTACCCATATAGGGGATGAAGGAGGATGGAGAACGATAAAACAATCTGACGATCGCGTGTACCAAATGGGGACAAATTTTGCAGTTGAAATAAGTTCGGGGGCACGTTGCGGAACTACAATAAAATAGGCGATTTGGAAACCCGTCCAGAACCTTACCAAATAGGGGATGAAGGGGGTGCGAGGAACAAAAAAATAATCTGACAATTGCGCGCATCACATGAGGAAAAATTTTGCAGTGGAAATAAATTCGGGGGCACGTCGTCAAACAACGAAAAAATTTGCGATGTCAAAACCCGTCCGGAACCTTCCCGAATAGGGGATGAAGGGGATGCGAGAACGGAAAAAAAATGTGTCGATCGCGCGTATCAAATGAAGTAAAATTTTGCAGTGGAACTTAGTTCGAGGGCACGTTGTGGGACTACACGAAATTGGCGATGTCAAAACCCGTTCGGATCATTCCCAAATAGGGGATGAAGGGGGTGCGAGAGCGTAAAAAAAAATCTGACAATAGCGCATATCAAATGAGGACAAATTTTACAGTGGAAATGAGTTCGGGGGCACGTTGTTGGGCTACAAAAATATCGGCGATGTGAAAACCCGGCCGGAACCTTCCAAATAGGGGATGAAGGGGGTGCGAGAATGAAAAAAAAATCTGGCGATCACGCGTATCAAATGAAGAAAAGTTTTGCAGTGGAAATAAGATCGGGAGCATATGTGGAACTACGCATAAATTGGCGATGTTATAACAAGTCCGGAACCTTCCCAAATTGGTGATAAAGCGGTTGCGAGAAAGAAAAACAAATTTGATGATCACGTGTATCAAAAGAGGAAAATTTTGTAGTGGAAATAAGTTCGGGGGCACCTTGTGGGACTACAATAAAGTTGGCGATGTGGAAACCGGTCCCGAACCTTCCCAAATAGGGGATGAAGGGGGTGCGAGGAAGAAGAAAATAATCTGACAATCACGCGTATCAAATGAGTAAAAGTTTTGCAGTGGAAATTAGTTCGGGGGCACGGTGTGGAACTTCAATAAAATTGGCGATGTGGAAACCCGTCCCGACCCTTACCAAATAGGGGATGAAGGGGGTGCGAGGAAGAAAAAAATAATCTGACAATTGCGCGTATCACACGAGGAAAAATTTTGCTGTGAAAATGAGTTCGGTGGCACGTTGTGAGACAATGAAAAAATTGGCGATGTCGAAACCAGTCCGGAACCTGCACAAATAGGGGATGAAGTGGGTGCGAGAACGAAAAAAAAATCTGATAATCACGCGTATCAAATGAGAAAATGTTATGCAGTGGAAATAAGTTCGAGGGCACGTTGTGGGACTACAAAAAAATTTGTGATGTCCAAACCCGTGCGGAACCTTCCCAAATAAAGGATGACGGGTGTGCGAGAATGAAAAAAAAATCTGACAATCGCGCGTTTCAAATGAGGAAAAATTTTGCAGTGGAAATAAGTTCGGGGGCACGTTGTGCGACATCGAAAAAATTGGCGATGTCAAAACCCGTCCGGAACATTCCCGAATAGGAGATGAAGGGGCTGCGAGCACGAAAAAAAAATGTGTCGAGCGCGCGTATCAAATGAGGTAAAATTTTGCAGTGGAAATTGGGTCGAGGGCACGTTGTGAGACTACAAAAAAATTGGCGATGTCAAAACACGTCCGGAGCATTCCCAAATAGGGGATGAAGGGGGTGCGAGAACGAAAGAAAAATCTGACGATCACACGTATCAAATGAGGAAAAATTTTGCAGTGGAAGTAAGATCGCAGTCAAATGTGGGACTACAAAAAAATTGGCGATGTTAAAACATGTCCGGACCTTCCCAAATTGGCGATGTACTGGGTGCGAGATCGAAAAAAACATCTGGCGATCACGCGTATCAAATGAAGAAAAGTTTTGTAGTGGAAATAAAATCGAGGGCAAATGTGGAACTACAAATAAATTGGCGATGTTAAAACAAGTCCGGAACCTTCCCAAATAGGTGATAAAACGGTTGTGAGAAAGAAAAAAAAATTTGACGGTCACGCGTATCTAATGAGGAAAATTTTGTAGTGGAAATAAGTTCGGGGGCACGTTGTGGGACTATAAAATAATCGGTGATGGCATAGCCATCCCGTACCTTCGAAATAGGGGAGGAACGGGGTGCGAGAACGAAAAAAAAATCTGACGATAGCGTGTATCAAATGGGGAAAAATTTTGGGGTGGAAATAAGGTTAGGGGCACGTTGTGGAACTACAAAAAAATTGGTGATGTCAAAACTCGTCCGGAGCATTCCCAAATAGGGGATGAAGGGGTGCGAGAACGAAAAAATAATCTGGCGATCACGCGTTTCAAATGAAGAAAAGTTTTGCAGTGGAAATAAGTTCGCGGGCATTTTGTGGGACTACAAAAAAATTGGCGAAGTCAAAACCTGTCCGGAACCTTCCCAAATAGGGGATAAAGGGGGTACGAGAACGCAAAAAATATCTGACGATAACGCGTATCAAATGAAGAAAAATTTTGCAGTGGAAATGAGTTTGGGGGCACGTTGTGGGAATACAAAAAAATTAGCGATATCCAAACCCTTCCAGAACCATCCCAAATTGGGGATGAAGGAGGTGCGAGAACGAAAAAAATATCTGACGAATGTGTGTATTAAATGAGGAAAAATTTTGCAGACGAACTAAGGTCGGGAGCACGCTGCGGGGCCCAAAAAAAACTGGCCATGTCCAAACCCGTCCGGAAACTTCCCAAATAGGGAATGAAGGAAATGCGAGAACGAATAAAAAAATCTAACGATCGCGCGTATCAAATGAGGAAAAATTTTGTAGTGTATATAAGTTCGGGGGCACGATGTGGGACTACAAAAAAATTAGCTATTCCAAAACCCGTTCGGAACCTTCCCAAATAGGGGATGAAGAGGGTGCGAGAACGAAAAAAAATGTGTCGATGGCGCGTACCAAATGAGGACAAATTTTACGGTGGAAGTAAGGTGAGGAGCACGTTGTGGAACTACAAAAAAAATTGGTGATGTCAAAACTCGTCCGGAGCATTCCCAAATAGGGGATGAAGGCGGTGCGAGAACGAAAAAATAATCTGACGATCACGCGTACCAATGAAGAAAAGTTTTGCAGTGGAAATAAGTTCGCGGGCACGTTGTGGGACTACAAAAAAATTGGCGATGTCAAAGCCTGTCCGGAACCTTCCCAAATAGGGGATAAAGGGGGTACGAGATCGAAAAAAATATCTGTCGATAACGCGTATCAAATCAAGAAAAATTTTGCAGTGGAAATGAGTTCGAGGTCACGTTGTGGGACCACAAAAAAATTGGCGATGTCAAAACCCGTCCGGAACAATCCCAAATAGGGGATGAAGTGGTTACGAGAACGAAAAAAAAAATCTGACGATCGCGCGTGTCAAATGAGGAAAAATTTTGCAGTGGAAATGAGTTTGGGGGCACGTTGTGGGCATACAAAAAAATTAGCGATATCCAAACCCGTCCAGAACCATCCCAAATTGGGGATGAAGGTGGTGCGAGAACGAAAAAAATATCTGACGAATGTGTGTATTAAATGAGGAAAAATTTTGCAGTCGAACTAAGGTCGGGAGCACGCTGCGGGGCCCAAAAAAAACTGGCCATGTCCAAACCCGTCCGGAAACTTCCCAAATAGGGAATGAAGGAAATGCGAGAACGAATAAAAAAATCTAACGATCGCGCGTATCAAATGAGGATAAGTTTTGCAGTGTATATAAGTTCGGGGGCACGATGTGGGACTACAAAAAAATTAGCTATTCCAAAACCCGTTCGGAACCTTCCCAAATAGGGGATGAAGAGGGTGCGAGAACGAAAAAAAATGTGTCGATGGCGCGTACCAAATGAGGACAAATTTTACAGTGGAAATAAGTTCGAGGGCACGTTGTGGGACAACAAAATAATTGGCAATTTCAAAACCTGTCCGAAAGCTGCCCAAATAGGGGATGACGAAGGTGCGAGAACGAAAAAAAAATCTGACGATAGCGCGTATCAAATGAGGAAAAATTTTGCAGTGAAAATGAGTTCGGGGGCACGTTGTTGAACTACAAAAATATCGGCGATGTCAAAACCCGTCCGGAACCTTCCCGAATAGGGGATGAAGGGGATGCGAGAACGGAAAAAAAATGTGTCGATCGCGCGTATCAAATGAAGTAAAATTTTGCAGTGGAACTTAGTTCGAGGGCACGTTGTGGGACTACACGAAATTGGCGATGTCAAAACCCGTTCGGATCATTCCCAAATAGGGGATGAAGGGGGTGCGAGAGCGTAAAAAAAAATCTGACAATAGCGCATATCAAATGAGGACAAATTTTACAGTGGAAATGAGTTCGGGGGCACGTTGTTGGGCTACAAAAATATCGGCGATGTGAAAACCCGGCCGGAACCTTCCAAATAGGGGATGAAGGGGGTGCGAGAATGAAAAAAAAATCTGGCGATCACGCGTATCAAATGAAGAAAAGTTTTGCAGTGGAAATAAGATCGGGAGCATATGTGGAACTACAAATAAATTGGCGATGTTAAAACAAGTCCGGAACCTTCCCAAATTGGTGATAAAGCGGTTGCGAGAAAGAAAAACAAATTTGATGATCACGTGTATCAAAAGAGGAAAATTTTGTAGTGGAAATAAGTTCGGGGGCACCTTGTGGGACTACAATAAAGTTGGCGATGTGGAAACCGGTCCCGAACCTTCCCAAATAGGGGATGAAGGGGGTGCGAGGAAGAAGAAAATAATCTGACAATCACGCGTATCAAATGAGTAAAAGTTTTGCAGTGGAAATTAGTTCGGGGGCACGGTGTGGAACTTCAATAAAATTGGCGATGTGGAAACCCGTCCCGACCCTTACCAAATAGGGGATGAAGGGGGTGCGAGGAAGAAAAAAATAATCTGACAATTGCGCGTATCACACGAGGAAAAATTTTGCTGTGAAAATAAGTTCGGTGGCACGTTGTGAGACAATGAAAAAATTGGCGATGTCGAAACCAGTCCGGAACCTGCACAAATAGGGGATGAAGTGGGTGCGAGAACGAAAAAAAAATCTGATAATCACGCGTATCAAATGAGAAAAAGTTATGCAGTGGAAATAAGTTCGAGGGCACGTTGTGGGACTACAAAAAAATTTGTGATGTCCAAACCCGTGCGGAACCTTCCCAAATAAAGGATGACGGGTGTGCGAGAATGAAAAAAAAATCTGACAATCGCGCGTTTCAAATGAGGAAAAATTTTGCAGTGGAAATAAGTTCGGGGGCACGTTGTGCGACATCGAAAAAATTGGCGATGTCAAAACCCGTCCGGAACATTCCCGAATAGGAGATGAAGGGGCTGCGAGCACGAAAAAAAAATGTGTCGAGCGCGCGTATCAAATGAGGTAAAATTTTGCAGTGGAAATTGGGTCGAGGGCACGTTGTGAGACTACAAAAAAATTGGCGATGTCAAAACACGTCCGGAGCATTCCCAAATAGGGGATGAAGGGGGTGCGAGAACGAAAGAAAAATCTGACGATCACACGTATCAAATGAGGAAAAATTTTGCAGTGGAAGTAAGATCGCAGTCAAATGTGGGACTACAAAAAAATTGGCGATGTTAAAACATGTCCGGACCTTCCCAAATTGGCGATGTACTGGGTGCGAGATCGAAAAAAACATCTGGCGATCACGCGTATCAAATGAAGAAAAGTTTTGTAGTGGAAATAAAATCGAGGGCAAATGTGGAACTACAAATAAATTGGCGATGTTAAAACAAGTCCGGAACCTTCCCAAATAGGTGATAAAACGGTTGTGAGAAAGAAAAAAAAATTTGACGGTCACGCGTATCTAATGAGGAAAATTTTGTAGTGGAAATAAGTTCGGGGGCACGTTGTGGGACTATAAAATAATCGGTGATGGCATAGCCATCCCGTACCTTCGAAATAGGGGAGGAACGGGGTGCGAGAACGAAAAAAAAATCTGACGATAGCGTGTATCAAATGGGGAAAAATTTTGGGGTGGAAATAAGGTTAGGGGCACGTTGTGGAACTACAAAAAAATTGGTGATGTCAAAACTCGTCCGGAGCATTCCCAAATAGGGGATGAAGGGGGTGCGAGAACGAAAAAATAATCTGGCGATCACGCGTTTCAAATGAAGAAAAGTTTTGCAGTGGAAATAAGTTCGCGGGCATTTTGTGGGACTACAAAAAAATTGGCGAAGTCAAAACCTGTCCGGAACCTTCCCAAATAGGGGATAAAGGGGGTACGAGAACGCAAAAAATATCTGACGATAACGCGTATCAAATGAAGAAAAATTTTGCAGTGGAAATGAGTTTGGGGGCACGTTGTGGGAATACAAAAAAATTAGCGATATCCAAACCCTTCCAGAACCATCCCAAATTGGGGATGAAGGAGGTGCGAGAACGAAAAAAATATCTGACGAATGTGTGTATTAAATGAGGAAAAATTTTGCAGATGAACTAAGGTCGGGAGCACGCTGCGGGGCCTAAAAAAAACTGGCCATGTCCAAACCCGTCCGGAAACTTCCCAAATAGGGAATGAAGGAAATGCGAGAACGAATAAAAAAATCTAACGATCGCGCGTATCAAATGAGGAAAAATTTTGCAGTGTATATAAGTTCGGGGGCACGATGTGGGACTACAAAAAAATTAGCTATTCCAAAACCCGTTCGGAACCTTCCCAAATAGGGGATGAAGAGGGTGCGAGAACGAAAAAAAATGTGTCAATGGCGCGTACCAAATGAGGACAAATTTTACGGTGGAAGTAAGGTGAGGAGCACGTTGTGGAACTACAAAAAAAATTGGTGATGTCAAAACTAGTCCGGAGCATTCCCAAATAGGGGATGAAGGCGGTGCGAGAACGACAAAAAAAAATCTGACGATCGCGCGTGCAAATGAGGAAAAATTTTGCAGTGGAAATGAGTTTGGGGGCACGTTGTGGGAATACAAAAAAATTAGCGATATCCAAACCCTTCCAGAACCATCCCAAATTGGGGATGAAGGAGGTGCGAGAACGAAAAAAATATCTGACGAATGTGTGTATTAAATGAGGAAAAATTTTGCAGACGAACTAAGGTCGGGAGCACGCTGCGGGGCCCAAAAAAAACTGGCCATGTCCAAACCCGTCCGGAAACTTCCCAAATAGGGAATGAAGGAAATGCGAGAACGAATAAAAAAATCTAACGATCGCGCGTATCAAATGAGGAAAAATTTTGTAGTGTATATAAGTTCGGGGGCACGATGTGGGACTACAAAAAAATTAGCTATTCCAAAACCCGTTCGGAACCTTCCCAAATAGGGGATGAAGAGGGTGCGAGAACGAAAAAAAATGTGTCGATGGCGCGTACCAAATGAGGACAAATTTTACGGTGGAAGTAAGGTGAGGAGCACGTTGTGGAACTACAAAAAAAATTGGTGATGTCAAAACTCGTCCGGAGCATTCCCAAATAGGGGATGAAGGCGGTGCGAGAACGAAAAAATAATCTGACGATCACGCGTACCAATGAAGAAAAGTTTTGCAGTGGAAATAAGTTCGCGGGCACGTTGTGGGACTACAAAAAATTGGCGATGTCAAAGCCTGTCCGGAACCTTCCCAAATAGGGGATAAAGGGGTACGAGATCGAAAAAAAAAAATATCTGTCGATAACGCGTATCAAATCAAGAAAAATTTTGCAGTGGAAATGAGTTCGAGGTCACGTTGTGGGACCACAAAAAATTGGCGATGTCAAAACCCGTCCGGAACAATCCCAAATAGGGGATGAAGTGGTTACGAGAACGAAAAAAAAAATCTGACGATCGCGCGTGTCAAATGAGGAAAAATTTTGCAGTGGAAATGAGTTTGGGGGCACGTTGTGGGCATACAAAAAAATTAGCGATATCCAAACCCGTCCAGAACCATCCCAAATTGGGGATGAAGGTGGTGCGAGAACGAAAAAAATATCTGACGAATGTGTGTATTAAATGAGGAAAAATTTTGCAGTCGAACTAAGGTCGGGAGCACGCTGCGGGGCCCAAAAAAAACTGGCCATGTCCAAACCCGTCCGGAAACTTCCCAAATAGGGAATGAAGGAAATGCGAGAACGAATAAAAAAATCTAACGATCGCGCGTATCAAATGAGGATAAGTTTTGCAGTGTATATAAGTTCGGGGGCACGATGTGGGACTACAAAAAAATTAGCTATTCCAAAACCCGTTCGGAACCTTCCCAAATAGGGGATGAAGAGGGTGCGAGAACGAAAAAAAATGTGTCGATGGCGCGTACCAAATGAGGACAAATTTTACAGTGGAAATAAGTTCGAGGGCACGTTGTGGGACAACAAAATAATTGGCAATTTCAAAACCTGTCCGAAAGCTGCCCAAATAGGGGATGACGAAGGTGCGAGAACGAAAAAAAAATCTGACGATAGCGCGTATCAAATGAGGAAAAATTTTGCAGTGAAAATGAGTTCGGGGGCACGTTGTTGAACTACAAAAATATCGGCGATGCCAAAACCCGTCCGGAACCTTCCAAATAGGGGATGAAGGGGGTGTGAGAACGAAAAAAAAATATGACGATCACGCGTATCAAATGAAGAAAATTTTGCAGTGACAATAAGTTCGAAGGCACGTTGTGGGACTACAAAAAAATTGGCGATTTCAAAAAACCAGTCCGGAACCTTCGCAAATAGGGGATGAATGGGGTGCGAGACGAAAAAAAAATTTGACAATGACGCGTATCAGATCAGGAAAAATTTTGCAGTGGAAATAAGTTGAGGGGCACGTTGTAGGACTACCAAAGTATTGGCGATGTCCAGACCCGTCCGGAACCTTCCCAAATAAGGGATGACGGGGGTGCGAGAACGTAAAAAAAAAGTTCGAGGGCACGTTGTTGAACTACAAAAATATCGGCGATGCCAAAACCCGTCCGGAACCTTCCAAATAGGGGATGAAGGGGGTGTGAGAACGAAAAAAAAATATGACGATCACGCGTATCAAATGAAGAAAATTTTGCAGTGACAATAAGTTCGAAGGCACGTTGTGGGACTACAAAAAAATTGGCGATTTCAAAAAACCAGTCCGGAACCTTCGCAAATAGGGGATGAATGGGGTGCGAGACGAAAAAAAAATTTGACGATCGCGCGTATCAAATGAGGACAAATTTTGCAGTGGAAATAAGTTCGAGGGCACGTTGTGGAACAACAAAATAATTGGCAATTTCAAAACCTGTCTGGAAGCTGCCCAAATAGGGGATGAGGAAGGTGCGAGAACGAAAAAAAAATCTGACAATGACGCGTATCAAATCAGGAAAAATTTTGCAGTGGAAATAAGTTGAGGGGCACGTTGTAGGACTACCAAAGTATTGGCGATGTCCAGACCCGTCCGGAACCTTCCCAAATAAGGGATGACGGGGGTGCGAGAAAGAAAAAAAAATCTGACGATCACTCGTATCAAATGAGGAAAAACTTTGCATTGGAAATAAATCCGGGGGCGCGTTGTGGGACTACAAAAAAATTAGCCATTACAAAACCCGTCCGGAACCTTCCCAAACAGGGGATGAAGTGTTTGCGAGAAAGAAAAAAAAATCTGACGATCCCGCGTATCAAATGAGAAAAATTTTGAAGTGGAGATAAGTTGAGGGGCACGTTGTGGGACTACAAAAAAATTGGCGATATCAAAACCCGTACGGAACCTACCCAAATAGGGGCTGAAGTGTGTGCGAGAACGAAAAAAAATCTGACGATCGCACGTTTCAAATGAGGAAAAATTTTGCACTGGAAAGAAGTGCGGGGGCACGTTGTGGGACTACAAAAAAATTGCCGATGTGAAAACTCGTAACATTCCCAAATAGGGGATGAAGTGGGTGCGAGAACGAAAAAAAAAATCTGACGATCGCGCGCGCGTATCAACTGAGGAAAAATTTTGCAATGGAAATAAGTTCGGGGGCACGTTGCGGGACTATAAAAAATTATCTTTGTCAAAACTCGTCCAGAACATTCCCAAATAAGAGATGATGCGCGTGCGAGAACGAAAAAAAAATCTGACGATCGCGCGTATCAAATGAGGAAAAATTTTGCAGTGGTAAGAAGTTCGGGGGCACGTTGTGGGCCTACAAAAAAATTTGCGATGTCCGGAATCTTTCCAAATAGGGATTGAAGGGGGTACGAGAACAAAAAAAAATCTGACGATCGCGCATATCAAATGAGGAAAAATTTTGCAGTGGAATAAGTTCGGGGGCATGTTGGTGGTCCACAAAAAAATTTCCGATGTCAAAACCCGTCATTTAGTAATAAAAGAATCATTTAATCTTTGTAATTAATATAGAAAAGAATTTATTACTCTACCATTTTATTTTTATTTAAGTAAAGTAGTTAGAAAAAATTCATGTTTTTGTCAGTAAGTATGGGTTGTCTTTACTATTAATGTAATTTTGTGCTTTAAAAATATATAACCGGTTTTAAGGTTGTGCGACCCGTAACATGTCATTCAAACGTTAGTTTTTAATGTTAAAACTGTGATAAATAACTATGTAAAGCAAATAATCAATTTTGAATTTTCGCTATCTATGTATAAATGCAATAACAATATTATAAGCTTTAAAACTCGGAAATCGAAGGGGAATTGTAAAATTAGCATAGTTCGTTTTAAAATTGTCATTATGTCTAAATTAGCGCATTTTCACGATTTTAAAACAAGATATGCCAATTCTACAATTTTTCTTTGATATCGAATTTATAAAGCTTATAATATTCCTGTTGCATTTATACATAGATCGCGAAAACTTCAAATTGATTATTTTCTTTACATAATTGTTTATCACAGTTTTAACGTCAAAAACTAACTTTTGAATAGGATTTTACGGGTCATGCAACCTTAACTTTAGTATACAAAATGATGACAAAACATAATTCGGAAAATTGTTCTTAAACAGACGACAATTAATGTTAATAAAAAAGAAATAATTTCTCGAAGTGTTTAAGCAAATACAAATACAATAGGTTCCGTGCCATTAAAGACGGACAATTAAGTTCGGAGATTGACACACGCACAAATCTATGTTGAAATTTTTTAACATAGTGAAATTCTATTGCAAAGGTCCTCTAGAACGTTTCTAAGATCCTTAGTATTATAACATATCCCCTATAAACAAACAAAACAAGTCAGAAATGTTTTCATATATTTTTAAAATTTAGGTAAAATTTAAATAAATCTATATTATTCTTTTAGTTTATTTTTATTACTAAGTCATGTGGTAAAACAATTGAAAGTATTGTTGAAAATACTTGTGTTCAATATATTTTGACTTTAGAAATTCAAAATATTTATTTCGTGTAATTTACTTGTTATTTATGGAGATATTGTATATTTTACATTAAGTGCGAGAAATGGGGTTTCCGTTTACGGGAATCGCCTGCACGAGTTCTCAATGAATTTTTTTGGCAGCGTATGAGAGAAAATTTGAGAAATGGGAAGTAAAATCTTGTTTCTAGTGCCGCTTATACATGAATGTATCATATATGACTGGAAATATCTCCAGAGAAAAAATACATCAATTATGCGTTTAGAAATATTCTCCCACCAAAAAAATAAACAGAAATATGTAGATTTTCAAGCTTTGAATTCTAATAACTTAAAAACGCATCGTCAAAACGTTGCCAAATTTTGTTCAATAATGTCAAGTATTTGTTTTTTATCAATATTACAATATACGATTTTTTCTTATTGTTGTATTTATTCAAATAAGGAGACGGAATAAAAGACACACAACTGTTTTGGTTTTAGTGAGTTTTCTTTTATTTAGTGCTTCGCACACGGACACTCCTTCTTCGATGACCGTTGCCACTCGACTGACTTGTCGCCGCTCGCAGGGGGCGCTCGCTTTCTGTATCAGTTGAAAGGGTAACTGTATATGAGAGAGCATGGTACAAACGCTACATTCCAACACTCCCTCCCGTTTGACCTAAGTCTCTCTTTAGTCTTACAAAACTACAATTCATATAATAATCTATTCAGTCTTGTAGACTCCTTTGACTCGCCGGACTCGTCGAACTCCCCTTTTCTCACCGTACTATCCTTGATTTATTATTCCTGTTGTTCTGAAAAAAAACTTTAGTGAGAAACATGTAAATGATATAATGGTGTATTAAATAATCGCGCCATTAATTTTTCATGTAGATCGAGAAGTAGTGGTTTAGTAAATATATCCGCAATTTGATCTTTAGATCTTATCCATTTTATTTCTATACGTTTTAGCTTAACACTCCTTAACGTAATGTTCTTTTGTCTCTGTCATATGTCTTAGCTTGTTCCCACCGCTAGTCTCAGCGTTTATTTTAGCGGCTTTATTATCACACCATAAAGTCATGGGATAAAACGACTCACCAACTACTAATTTTATAGAGTTATGTAGAGAGTTCATTTCTTGATACACATCGCTCATAGCTACATACTTTGCCTGACATGTTGACAATGCAACATACTGTTGCTTTCGAGTACGCCAAGCTATCGTATCTCCGAATAGTTTAATGGCATAACCACAAGTGGGTAGTGACCCTTTGCAATCTGAGAAGCTAGCGTCAGAGTATGCTTGAATGTCACCTGTCTCACCTGCATATCTTATAGCCATTTTCTTAGTACCTTTCAAGTATCTCAGAATGCGTTTTGCTATCAACCACTCATTTTCAGTAGGATCAATTTGGTGTCTGCTTAATATATTTACTGCATAATTAATATCAGGTCTAGTCGCGCCTGTTAAGTATAATAAGCATCCTACCACTTCCCTATATGGAGCATGTATTTCTGTCTCCCCTGACTCATTTACCTCACCATCGATATCAGATTCACGTACCTTTTTTTCACGGTTTAATACCTGACTAGTCACCATAGGGGATTTGCATGGATGCGAGTGTTCAAATCCATATCTTTGTAATAATCGATCAATATAGTTTTCCTGAGATAGTTCTAAAACCTGTTTCTTTCTATCGCGCCTAATTGAAATTCCTAAGAATTCACACCTTGTAATTTAGCTACATCATTACTTGCAATTATAATATCATCAACGTACAAAAGCAGAATTAGGAACTTCTCCTTTTCTCGCCAGGTGAATAAACATGGTTCTAAGTCAGAATTTTTCAAGTTTAGTTTTTCCGCAGCCTCAGTGAATCTATCATTCCAACGCTTGGGGCTGATTCGTAAACCATAAAGAGCTTTCTCCACTTTGCAGACTTTGTTTTTCCTTTCATTTTCATTATGCAGAGTTCCATCGGGAATATGCATATAAATCTCTTCGTCTATGGTCCCGTTAAGGAAGGCTGTTTTTACGTCCAGCTGACACACCTCGAGATCATACTTATTTATTATTGCAAATATTGTACGCACCAAAGGTAGCCTCGATACTGCAGCATACGCCTCGCTTAATTTGTACTTGTTGAGATCTTTAAAACCCCTGATTACTAATCTCGCCTTGAATTTTACGTCACCATTTGGTTTTAATTTTCTTTTGAATATCCACCTAGAATCTATTATGTTTGTTTTCGCACCCTCATCTAGTCTTGCCGGTGTGTCCACTAATCTCCACACCTTGTTTTTATACATAGAGTCCAATTCAGAATTAATAGCCTTTTGCCATTGGCCCTTGTCCTTTGATAACATAGCTTCTTTATAATTCGATGGATCAGAGTTTATTTTTATTAGCAAGGCGTAATATACCTCGTCATTGTACTGCCTGGTTATAGAATTTGCTTTGTTTTGATTTGGAACAGTGAATAAAGCTTGAGCTTTTATTTGTTCATCAAGGTCCAGTGATTCGAAGCTATTATCTTTTATTTTCAAACTACTGATCTGCTCACCTTCTTTATTAGATTCCACACCTTTCTTGGGCCTGGCTCTTTTTCTCTTACCTTCTCCCTCCGGTTTTAAATTGTTCTCACACACCTTTTCTTCATTATCCAACTTAATAAACCAATTTTCTTTATCAATCTCACCAGAATCAATTAGATGATTTTTAATACTATTCTTGCCGTATATATCTCCATAAACAAGCCTTTCATTGAATCTAGCATTCCTGCTTTCGTAGTATTTGCCTTCTTCTGGTTTTAAAAATTGAAAACCCGTTGGTGTATAACCAACTAAAATAACTCGCCTTGCTTCAGATCGAAATTTAGGACCGGTTTTCCTTTGCACCTTTATGTAACCGAGTTAAATGGTAAGCTTTTCATTTTGGCTATCATACACACCTCGCAATTTAGTAAAGCTTCATCGAAGATAGCTTTTCTCAATCCTGTAGTTTCCGGAAATTTGTTTTGCAAAGCCTTGAGATATGTGATGGACGCGTGTCGAAACCGAGCATGCCACGATAGGGCTTCATTATTTGCTTTAAAGCGCTCATTTGTTATTAGAAATGGTGACTCTTGATCAGGTGATACTACAGATGGTAACTCATCTATATCGTGAAATTGTCTATCACAAATCGTTGTATCAAAGTTAGATATTTCTTTTATTTGTAGTATGGATTTTTCTTTGAATTTCTCACCTTCTTTTTCAGTTTCTAATTTTTCATTGAAGTCAGTTCTCTCACCTGTATCATTTACATTTTCTTCTTTATTTAATGTTTCCTCTCTTTTTCTATCTCATTATTCGAAGCCTTTTTCGCTCTGCTTCGTGTGAAATGTGTGTGCTCACCTGTTTCATTATCTGATAGATTTGCAAAGTTACATCTATTGGCACTACCCTGAGTGACAGAATCATTCGTATTACTACTATTTATTTCCAACTCAATAACCCAGTACGGTTGTTTATACACCCCTGTGATGAATGATTCGTTTAAAATCGGATCAAAAATATCTATTTTCTCATCGTCAAGGTAAATACCCAGACCCATTTCTGCGAATCTGCGCAATGACAACAAGTTCTCCGACAATGATTCAGCACAAATAACGTTATCCAATTTTAGAGTTTTATTATTAGCTTGATTAATTTCTACTATGCCGCTCCCGTCCGAATTTAAGTCCGCAGACTTGTTTTTATTTGCGCACCTTATCACACCTTTATCGGAATCGTTAAATTTTTTAAAAATGACCCTAGAGTTAGTCAAGTGCTCTGTGACTCCAGAGTCAGCCAAGAACCTTGAGATAATCGCAATTCTCTCCCCATCTCTTTTAGTTTTTAACGCTTTTTTATCTCGCACGGACGTATTTAAAGCATTACTTAATGTTATTACAGTTTTTAACGTATTCTCACCTTTGTTAATTTTCGCTCCGCTTTCTCCTGTATTTTGCCCTAGTCTCTGGTTGCTGCTGTTCTGTCCCTTTCCTTCTCTATTGCCATATACCCTACCTGCCCTGCCTCTACCCCTACCTCTACCTCTCATATCAAAACGACCTCTTTTCGCATCTCTATAATTGTCGCTCGAGGAATTCGCATGCCCTCTTTTCGCACCGCGTTTGATATTTAGTCCTTTACCTTGATTGTCTTTTTGGTAATGCGGTTTTCTCTCTTGTTGTGCCAACCAGACTGGGCAATCTCTCTTCATGTGGTTTGCTATTTTCCAACAGCCGTAGCACTCCTTGGCACCTGGAGGATGGGGACACTCTTTCGCCATATGATCAAAGCCACCACAATTGTAGCAGTAGTCGTCCGCTCCTTTAGTTTTTCTCACCCTTGTGTAGTTTGCTCTCACCGGTTTGGTTTCTCCAGCATTGCTGATACTTGCCTGGTTCCGCATGGCCTCATCCTCCAATAACAAAGTTTTTAATTGATCAAATGTTAGCCCATGACCAGTTAAAGTTTTGTTCGAGAATTCATTTGTTTGGATATTTGACACAGACACTATTATTGCATTGAAAAATGCATCTCTTTTCTCTCCTTCTGATAGTGGTGTGGCACCTGGGGCATTTTCGTAACTCCGGACTAAACATCAAAATGCTCACAGAACTCTGCAGCTTTTATCTTTCCAATAATGTATTTTAGACAGTACAATTGTTTTCTCACCGAATGGGAAGTAACATTGTTTTCACACCTTTTTATCTCTTTGATTTTGTCCAAAATTTTTACCGGATTTTTTATATGTGTAACTTTAGAGTGATAATAAGTACCAATCCGATTTATCAAGATATCTTTGACTTTAAAATTTTGATCTGTAAGTATTTTTTCGTCTATTACTTCCATATTTAAATCCTTTTCTACTATATGTAACAGATCTAGCGTCCGAAGTTCTGACGAGAAGAAATCATAGAAATGTTCATATTTTGTGTTTGTGGTTAATATGTAATCGCGCCTCTTATTCACACCTTTATTTATTTCTTTATTTTTCATAGTCATTAGTTCATTTTTAAGCAGACTTTTAATTTTAGATTGTAATTCATTTTCCGTATGCCCAGGTGTCACACCCATCTCACCACGACCATTAGCATTATTTTGACTCACCTCTTGATTTTCTTGCACCTCATTCCTCACATTCGGATCTTTATTTACCGTTGCCAAATTTCCAAGAGATTTCTCTATATTTGTTAATGTCGCTTTCAGAGCAACATTTTCTTCTTTGAGGTTTTCATTTTGTTCACTCACTTTTTTAAACTCAGTTACGAATTTTTCATCCAGCAATTTTTGATTTGATGAAATAACACTCACCCCCTTCATCAATTCTTTTATGCTGGCGAGAGCATTCGTGTACAGATCTGAGTGCTTACCGACAATCTGTATTATTTGGTTGAACTTTTCATCCTGCTTGCCAATTTGTTCTGACACTATTTGAAAGGGTTTGTCATTAATTTTATTATTTATTTTGTTAGAGGTTTGAGGGGGCAGAGCATTGTTGGGCGTGACAACTGATTGATCCATACCTTTATTTATAGCCTCACTCACTGAGGATTCTGTCGAACTTGCCTGTGTCGCTATGCTCACCATCTCACCCTTCTCACCTTGAACCGTACCATTTATCACACCGTTGTCGTCTTCACCCCTTTCCTTTAATAATTCTGCCTTCTGTTCTTCACTTATCTCACCATCCTCTACAGTAGTGGACTTTTCCTGATGGATTGGAAAAACTGGCATAAAGAGAGGTAGATCATTTTTGGTTTATATAAAATATTTATCGTTAGCCAGTTTTTGTTGATGTTAATTAGTTGACCGAATGCGAGTATGACTAATCAACAACGAACATGTATATCAGCCTCCGAACGCAAGATTTCTAATATACAGCCCTAGTCTTCCCTGCCACAACACAAGAACGCAATGCTTTGGTGACTGGGTCGACCCATCAGGTGATAAAAGGAAATTGTGCGTATATAAATATGCGCACTCATGTGCTTATACTCACACACGACCCCTGAAATTCTGATCTGAATTTACACAGTTTATTTCCTTTATTTTGAATATTTAATTGCATGCATTAAATATTTTCTGCGACAACACACCTTTCTGACCATAGTTTTCTCACCCTGTTATACATGTATATATTACACACCTGTTATATATTTTCCACCTTTCTCTGTTTGGACATGTACCACCTCCCCTTCAATAGCTATTGTTATTACTTCTCCTTTGTGTATTTTCTCCAGCCGGAAGGCTTTACGAATGTACATCCATACTTGTTTTAACAAGTCTTCAGCTGTAAAATTTCAATCATAATTAGTTAGTACATACACACCATATATTCACTCCCAACCTCACGACATGTAGATGGGTTTGTCAGAAAGAGCGAGAGCGCGCCGTGTTTTTCCGGAGCCGCGTTACGCGCGCGCCGTACTTTAGCTTTTCATGCTCACACCTATACACATGCGCCTCTCCCTCACGTCGGTGGTCGCCACACGTGCCAATAGCCCGTGCGAGAGCGCGCGTGCACTCACACTCCCGCCCGCCGACCACGGCTAGCACTCGCCTCGGGCGCCACTGGGCCTTCTGGGCTTCTTCCCCCCACTTGCGCCCCTCTCGTCTCTCCTTTTCCACGAGCTCCCAAACTCGCGCCCCGGCCATTGCGTGCCCGTTTCCCGGAATTTGTGAAAAACCCGCGCACTCGCGCGTTTTTGTTTTTCCGTCTTTTTTTTTTTATAATTCGGAGAGACAATTTAGCAGTTTGTATACTCACCTTTTTCGCTCTGAGTGGGGCTCACACCTGCCGATTTATTGGCCAGCTCATCCAATTTCGACATCATTTCCCCTTCCTTGTTGGTCGCACCGGCACAGAAAACACACCTCGTGAAGACCAAACCTCTGCTTCACACCGCGAAAATGAAACTCTGCTACACACCGCTTTCTATATCCGTCTCTCAGCTTATGCGCAATGGAAGCGCTATAATCCGGGCCTATAACCTGTTGTATTTATTCAAATAAGGAGACGGAATAAAAGACACACAACTGTTTTGGTTTTAGTGAGTTTTCTTTTATTTAGTGCTTCGCACACGGACACTCCTTCTTCGATCACCGTTGCCACTCGACTGACTTGTCGCCGGTCGCAGGGAGCGCTCACTTTCTGTATCAGTAGAAAGGGTAACTGTATATGAGAGAGCATGGTACAAACGCTATATTCCAACACTTATTAATTAAAATGTATACTATCACCAAGTTGAGAACCGGTATTGCATGTTAAAGCTTGTAACTTTGGAGCCTAATATTTCTATTTTGAATCGTGAGAATGAATTGAAATTTGGAACATTTATACGTATACCATTATAATCAACAAATATATTAATTTTCGTAATGATTGTAAGAAGACGCATTTGGGATGAAGTACCTTTAAAAAATTTTTCCACTGAACAGTTCGAGAAATCACAGGGGGGGGTCCAGAGTTTCGACGATTCATTATAAAATTGAAGTCAACTATAGACGTTTTTCAGTTCAACATATGGTAATGCAGATTGTTCTTAATTTTGAAATTCTAAATTACGAAAAACATATTTTCGAATGTAACAGTTCACCTACTGTCCAAAACATCGAATTTCACCAATACGATCTCAATGCAAACATAACCTGTTTCTAATGATTTATTTCGAAATATCTATATTGTACCCCTATTAAAATTCTATTAATGAAATTCGATATTTTGGACAGTAGGTGAACTGTTACATTCGAAAATATGTTTTTCGTAATTTAGAATTTCGAAATTAAGAACAATCTGCATTACCATATGTCGAACTGAAAAACGTCTATAGTTGACTTCAATTTTATAGTGAATCGTCGAAACTCTCACCCCCCCCCCCCCAATCACATTTTTTGACTCGCGGGCTGAAAGTACCGGTGTTGCTCCCGGCGCCCGCACCCGATCGCAAAGGTTGTATTTTTAGCCTTGCCAAGCAAAAAAATAGTATACGGGCCACGGAAGAAAATAAAGAATGCCTTAGACCGCATTTTTGTCACCCTGGCCTTCGGCTCGGGTGACAATTTACATGTGATCTGGGACATTCTTTACTTTTACTCCCAAGATGCGTAATATACTATTTCCACACTATAATCAGTGTGGGAAATACGAATTTCCCGCATACTTTTACGAAGTATTCATATTTCGTTATAATTAAATATTCATTCTCTATTATTTTATTCTATATTGTACGTCATTGAAAAAAATCTAAATAAAAAAGATGGGGAGATTAAATGTTATAAAAATGTATTAAAATGCTAAAAACATTTTTGTTTTTAGGATTAGAGAGTAGGTTGAGAAGAATGCTTAAAAATGAGATTTGTAGGATATTTTTACTATTTACTATAAAAAAAAAATTATTTTAAAATAAAGTCTGCATTATTTTTATCGTGCCAAGACAGACTTAAAAATTATATTCTGGATGTTATGAAAATAAAAAAATAGTTATGACGATTATTTTTTCATCTATATATAGTAACGCAGACTATTTTAATACATTACTTGATAAGTAGCATTACATATGTGTAATGACTAATATTCAGGGAATATTTATGCAAATGATAGTATAAAAAATCAATTAAATTAATATAAGCGATATTTCACATAAAGTCAGCAGCTAAAAATTTTAAAATCGCTTAGGTTTGGAAAGTAAACAGTTTTTGGTGAAGAAAACATGTTCCTATATTTTTAGACCCATATTTTGCGCTTACACAGCAAAATATTATTCGTTTAAATCTAATATTACTTCCAAAATTCGTACTTATTTACTGCTCAATATATTTATAATTATTACTCTAACACATGTTAAGAGGATTAATACAAATAAAATAGGCATTCATTTGAAATATCCAGATACATTACTTATACTTTAATGTATGAAAAGTTCAGTGATTAATTTATTTCCGTATTAGCTTCTTGAAAATTGTAATAGTATAATTTATTGATTACTAAAACATATAGTTAGCTTAAATAAAAGCTTTGTTGATCTTTAAATGGTTATTCAAAGTATAAACATAGATATCACATGAGTTTTAATTTTTGAAGAAGATTAATCCCCATTGATTTTAAAACTGGCTAAAAATGTTTAAAAATTAAGAAAATAAAATTAAAAAAAAGAAAACTGTTTTGGTTCACCTATAAAGAATGCATATTGATACATTCTTCGTAGGTGAACTAAAGGACCTTTTCTTCTTAAAATAAGGTTTATTGTAAGAAAAAAATACACCGATAGCTAAAAACCGATTATTTGGTTATTTATTTAAACAATCGTTGTTTAAACAATACTATACCAGTTTAATTGAAAGAGGTCTCCAGATTCGAATTATGTACACGAAAGAACGTAAGGGACAACAGGTTTACGAGACGGTACCCATAGCGTCCGGATTACGAGCTGCGCGATGGCCAGGCCGAACTGTCTTCTCGCTCTACCCCCACTCGACTCCGACTCGACGCACTGATCGCGCAAAGGTATATATATATATATATATATATATATATATATATATATATATATATATATATATATATATATATATACTTTGAGTGCAGCGGACTTACGCGACAGGCGCCGGCCGAGTCGATCCCTCGCTCCGCTACGATTCCACGAACAGATCGCGCGTCATAAAGGTAGTATAGTGTGAGCGTAGCCAACTCACGAACTGCGCCGCGCGAGCGTCTTCTCGTGCTATACCGGGGTATGCCCCCACTCCGCCCAGACCCGACGCACTGATCGCGCATATGGTTCAAGCGGAACGGAGTCACGTGAGCCAATGCTGGCCGGTTACCGTCTTCTCCCGATTCTTACAATTCGCTGGTACTGTTGTTTTTCATTATTTAAGAGATTTTATTTACTTATTTATTTATTTATGGTGAATATACGGGTAGATGCCCATATTACATAGAATTAATAACAGAGAAATGATTTTAAACAATAGCCAGTAAATTAGACATTAAGTAAATATTATCGTGAGATTGAAAACTATTACTATTACTTATCGTTTAAGATGTAAACAAACATTTCCATGAACAATGACATTTATTTTATATTTATAAATAATCGATGTTATTATATGTATGGGATATTTCACACGAAGTTAGCAGCTCAAAATTTTAAAATCGCTTAGGTTTGGCGAGTTAACAGTTTTTGGTGAAAAAAACATGTTCCTAGATTTTTAGACCCATATTTTAATAAATACAAAAGTTATTCTACATGAAAAATTGTTATTTTTTGCAATTTTTTGTGAAAACTCAACTTTTGTCATTTTTGTACTAAAAATCCTGAAACTTTTTGTAAAGCCCATTGATTGGAAAAAAGTTTGCATTTTACTTGTAGAATGTGGTTATATTTATTTTATGACCCATTTTTGAAGTCTCTCATTGGTTGTTTCTTAGTATACATTTACCTAAAAAAAAAAAATTTTACCACAGAATATTTTTTTTTCGACAAAATTTTTTCTAATTCTTTATTAAAAATCCTTGAAAACAAGCCCCGAATCGACATTGGTAAAACCTCCTGAAAAAAGTTATTTATTTTTTAAATATCAATAGAAACCAAGAATTTGTATTTTCAACAACAGGGTAGATTTGAGAACTTAATATTATTCATACATCTCATGTCATGGATCTTGTCACTGAATTTTGTCAATGTATAAAAAATACATTAAACATCTATTTTCAACAGTATTTTCAACTGAACTGGCTTATAATAACATTTATATTTACTTTCCTGAATTTTCAATGGGAGCCACTTACACTGCTAATACACTCTATTCGCATTCTTCATATCTACTCAAAAAAAAAAAAAAAAAAAAAATTAAATTTCCTTAAAAAAATTTTTTTATTTTAAATTTCATAAGTAATCTATTGTTATGTGTGCAAAAGCTGAAGGTAAATTACTATAAAGAAGTTCAAATCAAAGTAGATCACAGACATTTTAGCAATTGTATATTCCAATTAACAGAGAAATACTTACTTCTTACTCTATCATTTTTAAATAAAATTTCAGTAACTATGTAATCTGTAAACATGTAAATCATTAGCATTCGTAATTTAATTACTCAATTTTAAGCTTACACTGAAACCATGCTCCAAAATTAGGTCCAAAGAAATTTATTATTAACGTGTTAAAAGTTAGGTTTAAAAGTCAGAGTGTTGGAATATAGTCATCAAAATTGTCTGTCAAGTACCCTAGCTTTTAAACATGTTAATAATAAATTTCTTTGGACCTAATTTTGGAGCACGGTTTCAGTGTAAGCTTAAAATTAAATAATTAAATTATGGATGCTAATGATTTACATAATTACAGATTACCTAGTTTCTGAAATTTTATGAAGCAAAGTCTTAAAAAATACCATATTTTATTTCAAAATGATAAAGTAAGAAGTATTTGTCTGTGTATTGGAATATACAATTGCTAAATTGTCTGTCATCTACTTTGATTTGTACTTCTTTATAGTAATTTACCTTCAGCATTTGCACACATAATAATAGATTACTTATGAAATTTAGTTTTTAGTAGATGAAGAATGCGAATAGAGTGTATTAGCAGTACAAGTGGCTCCCATTGAAATTTCAGGAAAGTAAATATAATAGTACATTTCGACACTGGTGCGGAAGGTGATGATTTCCTTCATGTGACATTTTTCGCACGAGCGAAGCGAGTGCGAAAAGTCACATGAAGTAAATAATCAACTTCCGCACTCGTTTCGAACAGTATTTTATACCACGAGCGCCGAAAAATTATACCAAAGTTGTGATTTTGAGATTAGAGTGGTATAAATGTTATTATAAGCCTGTTCAGTTAAAAATACTGTTGAAAATAGATGTTTAATGTATTTTTTATACATTGACAAAATTCAGTGACAAGATCCATGACATGAGATGTATGAATAATATTAAGTTCTCAAATCTACCCGGTTGTTGAAAATACAAATTCTTGGTTTCTATTGATATTTAAAAAATACATAACTTTTTTCAGGAGGCTTTACCAATCTTGATTCGGAGCTTGTTTTCAAGGATTTTTAGTAAAGAATTAGAAACAATTTTGTCGAACAAAAAATATTCTGTGGTAAAATTTTTTTTTAGGTTAAGGTATACTAAGAAGCAACCAATGAGAGACTTCCAAAATGGGTCATAAAATAAATATAACCACATTCTACAAGTAAAATGCAAACTTTTTTCCAATCAATAAGCTTTACAAAAAGTTTCAGGATTTTTAGTACAAAAATGACAAAAGTTGTTTTCACAAAAAATTGCAAGAAATAACAATTTTTTATGTAGAATAACTTTTGTATTTATTAAAATATGAGTCTAAAAATCTAGGAACATGTTTTTTTCACCAAAAACTGTTAACTCGCCAAACCTAAGCGATTTTAAAATTTTGAGCTGCTGACTTCGTGTGAAATATCCCATACATATAATAAAATCGACTATTTATAAATATAAAATAAATGTTTATTTATATCTTAAATGATAAGTAATAGTAATAGTTTTTGATTGCAAACCTCACGATAATATTTACTTAATGTCTAATTTACTGGCTATTGTTTAAAATCAATTCTCTGTTATTAAATCCATGTAATTTGGGCATCTGCCCGTATATTCATTAGAAATAAATAAATAAATAAATAAAATCTCTTAAATAATGAAAAATAACAGTACCAGCGAATTGTGAGAATCGAGAGAAGACGGTAACCAGCATTGACTCACGTGACTCCGCTGCGTTTGAACCATATGTGCGATCAGTGCGTCGAGTCGGAGCGGAGTGGGGGTATACCCCGGTATAGTGCGAGAAGACGCTTGCCCGGCGCAGCTCGTGAGTTGGCTGCGTTCACACTATACTCCCATTATGACGCGCGTCTGTTCGTGGAATCGCAGCGGAGCGAGGGATCGACTCGGCCGGTGCCTGTTCGCGTGAGTCCGCTGCACTCGAAGTATATATATATATATATATATATATATATATATATATATATATATATATATATATATATATATATATATATACCTTTGCGCGATCAGTGCGTCGAGTCGGAGTCGAGTGGGGGTAGAGGGAGAAGACAGTTCGGTCTGGCCATCGCGCAGCTCGTAACCGATCTGTTGTCCCTTACGTTCTTTCGCGTACACAATTCGAATCTGGAGACCTCTTTTAATTAAACTGGTATAGTATTGTTTAAACAACAATTGTTTAAATAAATAACCAAATAATCGGTTTTTAGCCATCGGTGTATTTTTTTCTTACAATAAACCTTATTTTGAGAAGAGAAGGTCCTTTAGTTCACCTACGAAGAATGCATCAATATGCATTCTTTATAGGTGAACCAAAACTGTTTTTTTTTTTAATTCTATTTTCTTAATTTTTAAACATTTTTAGCCAGATTTAAAATCAATGGGGATTAATCTTCTTCAAAAATTAAAACTCATTTGATATCTATCTTTATACTTTGAATAACCATTTAAAGGTCAAAAAAGCTTTTATTTGAACTAACTATACGTTTTAGTAATCAAGAAATCATACTATTTCAATTTTTAAGAAACTAATATGGAAATAAATTAATCACTGAACTTTTCATACATTAAATAAAAAGTAATGTATCTGTATATTTCAAATGAATTCCTATTTTATATATATTAATCCTCTTAATATGTCTTAGATTAATAATTATAAATATATTCAGCGGTAAATAAGTACGAATTTTGGAAGAAATATTAGATTTAAACGAATAGCATGCTGCTGTATAAGCACTGGAATTTAATGCATATCTTTTGCGCTTATAGAAAAGTGAATAACTGTAAAAACAAGTTTCAATAAATTAATTCTTATAGCTATTACTAAAAATTATTTACTTCAAAAGTTCTTTATATAAGTAATTATCTAAAGGTGATGATATTTATTTGTAAATACAATATTATTATTAAAATTAATAATTACTATACCTAATGTAATATTAATCTAATACAGTTAATTACGATTAATAGATATAAAAGCCATGATACTTTTAATATATTGCATAAAAGTCATATTAAAATAGTAATAACATGGAGTAAAGTTACGATTATGGCAATGTTTAATATTTATTACTAAAATAAGTAGTTAGTTAAAAAATTTGTTTTGATATTTAAATGGTTACTAATGTGGTATAAAGATATACCTATATCACATGTATTTAAATTTTCGAACGAGATTAATGCGCATTGATTTTAAAACTGGCTAAAAATGTTTAAAAATTAAGAAAATAGAATTTTAAAATATCATGTTTTTCACTATTTTATAGCACTGCGTGACCTAAACCCACACTCAGGGCCCGAATAGGCGTGACAGCGGGCTTAGGGCAGGCAGTGCTAAAATTCTATATGCTACTTAGGTCACACGTATCGTAATGTACTATTACGTTGGTGAACGAAAGGACCGTTTCTTCTCAAAATAGCTTATATTTTCAGAACAAATTATCCGATAGAAAAAAACGGTTATTTTGTTATTTCTTTAAACAATATTGTACCACTTTTATCAAAAAATACCTCGACATTCAGATTCTTCATGCCAAAGAATCTAGGGGGCACTGCAAGTTTACTAGGCCACTCGGTAGAGACTTTTAGATGGAAAAACGATATACAAGCAATTTTTCATTTATGATCGGTTCATCTCAACGTCCTCTATCTTAACAACATCTTTGTTATCCAAAGTCTCAAAACTGTGAACTCCATTTTTGGTTTTAACCATTTATGAAAAATTTCATGACTTTATTTGGTTTTTCTCTTATATCTCGTCCAAGAGGCACTTTAAGGAAAAAATAGTCCAGATCATTTTTGTTCTTTATTAAATTTCTATCAAAGTTAGCTTATTTTCAAGTCTATAACGGCAATAGTTAACTTGCAAAACCATCAAAGTTGAAAATAGTACTTTTCGAAACTAGTGCAATAAAAAGAATTCTGACACGAGAGTGAGTTGACAATCACACTCGTCGTGTCAGAATCATTTTTATCACGAGTATTGAACATTATTTTTTCACACTCCGTGCGCAAAGCTCGATTTCGCACACGCTCTAATAAAAAAGCATGCCCTAAATTAAGCTTCCCGCACGTCGTGTCAAAAAATTGTGTTCGATACTCGAGTGAGAAAGTGATTTTATCCTCGTGTGGCCTTTTCACCCTCGCTTCGCTCGGGCGCAAACGTCCACCACGAGGATAAAATCACTTTTTCGCACTTGTATCGAAAATAACTATTTTTTAACGGAGTGTGCGAAACTGGCCTTTTCGTGCCTGTTTTGCGAGCGCGAAGTAGCTGTTTCATACACGGCGTGCGCGAAGTACGCGCATGTGCAGATCAATTTACTTCGCGCACGCTTCTCGTAGGAGCGTGCGCAAAGTACACAGAGAGAAAAATCACGAACTTATTCCGAGAGATTTTCATCATGCAATGACTCCATGCATTTTTCTTGCAATATATCCGGGCCTTACGTGGATTAACTGCATGGTACAGCTCAATGAAAAAAAGCCTGGTACATATTCCATAAAGCGCTAGGTTTTACTTCAGCGCCACCACGGGACAATTGAATGAGCCAGAAGCTAGCGATTTTTGCAAAGAACCGCCCGGAATTATTCCGGTGCTCTCTATGGAATTCTTGTGTAGTCAAGCGTAGGCAATGCACGCATTTCGTAAGAGATGCACGTTTTGAATAATATCTTGTTAAGTCTTGAGTTTCACGAAAATATTCTTATATGTGTATTGAAATTCGTATGGTATAATTCAAATTATATTTGAATTATATTCAATTGATATATGGTTTATATTACCTTTCGTCCTTGAGGTGAACTCTCGTAAATAATTAGACTGATAGCTTTGTAGCTGAATATTCACTTTATTTGATATATGAAATTATAAGAAATCTGATGTGGCTCGTATTGGCTTGTATAATAATAATCGCTACTCCTATTGTCGGCTGGAGTTATACGGAGCTCGCGACTTTTGCACGATTACTGATTTGTGTGTTGAGAGTCGCCAGATTTATTAAGCGGTTAAATTAGGTTGAAGATGGTTGAGATCATCTTATTTGGCAATGTAATTGTCTCCAATCGTATTAAATTCGGTAGTCGCATTGCGAAATGCTGATTCTAAAGAAAATATAATACGCAAGTTTGATGACCTACTACTGCGTTACGATTGCCTCGTATTAAAAAAATGTCAACGTTGTAAAGTTCGCTCGCTTCAGCGTGATGCCGCTTGCATTAAAAAGCAACGTTGTCAAAATTCGCATATAGGACATTTGTATGTCAGAAAATTACTGATGATAAATATGCATTGTTAAATTGAATGTAGAGATACGTCACAGACGTAACAATCTATATTATAATAATATTTATAGATACTTTCTATACCGTTAAAATAATGAATGATAAAACTATTTTTTTTAAATAAAAAATACATAACTTTTCAAGGGTAGAATTATGTATTCACAATAAATATTGTTAACGGAGACGAAGTTTCCAAAGAGACGGACGGAATAATTTCTGACGGCTCTTTGCAAAAATCGCTTGCTTCAGGCTCATGCAATTATCCCGTGGTGGCGCTGAATAAGTCCATGTAAAGCCCGGATATATCGCAAGAAAAATGCATGGAGTCATTGCAGGATGAAAATCTCACGGAATAAGTCCGTGATTTTTCTCTCCGTGTAATATGCCGCCTCCCGCGCTCTGCTTCTAATCTCTTTATCTTGTCCTTAATTGACTCTTGCTTTGCTCGCGCGACAAACCACACACGTGCACGAATCACCCACTTCGCACACTTGTATCGAAATGTACTATTTTAACATAACGCGTGTAAAGTGCTATTTTAGCGCATGCTTGAAAACCTAAGCGTGCGTAAAAGTAGTGCTTTACGAATGGAGTGTCAAAATAGTTCAGTGCGCAAAATAGGTCATTCCCGGGTGACCTATTGCGCACGTGTTGCGCATACTATTTTTCCCAACGAGATGCGCAGAGTTCGATTTTGCACAGTCAGACAGAAAAAAACATATTTTTTTTCATTATTATATAATTTTTTATCAAAAAGCCAGAATAACCTGAAATTTTAGATGAAAAATGTTTTTGTCTGTATAAAGGCGCATGGCAAATTTCAAATGAATTCATTGTTTATCATACAAGAAATTAGGGGGGAGTCATTTTTCTTTCATCCTTAATTGCATATTGCACCGCGTCTACAAAAATCATGACACACCGTTCAGTAAAGTTTAGAAAAATCATAAAACTCTTCAACTTTAATATTCATTTTAAAAATTTCTAAATTTTCAATTTGGACCGAAGTTATAGGGGTTAATACGCGATCACCACATTGTTCACGTGCACGTCTAAAATGTTTAAACATTTCCGAAATAATTTTACTTTTTTAATCCGTGTAGTACATCTCTGGAAAGGTCTTGAAAAATGCTATCATTTAAAAAAAAATAATTATTGTAACCCGATAAATATTTTAAGGATGAAAACATGTTTGCGACTGTTGAGAGCGTTACAATTTAAATAGCGCTCTCACTCCTGCACGAATGTTCATTTCATAAAATTGAAAATGTTTATGCAAAATGTCAATTCAAACAAATTGTTAGATTTTGAAAAATTATAGTCGGAAGTTAAAAGAAAAGTGCGCGCGGGGCCGCGTACGACGGCTGTGACTGTCAGCGCCGATCGATAATGACGTGGTGGGGGAAGGCGCGACTGTGTAGAGTTTACATGCCCACATGAATAAATCTTAAATGGAAAAAAAGCGAGACTCTGCCTCTCGCACACGCTTTTGTCTCTCTCGCACACTCTCTCCGTCTCTCTCTCTCACAGACGCTGAATTTTTCCGGCCCAGCTTCGCATCTCCGAAACTTTCTGACATTTTCAAATCGCATTTTGTTATAAACTATTTGATATAAAACGACGATTTTTTATAAATCAACATGCCGCAAGGAGATCTACGCGTTCTGTAAGCGTTAATAAAAAAAAAAAATGAATGAAGGTGTTATTTTCAACTTTTTAAAATTGAAGTTGACGATTTCTACTTTTTCTATTATTATTTATATATTAACTTATTAATAAATAACTAAAAAACAACATCATATTCTTATATTTATGCATAATAATTACATTCATTATTAGATCTATTTATTTATGAATCTTCTCACATCGTTTATGCCTTACAGTAGTAAAATTTCTTAACTTATTAGTATATCTATATTATGTATTTAAACTTTTGAAGACCTTTTATAATGATTTAGTAGAAAAGAGTAATATTTACCATGCTTTCTAAATTTGTCAGGATATAAGATTTGAATCAAATACAAACATTAACACCATTGAATTAAATTAAAACTTCTTTATTTGAAAAAAAATACAATAATATTAATCCAATTACAAAATAGCTTATAAAATAATTAATTTATAAGAAATATTACATTTGAAATTATTCTAATTTTTTTACATGGTACTTCATCAATTGAATCATTTATGTTGTCGTGATTAACATCGCGTCATCATTCACAATAAAGTATAAACGATATAAAAAGAAGCGTTATCAAATATATGCAATAATGAATGTAATTACTGCAAAATATAAAAAACTTTTAAAAAAGTTTAAATACAAATTTGTACTGCATATATTGCAGAAATCAAGGGGTAACTCCCGTTTAATCTTAATAAAATAGAATAAAAAAAGAAAATAAAATATACCATATAGATACACTAGTAAGTTAAAAAGTTTTACTAGTGTTAAGTATAAGAGGTGAGAAAAGAAGTAGAAAAGAAGTAGAAAACAAATAGATCTAATAATGAATGTAATTACTGTGCATAAAAATAGGAATATCAGTTGTTTTTTACTTATTTATTATTTAATACATAAATAATAACAGAAAAAGTAGAAATTGTCAATTTGAATTTTAAAAAGTTGAAAATAACACCTTCATTTTTTTTTAAATTCATTTATTAACGCTTACAGAAACGCCTACATCTCCTTGCAGCATGTTGATATAAAAAAAGTCTTTTTATGTTAAATAGCTTATGAAAAAAAGTGATTTGAAAATGTCAGAAAGTTTGCAGATGCGGAGTGGGGCCGGAAAAATACAGTGCCTGTGAGAAAAAGAAAGAGGGAGAGAGTGTGCGAGAGAGATGAAGAGCGTGTGCCAGAGTCGCGCTTTCCTCCACCACGGCATTATCGATCGGGCGCCGACAGTGCCCACGGCAGCGCGAGCTGCTTTCTTTTCACTTCCGACGATGATTCTTCGAAATCTAAGAATTATTTTGAATTACTATTTTGTATAAACATTTTCTATTTTATGAAAAGGACACTCTTGCATGAAGAGCCAGAGCGCTATTTAATATACAACGCCCGCAATTTTTGCAAACACGTTTTCATCATTATCTTTTAAAATATTTATCGGATTTGAATTCTTTTTTTTTAAATAATAACATTTTTCAAGACCTTTCCAAAGCTGTACCACCAATTTAAAATAAATTATTTTTGAATGTGTTTAAATATTTTAGACGCACGCGTAAACAATTAATAGTTTACAAAATTTAAATTTTAAAAATTTTCAAAATGGAAATTTAAGTTGAAAAGTTTTATGATTTTTCTAAACTTTGCTGAACAGTGTGACATAATTTTTGTAGACGCGGAGTAATATGCAATTAAAGGGATATCAAAGCCAATTATAGATTCCTACATCGCATTTTACATTATTTAAATTCTGTTTTAAGGATTTTAATATTATCGCAGTCATTTGCTGTCTATATTAGGTTAAAAAACGCCGGATGACAATGATAATTAATGAAAATAAAAAATTGAATAAAACCAGTAGAAAATACGAGAATGTCGATAAGTATGTAATTGTAGATAGGCTCCGATATCCCCTTTCACCCTCTAATTTCATATATAATAAACCATAAATCATTCTGAAATTTCGCATGCACTTTTGTATAGACTAAAATACGTTTTACATGAATTTCAGATGATTCTGGCTTTTTGATCAAAAGTTATTTAATTATGAAAAAAGGTGTCTTTTCAACTTTGATGGTTATTTGCAGGTTGACTATTGCAGTTATTGACTTCGAAAAAAGCTAACTTTGTTCGAAATTTAATAAGGAACAGAAATAACCTTGACTAATTTTTCCACAAAGTGCTCAAAGGCGAGATATAAGAGAAAAACTAAAAAAATCACGAAATTTTTCATAAATTGTTAAAAACAAAAATGGAGTTCACACTTTTGAGACTTTGGATAACAAGTATCTTATACAGGACGTTGAGATGAATCGATCCGAAAAGGGAAGTTGTATGTAGGGTAAAACCGGATACTGGGCGAAACCGGAATTCTGAATTTCTCGGTTACTACTAGTGCGATCTATATAATAGCTATGGTATCTCTTCGAGACTGTTCCTATTATCATTTTGTATACGATCAGCATGTAAAACATAGCCTCGTGTTGACTTTAGAAGAGGTCAAAGAATTCTTAGTTCGCAAAACGGTGTTCATCGTAACAGTCATAGTGCGTACAATCTTCCTGTAAGCTACAAATTCTTTCAGTAGGGTAGACGTACCGGTTCTGGTCACATTAAGGATTCTCATAACATTAGATACAAATTTAATTGTTTTTCGGGCATTCTATAATAACCGTGTGATTTTTTAAGATATAATAATAATTAAACTTTATAAATTACACGTCTTAGAAAGACAAGAACAACAAGACAAGAAGGTCAATAAAAATTAAAAATTATAAATATATCGTAAAAATCCGTTTTTCACCGGTTCTGGCCACTTAAACACCAGTTATGGCCATGGCCAGTTATGGCCGAGAATTAGTAATTTGTTTCTCTTTTCTCTGACTGAAAACTACGCAGTCTATGACGCTGAGAGCTTAGTTGCGAACTAATTAAATTATAAAGATGTGTGTGCAGCTAACATTGACAAGTTTCCTATTTAAAAAATTAGGAATGGTAATTCGTACCTGAAGTATAATTTTTTGTCTGTCAACTGCTTTATAGAGAGACAAGAAAAATAAGTTTTACTAATTTTCTTACTGTCTTTATTTGATATAATGAAGATTTTTTTACAAGATGCAATAGTTTCTTACAAACACGAACCATTATTCTGATAGTAAAGAATGGACGGAAGACAAACCAAATTTTGGTGTAATAGATTTTATTTTACGAAATATTTTATTTTAAACAATCACGAATATTGAGAAGAAAATCCTGGGCGAACACAAATAATTACTTTTCAGATATTAGGAATCGAGTCTTCATAAAAAGAAAAATTGAATAGAAAATTCAATAGAATTATTTTCAATAGAAAATTTTTTTCTTTAAATAATAATAATACACGTAATAATGTTCGTGAAATATTTCATTTCGTAAAATAAAATCTATTACACCAAAATTTGGTTCGTCTTGCGTCCATTCTTTACTATCACAATAATGGTTCATGTTTGTAAGAAACTATTGCATCTTGTAAAAAAAATCTTCATTATATCAAATAAAGACAGTAAGAAAATTAGTAAAACTTATTTTTCTTGTCTCTCTATAAAGCAGTTGACAGACAAAAAATTATACTTCAGGTACCAAATTTTGGTGTAATAGATTTTATTTTACGAAATATTTTATTTCGTAAAATAAAATCTATTACACCAAAATTTGGTTCGTCTTGCGTCCATTCTATATATCACAAAGTTTAAACCACGAACATTATTACGTGTATTATTATTATTTAAATAAAATAATTTTCTATTGAAAGACAAATTATACTATTACAACAGAAATTACCTTTTCAGTCTAAATCGCTGTCCTAGATTCAAAAACAATTTTTCTTTTTATGAAGACTCGATTCCTAATATCTGAAAAGTAATTATTTGTCTTCGCCCAGGATTTTCTTCTCAATATTCGTGATTATTAGAAGATAATAAAACATTTTTTCTTTGGAGAATAGATCGTATAATGAGTATTTATGACGGTGTTTATTAACATTTTACTTTGAATGATCGTCCTTTAGTTAGTAGCAGAAAATATGAGTATGTATTACAAGTAATTAATTATGATATTAACTACAATGCAATTTACTGTTAATATTTACATTATATGTATCTTAAATTTTATTTAAAACACATAAATCTTAACGATGACAAACTATGGATATATGAAAAAGTTATTTATAGATATATAGATATATTTCTGTATATAGATATTTATATATAGATTTATAGATATATTTCTACTTTAGCAAGTATCGGTCAGAAACTCGGGAGGGGAGTTTCTCACGTCTGGATCATGAATGTGGATAATATTTCAGGATGTAATTTTGCGGCTTAAAAAAGCTCTTATTTTCAGTTAGGTTGAAATACTATAAAAAAAGTCTACGGTCGATTACACGTAACTGCACTTCTGGGACAATCTCCAAATAACTTTTTTCCAATTTTTTTGTTATAAGTTTAAAATTTTGTTATAATCTAAAAAATTCATCATAACAATAAATGACAATAAGTAAAACTTTTTTTATGAACTCTTCTTAAGTAAATCAGTGAATAGAGAACATCAGTCATTCGATTTAATTTTGTATTTATTGATTATAAGAAATACGTAAAGCTGATGTGATGATTAAAAAAAGATTAAAATTTCATATTTTCAGATATTTATTGAATTATCGCTAGATGCAAATTATTACGGAAAGTTATAATTGTAATAACGATTATTTGTTAGGAAACTGAAACTTTTAAAGTAATAATTTCAGTGTAGATAATTATTTATGCAAAGATCAAATAAGCAGATCGCAGAATTTATAAAAGTTGTAGTTTAGAAAAAAAACAAATATTTCTTAATTTTTAGATTTAAAAGTAGTGCCAAAAAAGTATACCATTCAATCGGGCTTGTAGATAATTTTTTTCACATTTAAAAAAGCTGAAAGATCAAGCAAAACCTTGACTTATGAGCGTGCCTTCAAAAAAACTTTTCTTTTTTCTCGAGACGTAAGAGGGAAATAATTTTAGATATATTCCATATGCTATTTTATCATACCCTTGCCCAAAGTACCACACTCGCGTTTTTGAGCCGGGAGCGAAAGTGGTACTTTAGGCTTTAGGCTAGTTCTGATGTCACCAATTTTTTTGCAGTCCAACAAAGTGCCTCCGAACTTACTTCCACAGCAAAATTTTTCCTCACTTGATACGCGCGATCGTCAATTTTTTTTTTCGTCCTCGCACCTGCTTCATCCCCTATTTGGGAAGGTTCCGGACGGGTTTTGACATCGCCAATTTTTTTGTAGTCCCACAACATACCCCCGAACTTATTTCCACTGCAAAATTTTTCCACATTTGATACGCGCGATCGTCAGATTTTTTTTTTCGTCCTCGCACCCCCTTCATCCCCTATTTGGGAAGGTTCCGGACGGGTTTTGACATCGCCAATTTTTTTGTAGTCCCACAACGTACCCCCGAACTTATTTCCACTGCAAAATTTTTCCTCATTTGATACGCTCGATCGTCAGATTTTTTTATCGTTCTTGCGCCCCCGTCAACCCCTATTTGGGAAGGTTCCGGACGGGTTTCGACATTGCCAATTTTTTTGTATTCACAACGTACCCCCGAACTTATATCCGCTGCAAAATTTTTCCTCATTTGATACGCGCGATCGTCAGTTTTTTTTTTCGTCCTCGCACCCCCTTCATCCCCTATTTGGGAAGGTTCCGGACGGGTTTTGGCATCGCCAATTTTTCTGTAGTTCCACAACGTACCCACGAACTTATTTCCACTGCAAAATTTTTCCTCATTTGATACGCGCGATCGTCAGTTTTTTTTTCGTCCTCGCAGCCCCTTCATCCCCTATTTGGGAAGGTTCCGGACGGGTTTTGAAATCGCCAATTTTTTTGTAGACCCACAACGTACCCCCGAAATTACTCCCACTGCAAAATTTTTCCTCATTTGATACGCGCGATCGTCAAATTTTTTTTTTCGTCCTCGCACCCCCTTCATCCCCTATTTGGGAAGGTTCCAGACGGCTTTTGAAATCGCCAATTTTTTTGTAGACCCACAACGTACCCCCGAACTTACTTCCACTGCAAAATTTTTCCTCATTTGATACGCGCGATCGTCAGATTTTTTTTTCGTCCTCGCACCCGCTTCATCCCCTATTTGGGAAGGTTCCGGACGGGTTTTGGCATCGCCAATTTTTCTGTAGTTCCACAACGTACCCACGAACTTATTTCCACTGCAAAATTTTTCCTCATTTGATACGCGCGATCGTCAGTTTTTTTTTCGTCCTCGCAGCCCCTTCATCCCCTATTTGGGAAGGTTCCGGACGGGTTTTGAAATCGCCAATTTTTTTGTAGACCCACAACGAACCCCCGAACTTACTTCCACTGCAAAATTTTTCCTCATTTGATACGCGCGATCGTCAGATTTTTTTTTTCGTCCTCGCACCCCCTTCATCCCTTATTTGGGAAGGTTCCAGACGGGTTTTGAAATCGCCAATTTTTTTGTAGACCCACAACGTACCCCCGAACTTACTTCCACTGCAAAATTTTTCCTCATTTGATACGCGCGATCGTCAGATTTTTTTTTTCGTCCTCGCACCGCCTTCATCCCCTATTTGGGAAGGTTCCAGACGGGTTTTGAAATCGCCAATTTTTTTGTAGTCCCACAACGTACCCCCAACTTATTTCCACTGCAAAATTTTTCCTCATTTGATACGCTCGATCGTCAGATTTTTTTTTCGTTCTTGCACCCCCTTCAACCCCTATTTGGGAAGGTTCCGGACGGGTTTTGACATCGCCAATTTTTTTGTATTCACAAAGTACCCACGAACTTATTTCCGCTGCAAAATTTTTCCTCATTTGATACGCGCGATCGGCAGTTCTTTTTTTTCGTTCTTGCACCCCATTCAACCCCTATTTGGGAAGGTTCCGGAAGGGTTTTGACATCTCCAATTTTTTTGTATTCACAAAGTACCCCCGAACTTATTTCCACTGCAAAATTTTTCCTCATTTGATACGCGCGAACGTCAGTTTCTTTTTCCTCCTCGCACCCCCTTCATCCCCTATTTGGGAAGGTTCCGGACGGGTTTTGACATCGCCAATTTTTTTGTAGTCCCAGAACGTACCCCCGAACTTATTTCGACTGCAAAATTTTTCCCCATTTGATACGCTCGATCGTCAGATTTTTTTTTCGTTCTTGCACCCCCTTCAACCCCTATTTGGGAAGGTTCCGGACGGGTTTTGACATCGCCAATTTTTTTGTATTCACAACGTACCTCCGAACTTATTTCTGCTGCAAAATTTTTCCTCATTTGATACGCGCGATCGTCAGTTTTTTTTTTTCGTCCTCGCACCCCCTTCATCCCCTATTTGGGAAGGTTCCGGACGGGTTTTGACATCGCCAATTTTTTTGTAGCCCCACAACGTACCCCCGAACTTATTTCCACTGCAAAATTTTTCCTCATTTGATACGCGCGATCGTCAGATTTTTTTTTTCGTCCTCGCACCCCCTTCTTCCCCTATTTGGGTATGTTCCGGACGGGTTTTGACATCGCCAATTTTTTTGTATTCCCACAACGTACCCCCGAACTTATTTCCACTGCAAAATTTTTCCTCATTTGATACGCGCGATCGTCAGTTTTTTTTTTCGTCCTCGCACCCCCTTCAGCCCCTATTTGGGAAGGTTCCGGACGGGTTTTGACATCGCCAATTTTTTTGTAGTCCCACAACGTACCCCCGAACTTATTTCCACTGCAAAATTTTTCCTCATTTGATACGCGCGATCGTCAGATTTTTTTTTTCGTCCTCGCACCCCCTTTATCCCCTATTTGGGAATGTTCCGGACGGGTTTTGACATCGCCAATTTTTTTGTAGTCCCACAACGTACCCCCGAACTTATTTCCACTGCAAAATTTTTCTCATTTGATACGCGCGATCGGCAGTTTTTTTTTCGTCCTCGCACCCCCTTCATCCCCTATTTGGTAAGGTTCCGGACGGGTTTTGACATCGCCAATTTTTTTGTAGTCCCACAACGTACCCCCGAACTTATTACCACTGCAAAATTTTTTCTCATTTGATACGTGCGATCGTCAGTTTTTTTTTCGATCTCGCACCCCCTTCAACCCATATTTGGGAAGGTTCCGGACTGATTTTGACATCACCAATTTTCTTTAGTCCCACAACGTGCCCCCGAACTTATTTCCACTGCAAAATTTTTCCTCATTTGATATGCGCGATCGTTAGATTTTTTTTTCGTCCTCGCACCCTCTTCATCCCCTATTTGGGAAGGTTCCGGACGGGTTTTGACATAGCCAATTTTTTTGTAGTCCCACAACGTGCCCCTGAACTTATTTCCACTGCAACATTTTTCCTCATTTGATAATGATTTGAGAAATAATTTTTTTTCTGTGTGATATGCCTGTTAAGGGTAGATTTAGGGGTAGTTTTGGGTGTAGTTACCGTTGGAATACCTTTTTAGGTTATATTTATCACTTTTATAACATTATTCGACAGTTAATTCAGTTTTGAGCGGAAATGGCGATTTTGGAATTTTCGTTCACGATGAACGATAGAAAGTTCAGTCACATAAAAAAATTTGGTATTTAAAGTCCATTGAAAGGATGTGTTTGAGATTTACTGGTAAGACAGAGAGCTTGGAAACATTTTCGGATGCAAGCTTTGCTAAGTGCAACATTTCTTTGACTACGTATGGCTATAGAATAAAGATATTCCAAGACTCAATGTGCTGGTGTACTCACGAACAATCATATGTGGTTCTATCTACTTGTTAGGCTAAGTACGTCACGATGAGTGAAGCAAGTGAAAAGCAGTCTGAATTCATAACTCCATGAAATAAATGTTAAATAGTTCCTTCTCCCTAGTATTTTATGGTGTGATAAGAAAGCTGCTGATGCGTGTGCAAAAGTAAATGGGAGAAAACAAATGAAGACACATGGTTGAGATAAAAGTCCACATAAAGGATGGTCTAAATAGAAAAATTATAAAAATCCAATGGATGTGCTCTAGGAAACCAATTTCCGACATTTTGACCAAACCTCTGACCTACGAAATTCATAGATATTAAACTAATAAAATAATAAATATTATATAACTTTATATATGTGTGCTTTGATGCCTGTTCACAGGTAATAACTAGATACAAAGAGAGTGAGAGATCCGACTAATTTCAGGAGAGTCAGAGGCGATTGCGATAAGAAATTGTACACTTGAGAAGCATTCGGAAGGGAGTGTTAGAATATAACGAATGCTCTATGGTATATCGCTATAGTATGTAGCGTCCCTATAGCAGATCTGTCAGGCGAGAGCGCGGAGCGTAGTCAGTTCGAGAGGGCCTCTCGTATAGTTAAGACGTGTCGTTGTGATAATAAACGTTACTGAAGTTACTTTGATGTCTTTGTTTCTTTATTTCTGTACAACCTTAATACAATATGTTATATAGTTCAAACTAATGCAGACGTGTATAGGTGCATTGAACTTCTCGCAAACCTATTTCAATGTATATATAGCACGGATCGCTCCTTCAGGCTTCTTCTATACTTGCCTTCGGAGCGCTCCCACGCTCCTTGATATTCAAGAAAATAAGAAGAAAAGTAATACAAAAGGTACATCAGGTAATTTTAAATTCATTCATCTTTTTTTCATTATTCAATATAGACTCATAAAATTTTAATGCCATCAGTGGATTAAGCATACTTTAAAATAAAACCCATCTTTCTATTTAAATCTAGGGTGAAACAAAGAACAACATTTAAAATTTAATCACTTTCTAAAAATGGGGGGTTGACGAGCGAAGCCAGTAGGGGAAGATGCCCCCTAATACACACACACACGCACACGCGTACACACGCACACATATTCACACACACACACACACATACACACACACACACACACACATACACACACACACACACACAAACACAAACACACACACACACACACACACACACACACACACACACACACACACACCGAGAAATAACTGAACCTACCTTTGTGTAATTAGAGTTGCTATCATCATTAAAATGTATACAAATTCCGATAAGAAATGCGCACATACTATGCAATAATATTTCTGGTAAATCATCGTTGCTTTCGTGTGATGACAAAAGAGCTATTAAAAATGATGTAGAAGACTCAATAGAAAGAAAAGTTTTTACAGCAGAAATACTGTAAGATGTCCAAATGCACAGTAAACTTAAAAGACCTAATTTTGATTGTATTTTAGTACTTTGTTGTAGAAGTATAATGCTTTGCTGCATTAAAGTTACAGGTGGTGTACCAATATTTGTCGCTAAGAGTACTCTTAATAGTTGTTCTTTCTGATTTAAATTATCAACTAAGGCATGAGATAGAGCTATTGCAGAGAACCAATTTGAAAGTGGATCCGGTGAAAATAATCCTCCACATAGCAACTGTCCTGTAATAGAAGTATTTTTATGATGAAAATGAATTTGTTATAATTATATAGCTATATTATTTATACAGCTTGATCACACTACAGAGAAAAATTGTATGTCGTACGAATTTCAATTGTATATTATATTAGTTGCCATGCAATCGTATTCTAAGGAAATTTCGATAAAGTAAGTAAGTGGCTAAGGAGTTGCATAAAGGTATTAAAAATTAAGTTATAGTATATTATGCAACAAGTGCGTGAAGTCGACGATTTCCAACGAGTATATTGCTCGCTTCGCACGGGCATCAACATACACGAGTAGAAAATGACCTGCCATGCAGGAGATATATACTATTCGTCTTAGCGGAGTGTGCGATGCACGCCTTTTCGTGCACGTTTTGCGTGCGCGAAGTAGCTGTTTTAGACACGACGTACGTGAAGTGACACGCACAGATCAATTTACTTCGAGCACGCTTCTTGTAGGAGCATGTGCGAAGTCCGTGCAGACGCTGATCATTTTACTTCGCGCACGTGGAATAATAAGATACACTGGAAGTCGTAAGAGAGATCGGGGAGTACTGACAGCATTCTTCATTAAGCTGACTTCTTATAAGAAGCACATTGATCAAGTTCGCATATTTTTATGTGATAACATCCTGAAAATGAACGCACAGCTTTTGACACTACTTTTTGTACTACTTCTTGTGCTACTTTTTGTGCTACTTTTTGCGCTTCTTATTGCGCTACACGGAAAAGGGATCGCACGCTTAGGTACGAGGAGCATGCTTGGGTAAAACAACAGAGCACGCTCCTCGTGCGCAAGTGTGCTGTTGCATCGTACACGACAGCGAGCAAGCTCGCGCTAAATAAGTGTGCGTTCATCGCGCGTATTCATCGTGTGAATTACGATAATTCTATATTATGTAAAGCAATTAATCAATTTTTAGTACCCGCGATCTATGTATAAATGCAATTAGAATATTATAAGTATAAGCTTTAAAAATTCGCATTACACTTTTTAAAATCATCAATACGACTAAATTAGTGCATTTTGATGACTTTAACAAAGAAATACGGATTTTATAGTTTTGCTTCTATTTCTGATTTGTAAAGCTTATAATATTCTAATTGCATTTATACATAGATGGTAAGAACTGAAAATTGATAAATTGCCATACATAACCCGGATAGCACAAGACGTTTTTTAAACGTCATTATGACGTCAAATTTTAAACCTCGCGACGTCAGAAATATAAGTTGCTCAAACGTCATAATAACGTCAGTAAGACGTTGAAAATGTCCGCAGTATTTTTCTACCGATATTTCTTTTCATTTTTTCGACGTCATAAAAAGGTTAAAAATCTGTTAGAAGGACGTTAGAAAAATGTTGGAAGAACATACAATAAACGTTATAGAAACGTCATATAAAACGTGATAAAAACGTCATAAAAAACGTCATAAAAACGTCATTTATACATTACATCTTTATATATATGTCTAAGCAGGCATATAATACTTATGTATGAAGAAGCCCCCCCCCACCCTCTCTTTCAATATTTGCTCTTATAGACTGAATCTCATTTTTCTACTTTGAGATTGTTCGACGCCACCTAGCGAGAAAAAAAGATGGATTAATTCCAAAGATTTTGAAAAATATATGAGTATAATGCCTTTATGACGTATTTATTCCGGTTTTATGACGTTTTTATGACGTTTTTATGATGTTTTATGACGTTTTTATGACGTCTAAAGTAATAATATTACAGGATAAATAATTCTTCGGACATTTTCAACGTTTTACTGACGTCATTATGACGTTTGATCAACTTATATTTCTGACGTCGCGAGGTTTGAAATTTGACGTCATAATGACGTTTAAAAAACGTCTTGTGCTATCCGGGAATTATTACATTTTATTTTTCTCCAGCACTCATTTTCTCCCGCCGCCGCAAGCCCACCGTATACACCAGAAAAGTCGAGGAGCTTACTAGCGGTCATAGACGTTGTGCATGCATCGAAAAAAACAAGGCACGCGCGCCGTCAATGACATCGAGCTTAGCTCGCCGAATAACAGCGCAGCGACATCGTCAAAAACAGTGCAGGTATCGTCAATGACAGTATCGCTCGCTTTCTGCACTGTCGTTGACCATGCGATCCCCTTTCCGTGTACTTTCTGCGTCAGTTTATCGAGCGAAAAGTGACGCTACTTTCTGCGCAACTAATAGCGCAACTTATCAGAAAAAATGATATATAAAAAAAAAAAATTTCTAAATTCTATATTTCGTCGTGTGAAATCATTTCCGATAATTTGAAGAAAAAACCATGTGCATCTCGCGAAGTCTGGCAGTACATAGATATTTCTTCTGAAGTGAGGAACTGTTTGAATACTTATATTTGTAGACCCTGTTAAAAATATGTAGGTAAATTATTTACATAAATAATTTGTGTAAATAATTTATATAGATGTTGACGTGACAAATTTGAACTTTTATTTAGATAAAATATTTGCATACATTTTTTACGTAAATAACGAACGTAAACTATTTATTTAAATCATTTACATAAACGATTTACATAAATCATATAAATGGTTATTTGGTTATATTACCTTTAATAAAATAAAATACACTCACTCTTTTAATTACATTACTTCTTATTCGCATTTTTGTTTATAATATATAGTAAAATATAATATATATTTTAACATTTATTAAGGCAACAACTTGTTTTAAAAGTTTAGGAACTTACGATGGTATTATTTATCAAACCTTTGCCGATGCAGAAACAACTAGAAATTTAATTGCAACAGACACTGAATGGGATAAATGTTTACAAGAAGGATCACATTACAAATTTCCAAAGAACATGTGCAAATTGTTTGGTTATATTTGCGTGTTTCAAATTCCAATTAATGCACGTGAATTATTCAATAAATATAAAATTAATTTTTACCCACCAAAAATTAAAGAAAATATAGGTGAACAATATGCTTTAAATATAATACATAATGTTTTAAATTCACATGGATTTGGTTTATCTGATTTTGGTTTACCTGTTTTAAATAATTCATATTTTGAGGAACTTTATGTAGATAATATATATATACATTGCGGAAACCGGTACTTTTGAGGATCTATAGTTTTTTTCTCCAGAGTTCGTATATGCTTGACTAAAGAAACAACTCACTCTATGCGTTGAAGGTATTAATATAAATCCACAAAAGTACTGTTTCATACCGAAGGAATTTTGAGGATGTTCTCAAAAGTCCGAAAAATCCTCAAAGTATCGAATCCATGCTGACAGAGATCCTCAAAACTGCATTTGATGTATATATATATATATATATATATATATATATATATATATATATATATATATATATATATATATATATATATATATATATATATATATATATATATATATATATATATATGGGTTAAAAAAATACTTTTTTAAAAATCCGTGCGCACGGGGGTCGCCGATTTTTCTGGTCCTTTGATATTTTTTAGAACTTATCAAAAAAATGATCTCTGCCAATTTTTAGGGTCCAATATTTAACATTGACGTTAGGAGCTCTTCATAAAGGTGCAAAAAAGGTCATTTATTATGCGTTTTTCCACGTTTTTCAAACTTTTATTTGAAATGTTTATCCATATCAATTTACAATTTATCAGTGGGTTTTTTCTTTGTCTTGACTTGAATTTTACAGATAGATTTTTTTGAAAATCAAAATTTACGTATACATTTTCAAATTACAACATTCCTAAAGTCACATTTTTACCATTTTAACGATACTTTAAAGCGATTTATCGGGTGTTACTAAAATAATACTTTTAATTACTTAATATAATATTTTGATTAATGTAATATGTAAGTCAAAACTGTAGCTTAATTGGTCCACAGTAGCTTGAGATACAGCCTTAAAAAATTGCAAAATTGGTTATTTTCTGCTATTTATAGTTCAGTTTTACAATTTTGCTAGATTTGAAATTGAGAGAGGCACATAAATTGTGTGCTATAGTTTATAATAGCTATGTAAGGTATACCAGGAACTATGTTAATGTTCCCTGCTTATGTAGGTATAGAAACAATGTATTTTCTTATAACCTGTAATCAGCTTCTTTTGCGTATGGAAACCCTCATTTTCGCGGTATCTTCCTTCGTGAAAGGGATAGTGGCAGTATCTCTTTCCCTTTCGAATTAGTGCAGTTCACATATGTAAAGGAGTGTCTACATCAAGTGCCGTGTGCCATGTACTGTCTACAGTGTCTCGAGTAAAAAGAATGTTGTCGAACATCTATTAATCGATGTAACCACAGATTAAATAGAACCGTGTTCTGATGCTGGATTGTCGATCTGTGGTTGCATTAGATTATTAGACGTTCGACATTTTTTTTTTACTTGGTACATTGATACATTGTATCCGGTACACGGCATGCGGCATATAACGTGGACACTCCTTTCAGGTTCCAACTGTGTAGACGCGCAGTCTATCTTTCAAGTCTATGGTGCTAACCGACTGTGATCATGTGGTATCCCGAAACTTATTTATAACTGTTAAACTGTTATTATTTAGATTATTTCGATAGAAAAATTTGCAAGATTTACACTGAAGGCAAAATTTGAGGTTAATATTAAATTTTGTTGTTTAAACTGTTGTTTAAAATAACAGTAATTGAAGACTTCTATGGAAAAAAAGGCGTATCTCAGAAAATCACATTTCGAGAAAATCATATTTAAAGTTTTATATTTCTGTAGTATTAATATAAATAAATAAAATGCTTATACCTTACAGATATAATCTACGTTACCTGAAAAATTATAAAGCATATTTATAAGTTTGAAAAAGAAGCTGATATAATAATTTTACAAAAAAGCAAAATGTTAGAGATACACCCTTTTTCCATTCAACAGGTTTTTTTTAGAAGGGAAGGGGATTTAAAGTTTTTTCTTGAACTTATATATTTTTCAAAATTTTTTTTTAATAAATACAAACGTATAAAAAAAAAGGTTTTAATAAAAAAAATTCTTCACTACAATAAGTATACTAACAAATTATAATAATATATAATTTTAATACAATAAATTATTTGAAACGATATTGAAATGATATTGAAATGATATTGAAACAATATTGCAATATATTTCAAAGGCATTACATAAATAAATTTCCTTACTACTTATGTTTCAATAATCTGACGAAGTTTTTCTGCATTGTCTTTCTTTAAATATTTCAACAGATATTTCAAATTATTGATTTTAACACTTTTTAGGGAGCTTTTGAAACTCGTTTCAATAAAAAATCTATTGATAAAATGTTGTTTTTTGGGTTACTCGAAAAATGTAACAGATGAGTTGAAGTGTAATTTCTTCAGATATCTATCGATCCATTCAGCTTGTATAAAAATGTCTTGTAAGATTGAATTTTAAATTGAATGTTTTTTGTCATTGATTATGGTTTAGATAATCCTAATTTTATCAATGCACTTTTCCAATCACGAATGAAAGGTGTGCCACATATAATTTTGAAAGGTTCTGAATTATTTCGACAATTTTTCAACAGTGATACGTATTCTTTAACACTTTCCACTTGTTTGAATAAAGATAAAAATGTCAGTCACACTGATTGTAAGATTGTCCGCGCATAGGGAAAATATGAAAAATTTGTTTAATTAAACTCATCGATAACCAAGAACAAAAGTTTGTCACAGTAGAGTTTTTGTTTTGAGCTCGTACTTCGTATCTCGAGATACGCCCTTTTTCCATAGACGTCATCAATTACAATTATTTACGTAATACATTTTTACTTGAGGGTATTAACAATACTAATTGATTTCGACAGGATGGATGATATAAACAATTATAGCATTTGTCAATTTTTAAAGAGAGACTCGGAATGTTCCTCTCTAAAAAAAGTTCTTCATAAAATTAGAGATCTTACAGATGACAAAAAACTTCTGTATTTAAGAGTACCTGGGTTACAAAACATTGATGATGGATCCATTTGTAATAATCATTACAGAAAATTTTTACTCTTCTATTCTTCATACCAAAAAAAATGTATTGACCCATGGAATCAACATTCAAAAAATGTTACAGTTAATTTAAAAGAAGTGAGTTTAAATTTTTTAGAAAATAGTGGTTATGTTTGTAATGTAAATATTATACCAGGACAAAAGTTTGTAAAAACTGTTATAGCAAACTAAACGATGAAGTTAAATCTTATCAAAACCAATCCATCATTTATTGCAGTGATCCGTTTGAAAAACACAGGGTAAAGATTGTTAATGACTTGAAATATTTAGATCATGAGGATATAGAACACTTAAAAACAGTGTATGATAAGAATTTCACTTCTCAATATAAACTATGTAGGACTTGTGGTATTCGAATAAAATCAGATATTTTAGAGTACAGAAACCAAGTCAGGACAGTTATAACTTTATCAGATGAGAGTAAAGAAAATTCTAGTTAGAATAGCATTAAATCAACAAATGAAAGTACACCAATATCAGAATTTTGTACAAATAGTCAGAACAAAAGAAATCTTGATACCATTCTTGATACTTTTAACATTCCTCCTTTTAAACAACAAAAGATGAATGATAATGTACTTGTAAAGGAAAGTATTAGTATTATACAGAATGTCACGAAACAGATCTCAGAAGCGTTGGAGAAAGTTTATAATATAAAATTGCCAGAATTTAAAAATATAAATGAAATGAGTGATTAAAGTTTGTGGTTTAGAAGTATGATTTCAGATATTCAAACAAAATTTGCTACTTCAACTTTTAATGAAAAAATTAGCTTATTGACTTTGTTGCCTAGTGAATGGAATTTTCTCAAGGTCAATATGTGTTTTAAATGCACATATTATATGTTCACTGAAGCCAGACGATTAAAACTAAAAGGTAGATATATATTCATCAATCTTATAGATTTTTCTACTCATAACTTATTTCATCAACATTTATATATAGCATTACAAGCAATTAAGGGTGTCAGAAACCTTTAGATTTTTCTCCATGAAATGACCTGAAAATAATAAATTTTGATAATTAGAAATATGTAATAGTAATATTCTGAATGTATATTCTGGATCTGACGTTACTTACAGATCCAGAATCTTAAGGGATTTTGATAATCAGATTCTCAAAATGTTCGTATTTTATCTCTTCATTAACTGAAGAGTTGTGTGAATTTAAATTTATATGAGTAAATAATTTTTTACGGCTAAGAACTGCTAAAAAACTTAATAAAGCTTAAATTTAAAAAATTTGAGCTGTTTTTGGCCGTAAAAAATTATTTACTCAAATAAATTCATGCAGCTCTTCAGTGAATGAAGAGATAAAATACCAACATTTTGAGATGCTGATCATCAAAATCCATACAGATCCTGGACTTGCAGGTTACGCCAGAGTCAAAATTTTACGTCGTGTAGAAAACATCTTTAAAGATAAAATTACTAAAATACTTCTTTATTTCTTAACTTTGCCTCTGCCCTGAAATATAAAAATGTATTGTTTTGATCTTAAAATCTTTTATATTCGGAACCAATATTTTGGTACCTCAGTATACAGTCTATGAGACTTGTAAGCTATGAGCACACATAGCAGCAACATCTATATCTACATGAGTCAGTCAAGTTTGTTAGGTGGTTTAACATAAAGATCCTTTGGGGCTTTTGCATCCGAATGTTTTTAATAATCATTATCACACATATTAGATTATGATATACTGAGGTGAATGTATAATATGTTAAAAAATCCAAAATCCTAAATGCATGTTATCAAGTCACAATTTGTATAAAGAAGGTGCTGCACAGTGTTTATATGAAATGACAGCTGTGCATATTTACACTGATGCTATCAGACGTTTAGGTATATTATTTAGGTAGGTTACAATCATCTCTGCTACAATAAAGGATTGTGGCAGTCGATAAGTCAGATTTTTACGGTGCCAACTGCTATAAGTTTCAGAATCAAATTTTTATTTTTGTCAAAAGTCCCGTCCATAAATTATATTATAGGTATTTATTTTTTATCTTAATATCAATGTTTAAAATATAGTTTTTGGATTTCTTAAAATATATGTAAATATGTAGGGTGAGAATTCTGAATTAAGAACAAAGACATGAAGAAAAAAAAATAGTAGAAATCATTAATATACGATTATATAAATATGTATATACACAAACGAAAAAAAAATTAACGAAAATGTAGAAAACCGTAAGAAATTGTACAAGATTGTAAGAAACTGTATAAAACCGAATAAAACCATTGGTTTTCGGACATTTTATGCGAAATAACTTTTATACATTTTTACACGTTTTTATACATTTAAAAAATTGATAGCACTGCGTGATCCAAGCCCGCACTTAGGTCACGTCTATCTGTAACCTAAGTAGTACTTTTTGCACCGTGTTTACCGCACTCGCTACGCTCGTTCGCTAACCTCACGCAGCAAAAAACGACTACTTAGGGCACGGATAGGCATGACAGCGGACTGAGAGCAGGCAGTGATATAAAATGCTATACGATACTTGTGACCTAAGAGCATTCTGCACCCTCGCTGCGCTCGGCCCCTAATTTTACGCCATGCTGGAAAGTGCTACTTAGTGAACAAGTGCTTTTTAGTGAAAAATGAAAAACAAAAAATCGGTTTTTCGTCATTTTAAAGATGTCTGACCACCTTAAGTTATAGTCATTGCAAAATTATTATTTACATTTAATTAATTACTATTTTATAAGCTCAAAACAAAATTTTTTAATATTTGAACATTTTTCGGATATTTTAGGGCAACGTTTAAGAAAAACTTATTTTCGTATTTCACCTGAAGTTAAAGGAGATATTGTTAAATATTATTTAGATGATTCAAATAGCATAAATTGTAGCGGAGTAAAGAAATGGGTAACAGTAAAAGTTCCTGGCCAACCTTCAACATCAGTGCAGAAAAGAATATTGATGTAAGATCTGAAAGATTTATATCAAAATTGGATAAAGGACACCAGATGCGATATAAGTCCCTGCTTACCTTTTTTCTCTCAGCTGAGACCCAAGGAATATGTTTTTGCTGGAGATCCAGGAACGCACAATATATGCGTATGTTCCATACATCAAAATGTGAAATTAAAACGTGCATCTACGAATGTGAAAACAAGTTACAAAGAAGTAATTGAAGTTGGAGTATGCTCCATGTAAAACTCTGATTGCATATTTCACAAATGTATCCAATGTCTAAATAAGGATGTGATACGTAATTTATTATTTAGTACTGAAACTGACAACAGTAGGTGTATAAAATACAGCAACTGGATATCTACACCTATATCTAGTAAAAACTCGGAGGGTTCATCAAGTATCAGAGTGATTTTACAAGATTTTGAAAGGCCTTTCGAAGAATTTCTTGATGAAATATGTAATGACACATGGGCTATAATTGAGCATCATTTTATTTCATGCAAACAAAAAGATAGTTATGCTCACTTCAGGCAACATTTGGACAGTGATATTGGACTATTAGTCATGGATTTCGCAGAAAATTATGTATTTATCTGCCAAAACACTACCCAAGGATTTTACTTTAATAATATTCATGCTTCGTTATTTATCGTATCCTTGTACTACGCAGATCAAATAAATAATGAGGTGAAAGTTGCAAGTTTCTGTGTTATTTCAGACAGTACGAAACACCAAGCATATTCTGTACATATGTTTCAAGAAGTAATACTCAATGAAATTAAAAGCAAGTATCCCTGGATAAGAAGTCTGATTTATTTCTCTGGTGGAGCACCAACACAATTCAAAAACAAGTAAGAACATATTAAATAATCATCTCTTATTTAATTTCTTTACTTTCCTCTTTTTTATTAGATTTTTGCTTTTACAAAAAAACTGAACCAAAAAAAGGAATTTTTGACATAAAATATGTTTAAAAAAAAATTTAAGACTATTAGCATAAACATCCATCTATTCTAGAAAATATTATCTTTTTGGACTTCTATTTTTCTGGATATTTTAATATCCATACACATACACATAAATTGGAAACTTATTATTTTATAACTTTTTTTTCAGAAACCACTTTATTAATCAATGTCACCATCAAGAAGATTTCGGCATAAAAATAATGTCTTACAATTTTTTTGCTACATCACATGGTAAGAGTGCCTGTGATGGCATTGGGACGGTAGCAAAACGCACCGCAAGAAAAGCTTCACTGCAAGATGTCAAATTTTGATTCCCAAACAAATGTACAATTATTTAAATGATAATGTAACAGGAATAAGGTGTATACATTTACTGATTCTATAGTTCAATTGATTAAAAATAAAACATGCTAATAATGTTACAGATTTCTTTATGTTAGTGAGAGCAGAGTTGAAGCCAGAGGTAAAAAACTTCAAAAAAGATTTGCATCTGCAAAGACTGTGAAAAACACTCGACAATATAATTATTTTGAAACTATACTCAGATGATACAAAATCAGATATTATAAATTTATGAAGTTAACATAAATTAAATTAAAAAATATTGTCTTCAATTAATAGATGTTGTTTCTAAAAATGATAAATTATAAATTATTCTATAGGATTATTCTATAGGAAATGCATTTTCCTTTCAGATTACATTATGTAATGTAACTTATATCATATTGTAAAAACATTATGTATATACGTTACTCTGGAAACAAATATACTAAATATACTGAATTATGATTTGCTTGAGACTTCCCTACTTCCGCTAAATTAGAATTTTTTAAATTAAATTTTTATTCGTGAATATTCAAAACTAAGTTATTAAATCAAATTAGAATAAAAAGAGTAATTAAGAGTATTATTTAAGTAATTTAAAGTATTATTTATTATACAGACATGGGCGCTGCAGCGAGTAACTAACACCCGAAAAATCTGTTTAAATTATCGTTCAAATGGTAAAAATGTGACTTTAGGAATGTTGTAATTTGAAAATGTATACATAAATTTTGATTTTCAAAAAAAATCGATCTGTAAAATTCAACTCAAGACGAAGAAAAAACCCAATGATAAATTGTAAATTGATATGGATAAATATTTTAAATAAAAGTTTGAAAAACGTGAAAAAACGCATAAAAAATGACCTTTTTTTGCCCATTTATGACGAGCTTGGACCCTAATAAATATTGGACCCTAAAAATTGGCAGAGATCATTTTTTTGATGAGTTCTAAAAAATATCAAAGGACCGAAAAATCGGCGATCCCCGTTCGCACTGATTTTTAAAAAAGTTTTTTTTGACCCATATATATATATATATATATATATATATATATTGTAACGGGGCAGGCGTCGCACAATTATTCGCTTCTTCTAAGCGGATTTGTCGATGAACGGCGCAACAATGCAGTGGGGCGTGCCAACCTTCGGCGAAATCTCCTCCTTCTTGCCTGCGCGCTGTCGCTTGCCGTCGGCTGCCTTCCCCGGCAGCCGTACCTGCCGGCGTTACAACGCGCGACTTCGCTGTCGCGCTCTCTCTCTCGTGCGTGCTTACTCGGCTGCTCAGAAATGCGCGAGCACCGTATACTCGCGCCCGCGGAGGCCGGTGGTATTCTATACCGCCGCGCCACCGACTAGGAAAAAGGATCCGGGACTACGCGCCAAATAATGCACGAACTCGGACGGAAAATGAAAGAAGTTTATTGCCCCTCGGGCGCAAAGAATAACATACAGGCGGCGCATACGCAGTGTACGCGCCGATCCGGGTGGTGAGCCCGCGCTCTAGTTACGTGTGCGCGCGGTCGCACACACGCACTCGTCAAAGCGGCCCGCGCCGACGTTGGTTGATCGCGCGAGCAATCGACACACGCGCACACGTCGGTGAGCCTCGCTCGCTCGCGCAGGAGTCGCTCTCTGGACGCACGTCGTCCGCGGGGAGAGCGCGCTAGCGCCTGGCCAGGACTTACCTCGCGGAGATTGCTGCCGCGGTAGATCGAGCTGCGGGGAACCGGTTGCTGAGGGCGTCGTCTCTCTCTTTCCCTCTCGCACTCTCTCCGCTGCGCTGGCTGCCGAGGGCCTCTCTCTCCTCCTCGACGACGCTGGCTGCTGCCGGCGGTTCTCTCTCTTCCTCCGCCGTAGTTGCTGCCGACGGCTGCTCTCTCCCTCTCGAGCTCTCGGCTGTGCTGCTGCAGTCCGGGCGCACTCGCTGCTGCACCCGCTCACTACTCCGCACTTCTCGAGATAAACCCGCGCGGATCTCTCTCTCTCTCTCTGCTCTCGATATCGCTCACGCGCGGGTGTTCACAGGGAACTGGCTCTCGGGCTGTCGCCGAAACGATACTGCCTACCTGCTACTTCGTCGGCACGCGCAAGCATCTTTCGGCCTTGTCCTTCGCGTAAGGTTGAGAGATGTTTACATTTCGGGCATTAGTGCGTGCCGACGCGGTGTGCTGAGACTCGCCTCATGTCTCGTTCGCGCACACCGATACATACACACTCGCGCACGTACACGCGCAGGCCGTTACAATATAATACATACACTTATCGGGGTTTATGTAGCCCAAGACTGCATATTAGTACATACAGCCCAGAGTTCCCTATGGCAAGTGACTAAAGAAATAATGGGCCCTGGGGTTATAGACTCTAGGTCGGGCCGCATAAAACCCTACATTTAGAAATATTATGAAGCCCGAGCTGCATAATCAAAATCGGGCTCGATAAAATCCCCATAAAAAAACGGGCTTTATAAACCCCTTTCGAGAAATGTATATATATATATATATACACACATATATATAAGGTGATAAGGTTCAATTTAGATGAAATACTAAATTGGTTAACAGTTGCACAACGAATAATATTTCAATTAATAATTAATTCATTAAATGATGAATATGTCGATAAATGTAACTTTGTAGATGGGCCAGGAGGAAGTGGCAAAAGTTATTTTCTTAATAATTTAATTAGCTATTTAAAATTTAATAAAATTAATTATTTAACAGGAGGCTTGGACAGACACTGCTGCTAATTTGTTACAAGATGGTAAAACTGGGCATACAACTTTCAAATTACCTTTTAATATAAATGAACAAATCACATGCAATATAATTTACAACACCAAACAGTATAGATAGCGATATCATTAAAAATACAAAAATAATAATATGGGATGAAATTACAATGACATCAAAATATGCCTTTGAAGCAGTTGATCGATTGTTCAAAGATATATGCAATAACGATAAAGTATTTGAAGGAAAAGTTATTTTAGTATCAGAAGATTTTCTACAAACTCTACCTATTGTAGGTCATGAAAATAGAACCCAAATTATTGAAAACTGTATTAAGAAAAGTTATTTATGGAGTCAATTTAAAATTTTGTCTTTGAAAGAAAATTAAAGTCTTGACGTACGTGATAATGATTTTAAGAATTGGCTTTTACGTATAGGAGATGGCTGTTTTGAAAATCAATTTGAAATTGAAAATGAAGTTATAAAAATTCCAACTGAAATATTGTCCAAAGGACAATATTGTTGAAGAAATTTTTGGAGAAGAAATTGATATAAAGAGTCCTAAGTATAATTTTAGCGCCAAAAAATACAGATGTTATAAAATTGAATAAACAAATAATATCTAAAATAAGTGGATCAGTATCAGAGTATGCTAGTATAGATTCTGCAGATGATAAAAATAATAAAAAATTAGATGCAATATTACCAATAGATTTTTTTTTTTTTTTTTTTTTTTTTTTTTTTTTTTTTTTTTTTTTTTTTTTTAAAATAGACAAAAGTACAGAAAACGTAGTTAGAGCGCAAACTGCATCGGGTGTCCCGCCCAACACCGAGTACCTGACACCAGGCAACACTCAGGAGATCAGACATAGAACAGCCAGCACGTCGAGCTTTTATAGCGTCATCAGCGACGCTAGCACCTCTGGCACGTCGCCTGATGACGTCACAGGGCCCTCCAACTTGGAGAACGAGGTAGACAATACCGTAAGCAGTATGCTGGCGGAGATCAAAATAATGGAGAGAGCAACGGAGAAGCAGAAGAACATCTCCAAAGATGTTAAAGAGGGGCTGAAGACGCTCAGCGCTCTGCTGGCGGTACTCCAAACCGGACGCGAAGAAGCCAAGAGGACGGCCCGTACAATCAGGCTTCCCAAACGGCGTAGAGGTGCAGGGGACAGTCCAGAATCACAGCCTGAGACCCAAAAAACCAAGAAGAAGACTGCCAGCAACATCCAACGCCCCCAAATCCAGGTATCAGACGACAGAGGGGACCTGGTTGAACCCAAGTAAGCACAGATGAAAATCCCCAAGAAGGCTGGAAAACTATGGAAAACAAAAAGAAAAAGAAGAAAAAAGCAATGGAGGGCCCCAGACCGCCACTACGTCCAAACTGCAAGGCCTTTAAACAACGGGGCGGCGTAGTATTAATCGTGCCCAAAGACGGCAAGACCTTCGCGGACGTGGTGCAGACGCTACGTACGGTTGACACCTCTGATAACAACCTCCAAATTAGAGGAGTCACAAACACGAAGGGCGGCGCCGCACTAGTACGCACCAAAGGAGATGGAAGCACTCACGGAAACCTGAGTGCACGTCTCCAGGAGATGCTAGGCGAACAGGGGACAATCAAAGACATGGCCCGAAAGGTGACCCTGGAGATACTAGACCTGGACTGCCTTACGGATACTGACGAAGTACGAATCGCACTAGACGGAGTACTGAACCCGGGCGCGGATAGACGGGTCTCGGTCCTCGGGCCAAACAGCCGAGAACAGAAGATGGCTATCTGCGAGCTCGGAGACCGAGACGCGACACGGCTACTCGAGACGGGACGTATAAAGATAGGGTTTGTCAGCTGTCGAGTGAGGACACGACTGATGGTGCCGAGATGCTACAAGTGTCTCAGCTATGGCCATTACCGTACAAACTGTAAAGGACCGGACAGACGCGACTGATGTTGGAAGTGTGGAAAAAATGGACACAAGGCTGGGGCCTGCACGGGTGCTCCCCTCTGTTTCCTGTGCACATCACAGGAAGGCGGAGGGGCAGCGCACGTTCCGGGCACGGTGCTCTGCACCGCATTCAAAACAGCGCTGACGGAGGCAAGAGCGAGACAGATGACCGTTCGCACTCAACCAGACAACGACAGTGCTTCAAGGCAACTTGAACGGCAGTAGCCTGGCTCATGCCTTACTGACCCAGCTTGCCGAGGAGATGAATACGGACGTTATAATGATTAGCGATCCGTACAGAGACAGAGACAGCCCGACTTGGCTCGTTAATACCTCCCGTTCTGCGGCGCTGCGGTTCCGGGGGCGGACCAGGTCGCGTATCACAAGCCAAGGGAGGGGCGAGAACTACGTCTGGGCTCGGGTGTCTGATGTGACGTATGTCAGCGTGTATCTCACTCCGAACTGTAGCGCCGCGGAGTTCGAACGAAAGGTGGCGGCCCTCGAGGACGCGCTTAGGGACATCCCCGGCCCCGTTATCTTCGCGGGGGACGTTAACGCCAGGGCCATTGAGTGGAGCATGACGACGACGAACAAACGTGGACGGCTGCTGTTGGAAATGGCCGCGAGGCTAAACCTAACAGTAGCAAACGTGGGACAGGCGACCACGTACAGGAGACCCGGCTATGGCGCATCCATCCCAGACGTGACCTTTGTGACGACTGGACTTCTCCGAAGTGTCGAGGGGTGGCGGATGTTCGAGGGCTACACGGCCAGCGACCACCAGTACATCATCTTCGGAGTGACCGACAAAACACAAAACAGAACAGGGACCGCCCCAACTCCCGCGGGATGGAACATGAAAAAACTAGACGTTGACAAACTGACGGCACAGCTGGACAGGGAACCGGACCCGCGGCGATCCCTCGCGGCATCGGTGGTAGGGAAAAGGCTGAAAAGCTAACAGAGGAAACGTCGGGGCTCTTGAGACGGCTCTGTGACGCCTCTATGCCAAGAAAACGGACGAGACGTGACAAAGAACCGGTGTACTGGTGGACCGAAGATATCGCGCGCCTCCGACGCGAATGCCTACGGCTCCGACGGAGGGCTCAGCGCCCGCAACGGAGCGGACGCGATGGCCCACTCGGAGGAGTACCGGGTAGCGCGCAAAGAACTGAGGCGCGCTATCAATGACAGTAAAAAGGAAAGTTGGACCAAACTGATTAACGAGGTGGACTCAGACCCTTGGGGAGCGGGTTACAAGATCGTCACCTGCAACCTGGGAGGCAACAATCCACCGGTAGTCTGGGACGAAGAAACTATGGACAGAATCATTGACGGACTCTTCCCTACACACTTCGAACAAGGGTGGGGGGGTGACGATACTGGAGACGACGAGGTGCAGGAGTTCACCCGGGCTGTTGCGCAGCTCTCGGCGGGGAAGGCACCAGCTCCGGACGGTATCCCAGCGGAAATCCTCGGGATTGTTGCAAAAAGATGCCCGAGGATACTCCTGAACCTATATAATACATGCCTGGCGGAGGGCGTGTTCAGCAAAGATTGGAAGACGGCGCGGCTGATCCTCATTGATAAAGGAAAGGGTGGGGATCCGGACTCGCCGTCATCCTACAGACCGCTGAGCTTGCTGAATACACTTGGCAAGCTCTTCGAAATGCTCCTGAGACCGCGAATCCAAGAGGCGGGTCGGGACGCTGGCAGCCTGAACGACAGACAGTATGGTTTCAGACAAGGACGGTCGACGATAGGGGGATCCAAAAAGTGATCGACTCCTTTGACAGAGCACAGACTAGACCCCACAAAAACAGGCAGATAGTGCTCATGGCAACGCTCGACGTACGAAACGCTTTCAACTCGGTGAGGCATCATGGTGAGGTGAACATCGTGCGGGCATTCTCCAACGCTTTCCCGCTGCCCTTCTCCGAATCCTCAAGGACTATCTACGAGACCGTTACATTACATACGGGACGCAGACTGGGGTCAAGAAAAGAAAAATGACGGGAGTAGCGCAGGGCTCGATCCTTGGCCCCGATATTTGGAACGTAGGTTACGATGAGGTGTTGGATCTTCCGATGCCGCCGGGGGTCTATTTGGTCGGCTACGCAGACGATCTGGTCATCGTCATCACAACCAAGGATACACGACTGGCTCAGATGAGGCTGACCCAACCCACGAGACGGGTGGACGAATGGATGCAAAGTCGGGGACTACAGCTGGCCATGCAAAAGACGGAGTTACTATACCTAACTAGGAAACGGATAGGCACGACGATACTCATGACGGTGGGGACGTCCGTTGTGCGTCCTGGACGGTCCGCCAAATATCTGGGAGTGACCCTGGATACGAGGATGACCTTCTGGCCGCACATACGTGGCGTCGCTGAGAGAGCGGCGTTAAAGACCGCCGCCCTCGCCCGCCTCATGGCAAATACGAAGGGACCGAGAACGAGCGTACGACGACTGCTTATGACAGTGACCAACTCGATGCTCCTTTATGGGGCCGAGATATGGGCAGACGCCAGGCGAATAGAGAAGTACCGCAAAAGGATCGCGGCGGTACAGAGACTGGAAGCGCTGCGAATCGCGTGCGCGTACCGCACCGTCTCAGAGGTGGCGGTACTAGTGATCACAGGGGTTGTCCCAGTAGACCTTCTCGCTCTCGAGCGGAAGAAGATCTACGAGTACAGCGAAGAAAGGGGAAGAGCGAGGGCCTCCATAGACGCACGGACGACGACGCTGACATCCTGGCAAACGCGATGGACAGACAGCGACAAAGCCAAGTGGACGAGACGCCTCATAACGGACGTGCGACTCTGGCATAAGAGAGAAGCTGGGGAGGTGAACTTTTATCTGACCCAGTTCCTATCCGGACACGGATACTTCCGCCAGTATCTGCATCGGATGGGGAAGGTAACGACCCCGTCCTGCAGGTACTGCGGACATAATAGAGACGACGCGGAGCACACATTTTTCGTGTGCCCCCGCTGGATAGTCGCGAGACACAGACTACAGACGAAGACAGGTGACATCACACCGGATAACGTCGTGACACTGATGCTGTCAAGCAAACAAAACTGGGACGACATAGCACGCTACGTGACTCACGTACTACAAGGCAAAAAGACTGACGATTGCCTTGAAAACTGATACAGAAGACGAAAAATAGACAGACCAGACAAGATATATAAGATTGCCGTAGGACATAGAAACGCCGACCGGTCCGAAGTAATGTGTATAACAGTTCCGGGCCGGATTCCGGTGAACACCGCGGGAAAGGTTTTGGGTGTTTAGGGGGTAGAAATCCCTCACACCGCGGAGCCCGACGCTTCGTGATGGTCTTAGTGGGCCCACCTCCATGCTGTAAGCAAGGACGGGGGTCTCGGAAGATTCACCTAGTACCTCGGAAAAAAAAAAAAAAAAATAGAATTTTTAAATACACTTGCCCACAATGGTTTACCTCCACACAAATTGCAAATGAAAGTAGGGGCTGTAGTTATGTTATTGAGAAATTTAAATTTAAATGAAGAATTATGTAATGGCACAAGATTAATAATTAAATATTTAAATCAGTATTCTGTTGTAGCAGAAATTATTGGTGGTAGTGTAACGAAGGCTCCGCTCCTTCGTTGCGAAATCACCGCATCATGGTAGGTTAGCTTCGCACGGCGAAAAGACACCGAGTCACAGGTGTCGTTTAGGTTAGTAATTAACTCGCGCGGGCGCACACGGCCTGCTTTGCGCAAGCGCGCCACAACCTCGACGCGCGCAACAACTCACGCAGAAACGACCATACCGCCGCCACAGCCGCGCGCGGGAAAATTAGCGTATATAAATCCGGCACTCTCCAGTGTGAGACAAACCTTTACCGACCGTTCTCCAGTCATCATCCTCCCTAATTAACCGCTTGGCACTGTGCACACACAGGCTAATTCGTCCAAACACTCCGTTTCTAGTATTTCCTTGCGGCAGCGTTTCCAAGTACGACGATCGATCCGTCTCCGACGTCGATCATCGCCTTAGAACGTCCGGAGCACACGTCTATCCTTTCCGCCACGAACTATCCGGTACCTAGACGAGCTTATGCCAGTGATCCACGAACTATACGACGAACCTAGACTGACCGACTCTCTCCGGAATTGCCGCTGACTCTAACATCGTGCACACACGTCGCTAGAGTCAGAGTGACTCCTGGAATACGAACACCAGATACAACGTGCACACACGTGTACCTGGGGGTTCCTAGACTATCTGGAACAGGAACGTTGAAGGACTAGGACTCATTCCTTCCCTATGATCGTGCACATACGGAGTAGGTCAGGATAGTCTCGGAACGGTGCAGTTTCACTGGTGATCGTGCACACACGGTACCAGAGGAACGCGAACCTATCCAGACCCGTAATCTCCAGGAACACCGGAACACGAGGTGTCCCTACCGCCGTGCACACACGGAGTAGGAACATACGAGTTCCCCGGGGTTAACTCACCCAGGGTTCGTGCACACACGTCCCTAGGAGAGGGACACCATTCGTAGACAGCGGAACACCGGAACCAGCTGCGTCCCTGCCATCGTGCACATACGGGGCAGGAACGAACTGGCTCCTGGATGAATCCTCGCCTTGGCCTCGTGCACACACGTGTCTAGGTGAGTAACTGACCCGTTCCTAGATGGCGGAACAGGGAACACCCTCGCTACTGATGTACTGACGCTACAAACAACGTTCTCCCCGACTATCTCCAGATCGCTTCTTGTAACCACCCAGCGCTCGATACCTATCGTCGGAAAAACCGCCCACCGCGAGAGGGCGTTAGGGTGCGAACTGTAATAACGATCCGTAGTAAGTGCGTTTTCTGGTCTTATGTGTTTCAGTTGGCTTAATCTACGGCGTGGCAGACGACCTAAACACTATTGTTATTGTTGTTACCAATTATTGTTTACACTGTTTATACTTTATCACTTCGCAAATAAACCTATATTTTGTTATTTCTTTTTGCTAAAATAATATCTTGTAATTTCATTCAAGCCACTTGAACCTCCTTATTCTCCCCCACCAGTGGACTCTGGAAAACTATTGAGCGTCCGGCAGGGGGCGGAGTCATACCGTTACAGTAGTAAGGCTGGCTCTGCGGTTATATTACCTCGAATAACTTTATCTCCTTCACTTGGAAAAATACCATTTTTATGTCGAGACGACAATTCCCTGCTAGACTCGCGCATGCAATGATAATTAATAAATCACAAGGACAATCTTTTAAAAAAGTAAAAATATATTTACTTTTATCAGTATTTAGTCACGGGCAGTTATATGTTGTGTGTTCGAGAGTGAGAAATAAACAGTATTTGAAGATTTTATTAACAGAAAATTCAATTTTCAAACCGAAGATTAAACATCAAACTTCAACTGAAGATGTATCTAAAATATTGACGAAAAATCTTGTTTTTAGAGAAATGTTGTAATTAATTAATCGGCAGCAATATTTTCATAAATGAGCTGGCAAAAAATAAGAAAAATAAAAAAGTTAAATTTTGTTTGACTCATAATTATAACAAAAATCAAGTAAGAAAGTTAATCACTGATACGGCAATATACAGCAATATACAAATGAACGGTCATGTCACTAACAAACGTCGATATAATGCGGGCTTTGCATATGAAATGTGTACTGTTAAATTAAAGAATATCAATAAAATGTTATGTCTATATTTTATTTTATTGAAATTATTTAATTTAAAGTCTTATATTATACATTAGGGTGTAGCGAAAAACCATCATTTTTGAATTTTCATTCGTTATACCTAAAAAATGTTGTCTTCTGACTCCAAAAATAGTTTGCCATCGACATTTTGAAAAAAAAAAAATGTGTTTTATTCCCTCCTCAAGCAAAAAAACAGAAAAATTCGCATTTTTAATAATTATGAAAGTACAACTATAATAAAATAATGATAAAGAAAAGTGAAAAAAATACATTTTTGCAGTAAATTTATTCCAGAAACCTCTCTTGGCATTGGGATTTGAGTAGAATGAGTTTTTAGATAAAAAGCACATCATAATAAATGGGTAAGTCGTCAAAAAATCATAATTTTTTACATTTCAAGTGAGTTTTATCAATTTTAATCTCTTAATCTCTTGGTTATGGCATTTGGAGCTTGTGGGTGAGTTAATTTCTCAACGATATTGAGCTTTAAAAATTTAGAATATCAATTTCTTTACCCTAGTACACGTAACTAGAAATTGAGTAGTAATATAAAGTTTTAATTAACATTTTGTTCATTTAAAATAATATTATGTGTTTTGTAATTATTATTGTTAATAATAGATACAAAAAACAAACGATAACATTTTGACGTATTATTAACCTTAATATATTATATACGACAGAAGAGTATTTATATGTCAACGTAAGTAAATTGAATTTATTTTCATGTCAATACGAAGAGACTAAGAATGTAAATATTTATATCGAAGTCAGTGACATCTTGCAATACTTAGAAGGAATAACAATTGCATCGAAACCATAATTTTGTATTTATTCTGTCCAGAGCTAGCTAGTTATGTATCGTATAAAAGCTGGTTATAAGGCAAGCTATAAATAATCAAAACTTTATATTTCAACTCAATTTTTAGTTACGTGTACTAGGGTAAAGAAATTGATATTCTAAATTTTTAAAGCTCAATATCGTTGAGAAATTAACTCACTACAAGGTCTAATTGCCATAATCAAGAGATTAAGAGATTAAAATTGATAAAACTCACTTCAAATGTAAAAAATTATGATTTTTTGACGATTTACCGATTTATTATGATGTGTTTTTTATCTAAAAACTCATTCGACTCAAATGTCAATGTCAAGAGATATTTCTGCAATAAATTTACTGCAAAAATGTATTTTTTTCAATTTCTTTATCATTATTTTATTATAGTTGTACTTACATAATTATTAAAAATGCTAATTTTTCTGTTTTCTTGATTGGGGAGGAGGTAAAACACATTTTTTTTTTATTTTTGGAGTTAGACGACGTTTTTCAGTTATAGCGAATGAAAATTCAAAAATGACGGTTTTTGGCTACAATCTATTATACATTCAAAGTACAAATAACAGTTTCAACTCTGTAAAACGCAGAGTAAGTGAGCGTATGTACGTGGGCGTAACTGCGCGGATGTAAGTGCGTGGGTATAAGTGCGTGGGTGTAAGTGCACGGCCGTAAGTTACTTATTAGGAGGGGAAGTTAACCTTCTGGAGCGGTCGTAAAAAAAGTCGGATTTTTATTCTTTTAATATAATAGAAGAAGATTTATTTTAAACATTGTAATACTATAGCAATATTATAGTAATACGACACGATATACACATCGAGTCAGCCTTTCTGGAGTTTCTCCACTGGCGTGAAGGCCTGTGATTGTGCTGTTTCGTGTGATTCATCACACTTCTAGAACATATGTGTAGTTCGTTATCTACGTGTCTATATACTTTGTGGTTGCGTCTAGTACTGTCAGCACTATACTTCTTGAACCACAGAGTACTTGTATATGCACGTAGGTAGCGAACTACACGTATGTTTTGTCTGCGCGGCGTGCATCGTCATGATGTGGACCAGCTCCCGGCGTTTATAATAATAACACAACTGCTGCTGTAGTAATATGTCCTGGTGAGCGTAGGCCCTCCCTTCGTGTATATCGGCTAGTGGTGACTTCTCGGAGATAGGAAGGCAACGCGGTCGGCGGTAAAGACGAATTCCATAAACCCTTTCTTGTTCCTTAACCTTATTCCTTGTCATCATACGATATTTGAACGTTATTTTAGAATCACAATTTTTTTTGTTCGTTATATATTCTCTCTCTCTCTCTCTCTCTCTCTCTATCTCTCTCTCTCTCTCTCTCTCTCTCTGTCTCTCTCTCTCTCTCTCTCTCTCTCTCTCTCTCTCTCTCTCTTGTCGAGTATATATTACTGCGATACACCATACTATTTACTGCGATACTATAACTATATATATATAAAATAAATATACATAGGTAGGTATATAAGCGTCGTAAGATAGACGACAAACCGAAAGTGTCCTAAGAGCTACAAACCGGATATCTGAATAACATGACGAAAAGTCGGAAAGGAAAAAGCACATAAAAAAATTCAGTTCTCTATATCTTTTGAACGAGATAATATTTTTAAATAAAATTTTGATTTGAGTAGAACAATGAAATGGCTTTCGATTGAGAGTAATATGTTATATAGTTTAAACTAATGTAGGCGTGTATAGGCGCATTGAATTTCTCGCACACCCATTTCAATGTATATGTAGCATGGGTCGCTCGTTCAGGCTTCTTTTATACTTATCTTCGGAGCACTCCCGCGCTCCTTGATTTTTAATAAACTGTCAGTATTATATAATTTTGACTTATCTGACAAAAATTAATATTCGCCTTGAATATGTTCAACAGCATCTGTTTTTTGTGCTTCTCAGTTCCACCTGCTCGAGTCCCCCTTAATCATTTTTTCACATTTGCTCATAAACATAATATGATTTTTATAATGATATTCTTAGCTCCAGTATTTTGAAACCAAAATTCACAATACTTATTATATAATCTTGGATAGGCTGAGAAACATGATTTAAAAGTCTACGTATAATAACTATTTAAAATTGTAGAAAAGCATCATAATCCCATATAAAGAGTTTAATTTTCAAGGATAGTACACTGAGATAAAATTGAATTTTATTAGTTAAATTTTAATTGAATATCACAATCACATAATTATGTTAAGTCAATTAATATAATATAGTAAAATATAAAATATTTGTTTTCATATATTAAGACGATGTGAAGTTCAAAATCAACCCAATTTCATTATTTAATAAATTAACATTCAAACGTTTATTTGGAAAAACAACGTCAGACGCTTCGTATATGTAAATACTATGCTCAGAAATTTTTTTGCATGATTCTATCATCATTTCCATGAGATACGCCCGTTTCAAAACTAGCTCCAAATTCTAAAAATAAAGATCCCTACCGCCGTTAAAGTTTCTATTTAATTAAATAAGTTCTGAGTAGTTTTTTGGAAAAACAACAACGTTAGACACTCCGTATATATATAGTATTTACATATGAGGAACGCCTGACGTTGTTGTTGTTTTTTTTTTGTACGCAAGTACTTTATCTAAATAAAAGTCCAAATTCGTCACGTCAACATCTATATAAATTAGTTACACGAATTATTTATGTAAATAATTTACCTATATATTTAAAACAGAGTCTACAAATATAAGTATTCAAACAGTTTCTTATACTTCAAAAGAAATATCTATGTATTGCCAGACATCGCGAGATGCACATGGTTTTTTCTTTTCTTGAAACAATTTGAACGTAGATTTTTGGTGCACTCACTGACTTCAATAATTAATTCTAGAAAATTATCAGAAATGATTTCACACGGCTAAATATACAATATCAAAATATATTTTTTTTATATCATTTTTTTCTGATAAGTTGCGCTATTATTTGCGCAGAAAGTACGTCACTTTTCGCTCGATAAACTGACGCAGAAAGTAACGCAATAAAAAGCGCAAAAAGTAGCACAAAAAGTAACAGAAAAAGTAGCGTCAAAAGTTGCGCATTCATTTTTAGGAGGGTAACCCGACCTATTCGGTGTGGTAGAAACTAGGCTGGACCCCTGTCTCTGGGATGACGTCATTCAGAAGGATTTAAAGTATTTAGGCAGGATATAAACCTGGACGGGGGAGATGTTGCCCTTTATGTGTGGGAAACCTATACATGTGAGTTTCTAATATCATCTGATACGCAAGTAGGCGGTAAACGAAGGAAACTTGAATATATTTTCTGTCCTGTCAAAAAGGGTGGCACCGAACCGTTGCTGGTGTCTGCCATTGACCAGGTATATCATTTACTAAAGAATCCGACCTTATTGATTGTATTACTGCTCTTGTTTTTCATGAAAACTTATCATGGGAATCCTGAATGCCGATCTCCTGAAAGATGGCCATGAAGCGCTATTTCTCCGTAAGTTGTTAGCTGAGTTATCGTTACAGGTGGTACAGCATGGTGCCAGGAATCATCACACACGCAGCTCTCATACATGGATTGATCTTATTCTTGTCGATGAAAATGATACAGTACTGGACACACGTAACATCCCGGGGAACTTTCACAGCACACTAACATAATTGACATATCTCTCACGTGGATAAAACAGCCACTAGACAACATAAGACCCATTAAGTATAGAAGTTATAATGACATTAATCCATCTGAACTGGCTGAGGTTTTGTGTGCATGTGATTGGTCCTCATTTACTGATAGTACTAATATTGACACTGAAACTACTCTTAACTGCCTCTGTGACAACTTAACGATGGCGATAGAACAACTTGCTCCACTAAAAACTTTAAAACCTAAAAAGAACAAACTGCCGTGGGCTGGAGCGGAGCAAAACCGACTGCAACAAAAAGATGGCGCTGCCTATAGACATTACAAGAGAACAGAAGACAAACTTTTCTTAGGACAGCTTTCAACACTCCGACAAACTGCCGATGATCTTACTACACAAGTTAGGACATTACATTACTACAATAGACTGTCAAAGGCCCTTGCAAATGGTAATGTTTGGAAGGAGCTTAAAGACCTGGGGCTACTATCCAAGCCAGATGAGGACTTGAATGGCCTGGTACTGGATGAGCTGATTCAGCACTTTGCTGTAGTATCAGTCTCGCCGCAGTACAGCGATGGAAGGTGTGCGATGTCTTGAATACTGCAAGTTTGGAAGGTTTTAAGTTCAAAGAGGTTGGCTTGGGTGATGTCCTTGCAATCTCAAATTTCTCATATCAGCCTCGTGGCGAAAATGGCATTCCCCACAGTGTTGTTGCTAAAGCTCTTCCTATAATTGGGGAACATCTTGTGGAGTTGTTCAATTCCTCCTTTGCGTAAGTTATTTTCCCGGATCTCTGGAAAAAATCGCGCGTAAGACCTGTTAAAAAATATGCTGCGCCAAAGAGTTCATCTCATTTTAGACCAATTTCGATTTTATGCTTTCTTTCGAAGGCCTTGGAGCACATAGCACTAGCCCAAATGCAAAAGTTTCTAAAAAAAGAGAAAATCCTTGATCCTCTGCAGACGGGTTTTAAATTATATCACTCCACTGAGATAGGACTACTTAAATTGACAGAGGATATAGGTTTGACTTTAGCAAGTCATTCGACACAATTTCTCCCTCTAGCCTGCTCGAAATGCTGAGATTGATGGGTTTCTTCAGAACTGCTCTTAAGTGGATAAGCTCCTATATTTCTGGTAGGCAACAATGTTATACACACAGTCCGAAGGTTTATCTTTGTGGTTAAACACGAATCTTGGAGTACCACAAGGGTCAGTTCCGGGACCCTTGTTGTTTTGTCTATATATTAACGGCATACGTGACGTACTCGACTCGCGAGGCATCAATCATATACTATATGCTGATGACGTACAGGTACCAAAAGACAGTCTAAAAAAATTTTCAGAGATTATTTTGTACATTTTGTGAAACATACAAACAAATCGACGCCTCCTATTTAGATAACGCTATCTATTGCGACAACTTTACATGATGCCAAATAAAAAATGTGTGTAATATAATCCCAATTTAAAACTCGATGCAATATAATGCCAAGTTCCGGTCTCGTACGTATAATCCCAACTGGCGGGCCAGTGCGATATGATTCCAAGTAGCGCACCAGTACCATATGATTCCAAGTAGCGCGCCAGTACCATATAATTCCAAGCCACGCGCGAGTGCGATATAATTCCAACGAGAGCGCCAGTGCGATACGATTCTCATTCATCGGTAAGTTCCACATAATGCCAGTGCGAGGGATAGAGAAATATCATATTGGCATGAACACTTCTACATTAAATGCTATTTACTAATATTTGAATGATAAACATGGTTAAGACAGCCGCAAGTTAAAAATAAGTCTTAGATGACTAAAAATATAGAAAGCGGCAATATTACAGTCTTGTGGTTTAAAATAATGTACTTATTAATGCATTAAGGGGGCTAGATACCTTTTTCCTGAAATAAAAGAAGCCATATTTTAATATATAAATGTAAACTAATTATTTCCCACTTTTTACACATAAAAGGGGATATATTAACCTCACCTTAGACCTTGGTCTGGGCCCTTTGATCCCAAGTTTGAAGTGGATACTTCTAAAATACATAATGCTCTTATCAATGTAGGGATTTTTGATCTCATAAAACAATTTTTTCAATTAATCTTTAAAATTTTTTTAATTTTTTCAAAATTTTTCTGATGTACAAATTTTTCATGACATTCAAACCTAAATCCCTGCATTGATAAGGTAACTATACTATTCAGAAGTATTCACTTCAAATTTGAAATCAGATCATCCGCATGATCATCTAAAACCTTACGGACAGTGAGTCTATTTCATTAAAAACCATATTATGAGAAAATCAACTTTAAAGTTTTTATAACTCATAATGCATGAAAATATCCACAACATGCCTCCCTTGTTATTGATATTGATTCTTATCTTTATACTGGTTAAAGAAAAAAGTTTGGCATTGACTTCCTTGCGTAGAATTTTATTTGCCCTGGTGTTTATTGACCTAGAAAAGAAAACCAACTTCGTTATTTCATAACAGTTTGGCTATAAATGCATTAATTCATACATCTTAGAGACTTATCATTTTTCAAAAGCTTTTATGGGTGTCTTGTTGCCAGTGGTCCCCTTAACCACATCTGCTCAGCTTCTGGTCCCATGATAGTCACAGGATGTGGATGTCAATCAATGTTTTTTCCCAGAAATCACTGAAAAACATACAATATATTTTTTAATTTTTGGTTAAAAAAAAATAGTGTAAAGAAACTTGATAAATTTACTTTAATAAATAAAAGTAAAAAAGAAATATGAAAAATATAATACACATATACATGTATGTATTATATAATAATAAGAATAGCAATAATAATTGTTTTATTTAAACCAGTAGATTAAATATAAGTTTATTATTAATTATACATGTATTAGCTTTTCGCCTTTCCATACAAAAAATATGTATATTTATGTATATTTTGTACATAATTTGCGTACAAAATATTCATAAATATAAATATTATACTTATTTATTTAATATATCACGCACTACAGAATATACAAATACAAAAGCATATAATATATTATATAAATATACTTACATAATTAAAAATGCACCTGCTGCATATGAATCATCGTATTCGGCTGTTCCTTTCTTTTCTCCTATACTGAGCAAGGTTTACAGAAGCTATTTTTAATAACAACATCCAAAACCTTGCCAGATCTTGCCAATAATACTGGTGACATCTTGTAAGGAAGAAAAGCCTCGTTTTCTCCAAGAGCCGTCACCAAAAATAATAAGTCCAGTATTTGGTGGTGTTAACTTGACTTCGTCTTTCACTGCTGTGTCCATGAACTCGTGAGTGGGTTCTGCTCAAATATTTCCAAGATGTTCATTGATTTTATCATAAGCAGAATGAGCTACTGGTGGTGATACGTCCATTATTCCACAGATAGTTGATAGTCTAGTGTGACCGTGGCCAAATGCACGCATGGCAAGTACACTCCTTCTATTTATTTCCCATTCATTATTCATGGGGCAGACATTCTTGTAATAAATTTATTGCTGCAATTTGGCCACATCGGTCACACACTAAATCAAATCTAAATCCAAAACCCTGGACTTATATGACTGTTCATATAACCGAATCCAGCCTTCAAGGTTTGGATTTAAAATTGATTTAGTATATGACAGATGTAGCCAAATTGCAGCAGTAAATTCCTGCAAGAAACTTGGCCCCACGAATAATGCATGGGAAATAAATAGAAGGAGCGTGCTTGCCATGTGTGCACTTGGCGACGGTCACACACTGGACTAGCAACTTTCTGTGGAATCATGGACTTATCACCCCCAGTGGCTCATTCTACTTATGATCAATTCAATGAGTATCTTGGAAATATTTGTTAAAGCTCTTTCGAACTCAGGAAGCAGAATACTGATGTTGATTATTCTATTCTGTGTGTCGCAGTGAAAAGATGTTGACCTATCTCTCATATTTCTAGCTGAAGTTGATCTTCTTCTTTGCACTCTGCCATTTTCTTCATTAACGATATTTCCTTGAAAAATTCTAACCCTCTTCCTGGACCTTCCTCATGAGTATTTGAAGTCATGATGAGCATTGCTGAATCTTCCCTTCGCATCTCATCCATTCTTTGAAACCATTTTCAAACTTTGTTAAAAGTCACTTTACTTCCTTTTTTAAAATACTATTTTTATATTTTAGTAAGCCACAACTCTATAAATACAATAACTATGCTGTCAAATAAACACACAAACATCAAATACAAAAAAAAACACTTTTTACGTTAAAAGTGACATAAAACGAATCATAATAATCGAAGCATTCGATTCAACTGTAAGCTGTGTTTATACAAATTAAAGGGCTAAAAGTATGTTATCATGTCAAACTCTCAGAGCCCGTTCTGCATATGTTTGTGTCATATGGAACAAAAGTGGAGTGGTTGATCTATAGCATACGTAATTCATGATGTATCATAGTCCAAATATCTTTAGTTCCACATAGTTCAGACCCGATTGCTCCAAATCGTTCTATGCAATAAAGGCTCTTGCACGAATGGAGGAATAGCGAGGAATAACGTCTGACAGCCAATCACAAGCGAGCTTTAAAATGACGTGTTCCTTTTTGAAGGAATAAGAAGGTATAGTACAAAAGTATATTCAAGTTTTAAAATACTACGATTGTAAGAATAATAATATGGATACAAAATATCTAATTATTATTCTATTTCTAGATTTGATAACTACTCGGCACTAATGGTTGTTGATGGCATTCCCTGAAGATAATGCAAAGCATCGGTGTACCATACCAAGAGCCGCTAATTATGCGATCACTTCTGTAATGCCCAGCTATGAACAAGAGCAGCGTCTACAGGATAACAAGATATCAGCAATGCATATGTAACCAATGCAACCCAGACCTTCGCTGCTGTACTCATGAGTCTACATGCCATGGTGTAACAAGACAACCTGGTGCAAACTGCCTCGATCGTAGTCACCAGCTATGAACACTGACAGTAGCGCGCAATTTCTTTTTTCGAGCGGGGAATACCTGCAGCTGTGTGGGTAATCTGAGCTGCTAATTCTACTGCTGTAGATAGTTTTCTGTGTTTACACAGAATGTTTGCAATTTCTGTACATGTTACAAAAGAGAAAGTTTCCGTCTGTAAGTCACGTTATTGCTTAAGGGAGTACTACAGTTAGCAATTCTTTTCTTGATTCACTTAAAAAATAAAAGTTTGATCAGTAATGATATTTTATATATGTATACTAGTGGGGTACCCCCCTGCTCGCTCCGGTCACCAACCCCCCATTAGTAAGTGGACTTTTTATTTATCAGTTTTTACTCTAAAATTTTAAAAAATAGTAGAGATTATTATATAGATATTATTAAAAATAAGTAAGGATCATAAGACTTTATCTAAAAAAAATTTAACATACGAGCATAGGCATTACAGTTTCTAGGAGTGAGGTTATGTGATGTTTTCGACCCTGAAATCAAAGATTAAGTACAAATAACTTTCTGTACGGTATGTGGAAAAATTGTACATTGCCTTCGGTAGCAATGAGGACCACGAACGCACGTCAGTTGGGCCTTCGCTTCGCTTGATCCTGAAATTTTGATAAGCACAAATAACTTTCTGTACGACATATGAGGAAATTGTATATCTCTAGATAAAGGTAATATATGAGCTGAACAGTGACAGAGACTCTATATAATATATAGAGATATAAAAAGTCTATCTTTTCCACGCCACCCAAGAGGTAGATAGATAGGCGCGTTTTTTTATAGAGGTTTCCCCCTTTTTTACTATCTTTGAATTCATTTTCCATTAAATATGTCATTTTTTGTTTTCGTAATAAAAAGTTAGTAAAAAAAAGCCTATTCCTCTATTAAAAAACCTGTATAATTTTCAAGTATTACTTTTATTCTATTAAATAAACATATGTTATATTTTTTAACATTTTTATAGTTATTTAAATAACATACATTTTAAGCTTGAAAGTCATTCAAAGCTTTTGAACTTCATATTGATTTGAAAGATCGCTCAAAGTATGACGCTAAAAATATTAATTATGAAGGTCGCTGAAAGCAGACCGAAACTTAAATCGGAACCGTTGTTGAATTCTAAAAGTAGATAGATTTTGAAGGTTAAGCAAAAGATCAGTTTGTAAGTCATTGAAAATATATTAATTTTAAAGGTTGTTGAAAGCTAATCAATTTTGGAGGTCTGAATACTCACATGTATATATGTCAGACCTATTTTGAAGGTCGCTGATAGCAGACCGATTTTTGAAAGCTAATCAATTTTGGAGGTCTGATAGCAGACGGATTTTGAAGGTCGTTGATAGCAGACCGATTTTGAAGGTCGCTGATAGCAGACAGATTTTGAAGGTCGCTGATAACAGATTGGTTTTGAAGATCGCTGATAGGAGAATAATTTTAAAGGCCGCTGATAGCAGACCGATTTTAAAAACATTTTTTAATAATGTCGTTGATAGCAGATCAATTAAGACATTTTTTAATACATTTTTTTTTTAATTTAAAAGTCAATAAAAGTAGACCAATTTTGAAGTTCGCTGAAAGCAGACCAATTATCTACTCAGATTTTCAATTAGATTTTTTATATAATTTAAATTATATTCTTTCAATGACTCCTCTAAATATTCATTATACTTATTTGTTTCTTTTATATTTTCTTCTATTTTTGTATTTAATTCGGACAGTCGATTTTCTTCTTCCAATGTATACATTAATACATTTTTTTTTTCTGGATCCCATAATACTGGGAATTCTGTTTTATTTTGGTTTAAATGATAATTGTATTCATCTATTAAATTGTTCATATAATTATTGTCCTCGTGGTCATGTTCTAACAACTGTTTATTTAAATCGTCTAAAATTCGAGCTTGTGCAATGGTGTGAACTTTTATAAATTTTTTTTCTTGTGGATCCTAACGTAATGGTATTGGTTTTACATCACCTTGGTCTGCCATGTTTTTTAATTTAATATACCTTGAATTAATATATATATTATAAAAAATTATTTGTAATTTTATTACATAATAAATATAAGCATAATTATAATTGTTCATCAAAAATTTCTTTCCACACAATATTGATAATTTCCTCTGTATTTTCCGAATCATTTTGAATAAATATATTATTAGGATTCCTACATCTATAGTCTAGTTATTTTTAATCGCGTTCCATTGCATAAACCATCATTTATACTAAAGTTTCTTATTAACATTACTATCGCATTAATTTTCAGATTTAATTTACGCATGTGGAGGTAAACCTTCACGAATATTATGCAAATATTCAATAGGAAAATTTATGTAAATATTATCATCTGATAGATCAACACCTTTATATGTAGCAGTATCTATACTATAATAAGTCATTTCATCACTATCGATCAATTTTAATATTTTATTATTCAGAATAGTTGAATCTTCATTATGAGACGTTAAAATGACACTATTCATAGATAAATTATAATTTATATCTTTATATATTTTCAAACAAACATCGTCAGTTTTCCAACTGTTTGGTACTTTGAATGGATTAATTATTCCCTCTTCAATATCTAATAAAAATGAAGCGAATTCTTCATTGTTAGAACGAATATTTTTTTTACAATAACTTCATTACATTGAAAAGTGGCCAAATATCTGAATATTTTATTGTTTCTTGTATAATTGTGTTTCTACAACCGTTTTTAATAACTGGAAGAATTTGCCGAAAATCTCCTACTAATACAATTAATTTCCCCCAAAGTGGTAAATTATTATTACAAATATCTCTTAATGTTTTATCTACAATGTCTAAAGGTTTTTTTGGTATCATTGATGCTTCGTCCCAAATTATTGCATCTACTTCCCGTAATCTTTTCTTATCAGAGTCTAATTTTCAAAATGCACTTTCTATACTTTCTAAATCTAAAGATAATTTAAATGTTTTATGACTTGTCATTCCTTTTGGTAATAGTATTGACGCAATACTAGTCCAAGCCATTCATAAAATTTCTTTTCTTTAGACAAAAAGTAAAAAATTAATATTTTGTATAAAAATGTTTTACTTGAACCACCAGGACCGTCTATAAAATGACTCTTATGTTCATTATTTAATAATTTTTCAAAAATATACTTTTGTTCTAAATTTAGTTGAGTATACATGTTACTAAACATTTCTTCACAGAATAAAATTTCAGTCTTATTAACTTCATTACATACAATTTTTAAGATTTTATTTGGTTCAAGCAATCCAAAATCTAAACATGATTTTTCATTTAATGATATTTTATTTGTTTATATGAGGGCATTGTTTAATTTATCATCTTTAAAATCTTCTATGAAAAAGTTATTAAATTCCTTCCAAATATTATTACCATTAATATTTTCAGATAGTACGAGTAAATACCAAGCAAAAAATTGACGTAGTTGATATCCTAACATAACATCACAAGCTTCTTTAAAAATATTTTTTATTTGTAAGTCATCATCAACTAAACCCATTTTTCTCTTTGTATGATTCTATCACTCATTTTTGGTATTTCTTGTGTGGGACTCTATTGATGTTAATGAGTACAAAAGATTTAAATTAAATATACGACGTTTCGATAGCTTGATCGCTATCCTTTTCAAGTCCTAAATTTTATTACAAAGTTAATACTACAAGTCACTTTTTTTAAAAACATATACAAAAATATACAATTATAAACAATTGCTTGTCTTACCTATTTAACATCAGTATTACACTTCGTCACATTTTTCTAGAAAATAACAGAGCTTTTTTCTTTTCTAAATTAATAAGAACAAAAATGCAATTTGTATAAGTTTTTTGCACAAAGGTCACGTCAAATCAAGTATAACTTTACCTTATTTTTCATTTTATCAAATACGTCAATGTACATTGTTAATAAATTAAGACGGTTAATAAACATAAAAAAACCGACACTAATAATAAATTAACATATAAAAACTCTCACAACTATTAAATTAACAAAGAAGACTGGCACAATTAATAAATTAACACTAAGAATGAGCAAAAGCAGTCAAGGCAGATAAACCAGTAGACCGAGAAAAATGTAAACATAAGTTTGAAGATATGAATTGATACAACGTTAATATACCGCAAATTGGCTTCGTAATAAACTTAGCAATTGACGTCATATCACGTCAACATATTCATTTTCAATTTTTATATTAAAACTATTATAACTATTATTAAAATTTAATTCTGTCTTAATTTATTAACAAGTTGTCAAATCCTATAAAAAACTGTTGTTAAATTGAATTTTAATTTGAGTTTATATCTTATAAAGTTACCAGAAATCTAATTTTAATTTGAAATTTCACGCTTAATTGCTATTAGGCACTCTGTTTCTGCTCACTCATCACCATTGAAAGTGATGCGCGCGCAGACCCGGAGCGCTCGGGGTGGCAAGTCTCGTGAACTGCCACAGTCAGCGAGAATTTTCAAATATTTCAAGGTTATGTTCGGCAGTTATACTTGATTAATTTATTTATCTTATTTATTTCATTTCTTTGAGCAATTGCGAATAATGGTTATTTAATTTTTGTGTATCTTCTTTAATATTTATTGGATTCTTTTGTAATTTAATGTTCACTATTTCAGATATTAATCTTTTTTTCCATATTTCTTCTTTGTCCAATATTGTTGTATTTCAAAGTCAAAAGTATATTTAAAATCATCCATGTGCTTATTAATGACAAATTTATTTTCATCTTTTTTCTTTGTATTCGCAATGTGCTCTTTAATTCTTGTCCCTAACATCCGCTTACTTTCTCCTACATATGTAGCATCACAATCTTTACAATTAATTTTATAAACTATATTAGTCTGTTCCGTAGTTTCTTGTCTATCCTTCCTCTTCTTATTACAGTACTGAGATTATTCTTGATTTTTGGAATAGTAGTGATGCTAATTTTTTTCAAACTATGTGAAACCTTTTCAAAAGTATCTGGTATATACGGCAAAGTCAATATTGTATTTCTTTTTTCTCTAGTTTTATTTTTATTGTTATTATTACTAAATTCAATCTTTTTTAATCTTTCTTTCACATAAAAGTCAACAAATCTACTAGGATATTGGTTATTTATTAAAAATTCTTTAACCAGACTGATGTTTTTTCCCCAAAACTGTCTATTTGAAAGTAAAACCGCTCTGTCTATTAGATTATATATCATTGCTCTTTTTTATGATATGGGATGGTTCGATTTGAAATTTAAAAATCTGTCTGAAAAAGTAGGTTTGTGATACCAATCTGTAATGATTTTATTATTTTCTCTTATAAGTTGTACCTCTAAAAAACTTATCATACCGTTATGTTCAACTTCGTGTGTAAATTTGAGTCTATTATGTTAAGAATTAAATATTTCTAAACCTTGTTGTATTTTATTTTTAGGTATACTCATAATGACATCATCTACGTATCGATAATAAAACAGTGGTCTCAAATCTAGCTTTTTTATACATTCTTTTTCCAAATCTACCATTACCATATCAGCAAATAAAGGACTTATGGGACTCCCCATAGGAGATCCATAGGTCTGTCTATAGTACTTTCCATCGAATTGGAAAAATGTATTATTCATTCAAAACTTTGAAGTATTAATTATTTCTGTTAAGGCTACGTCCTGAGTTCTAATATAATGATGCCTTTTTTCTATACTTCTAACTACTAATTCCTAAGGTACATTCGTGAAGAGTGATGTGACGTCTAATGATATTATGACGTGATCATCAGGAATGACAATATCTTTGATTTTATCTATTAAGTCATGACTATTTTTTATGTAAGATTTCGGTTCTGGTATCTTATTACGTATGAGAGTGTCTAGAGTTTTTGATAGTTTGTATGTTGGACTACTTACACACGAGACTATGGATCTCAAAGGTGCATCTTTTTTGTAAATTTTTGGTAGTCCATAAACTCTAGATAAAGTAGTGTTTGTTAGTGTTAACTCATTTCTATGGTATTTTTTATTGAAAAAGTTACTATCATTCCAATGATTCAATATCTTTTGAGTATCTTTTTGCAATTCATTCAGTGGATTTTTGTTAATTTGTGTATAAGTTTCCTTGTCTGTTAATAATTTATTCATCTTCTGTTTATATTGTTCGTTATCTATCGCAACCGTCACATTACCCTTATCAGCCATGGTGAAAAAAAAACATCGTTATTTTTTAAAAAGGTTTTTGTTTTGTTTAACCTTTGTGCAAAAACTCTGTCTTCATACGATATATGTTTTTTTGTGTTAATAGGGTCTCTTAAACTTTTTATTACTACATTCCTAATTTTATTATTTTTCTCATCAATAAAATCACAAGTGTCAATTAATTCTTCTACATTTTTTATTGTGTTAATGATTGCTTCTTTATTATTAATCAAGTTAACATTGTTAAATTTTTGTCCTAAGGCTACTACGTCTATAATATCCTTAGGAATATCTATTTTAGACAAATTACAAAACCATTTATTATTTTCACTTGTATCATTATTATTATTCACACTTGTGATTTCATTGTTGTTCAAATCTACATTGTTGTTCTCATTCTTATTTTTTAACAGATTATTAAATTTGCTTATATGTTTCCTACTTAATTTCCTATATTCCATGTCAGATTTATCATTTTGAGTATTAATAAATTTATTTACAATATTATTAAGCAGTATTTCTCTCAATTTATTGTTAATTTGTACTTTTTGTTTTTCTAAAAATTTAATATGAATGTTTATGTCCTCTATTTCTATGTTTCTTATTTTAGATTTTAGTAATAGTATATTTCTATTAAATTTTCTTTTGGCTGTATTACTATGAAAGAAAAAATGTTAAGTTAGTCTTAGTACTATTGATATGTTTAGGTTCAATATCACGAGTTCTGCATTCGAGTAGAAATCTTCGTTTCGATCTTGCTTCAGTAAGGCGTATAATGTTTTTGCAGTATTTCTTCATTAGTCTCGTAGTACTTGCTCCATAATCTTCTTTGATAGCTTCAAAATATGAAGTATCAATTTTCACTGTTAAGGTGCAACTCCATCTAGACCTTCCAGTATCTCTTTGTATGATTCTATCACTCATTTTTCGTATTTCTTGTGTGGGACTCTATTGATGTTAATGACTACAAAATATTTAAATTAAATATACGACGTTTCAATAGCTTGATCGCTATCCTTTTCAAGTCCTAAATTTTATTACAAAGTTAATACTACAAGTCACTTTTTTTAAAAACATATACAAAAATATACAATTATAAACAATTGTTTGTCTTAGCTAATTAACATCAGTATTACACTTCGTCACATTTTTCTAGAAAATAACAGAGCTTTTTTCTTTTCTAAATTAATAATAAGAACAAAAATGCAATTTGTATAAGTTTTTTGCACAAAGGTCACGTCAAATCAAGTATAACTTTACCTTATTTTTCATTAAATATTAATCATAAATATCCAATAAATATTAAAGAAGATACACAAAAATTAAATAACCTTTATTCGCAATTGCTCTAAGAAATGAAATAAATAAGATAAATAAATTAATCAAGTATAACTGCCGAACATAACCTTGAAATATTTGAAAATTCTCGCTGACTGTGGCAGTTCACGAGACTTGCCACCCCGAGCGCTCCGGGTCTGCGCGCGCATCACTTTCAATGGTGATGAGTGAGCAGAAACAGAGTGCCTAATAGCAATTAAGCGTGAAATTTCAAATTAAAATTAGATTTCTGATAACTTTATAAGATATAAACTCAAATTAAAATTCAATTTAACAACAGTTTTTTATAGGATTTGACAACTTGTTAATAAATTAAGACAGAATTAAATTTTAATAATAGTTATAATAGTTTTAATATAAAAATTGAAAATGAATATGTTGACGTGATATGACGTCAATTGCTAAGTTTATTACGAAGCCAATTTGCGGTATATTAACGTTGTATCAATTCATATATTCAAACTTATGTTTACATTTTTCTCGTTCTACTGGTTTATCGGCCTTGACTGCTTTTGCTCATTCTTAATGTTAATTTATTAATTGTGGCAGTCTTCTTTGTTAATTTATTAGTTGTGAGAGTTTTTATATGTTAATTTATTATTAGTGTCGGTTTTTTTATGTTTATTAACCGTCTTAATTTATTAACAATGTACATTGACGTATTTGATAAAATGAAAAATAAGGTAAAGTTATACTTGATTTGACGTGACCTTTGTGCAAAAAACTTATACAAATTGCATTTTTGTTCTTATTAATTTAGAAAAGAAAAAAGCTCTGTTATTTTCTAGAAAAATGTGACGAAGTGTAATACTGATGTTAAATAGGTAAGACAAGCAATTGTTTATAATTGTATATTTTTGTATATGTTTTTAAAAAAAGTGACTTGTAGTATTAACTTTGTAATAAAATTTAGGACTTGAAAAGGATAGCGATCAAGCTATCGAAACGTCGTATATTTAATTTAAATCTTTTGTACTCATTAACATCAATAGAGTCCCAGACAAGATAAACCCATTTTTATTGCAGTTTCTCTGTATGTGTTATATGTAATTTTTCCATACGTTCGTAAATCTTGAAACGAAATTGCACCTTTAACACGATTTAAAATTAATTTTAAATGAAATCGTTCAACATCTTTTGAAGAAATAATATTTAAACGACCTATTATCTAATTTTCTTGATTTCGTTTTTGTTTGATCCAATATTTATTTTTAAAGTTGTGATATTTAGGTATATTAACATATTTTATATTCCTTACATAATTATCTTTTTTATTTAAATCAAACCATGCTGTTAATGTTGTTTTATAATTTTCTAAAGCTTCAGTCTCGTTATTTTCTTCAAAAATAATTCTTTGTTGATTTTCTGTATGATTTTCTCTATGAAAAATTTATGTTAATTAAATAAATATAAAAATGTTTAAAAATATAACATATGTTTATTTAATAGAACAAAAGTAATACTTGAAAATTTTACATTTTTTTTAACAAAGGAATAGGCCATTTTTTACTAACTTTTTATTATGAAAAAACAATGAAATATTTAATGGAAAATGAATTCAACGATAGTAAAAAAAAAGGAAACTTCTATAAAAAAAAGCGCGCCTATCTATCTACCTCTTGGGTGGCATGGAAAAGATAGACTTATTTGTGTAAAAAAATATCAATGGTCCTCATTGTTTGGAGACAATGTACAATTTTCCCATATACATTACAGAAAGTTATTTGTGCTTAATCTTTAATTTCAGGGTCGAAAAAGTCACATAACCTCATTCCTAGAAACTGCGAAGCCTATGCTCGTATGTCTATTTTGATCCGATGATTAGTGCCGTTTATAATTATTTACGGCCCGAGCGAAGCGAGACTCCCTGACGTCAATGTGAAAACACAATACTTTACGCGTGGTGTGAGAAAAAAAGATCTTTGTCGCATGTATACTGAAATGATACATACGATTAAAGAAAAAGGTGTATATGAGGGATGGTAAGAGGAGGGGAACGAGGGGTGGGCGGAGGAGGGGGCAGAGGGGCGCCTGAGGGGCGGGCGAGGGGCGGATGAGGGGGGGCTCAGAGGCTATTTTAATATAAAAAACTCATAAAAATACGCTGATTTTTACGTTATTTTGAGGGGGGGGGGGCTGAGTGGTAGGCGGGAGGGTGCGGGGGCGGATAAGGGGGGGGGGGCTGATGTTCAAAAATAACACTAACATCTGTATAATATAGATAGATATATACATACAAATAAAATTCTCTTGAGGGGTTTATGGTAACCGTTTTATATATACCGGGGTTTATGACGACCGGATAGGTTTATGATTACCGAGCGACATAAACTTCTACAATATAGGGGTTTATGCCGCCCGATCTAGAGTTCTGACTTTGAGAGTTCAAACAAAATTTCCGGAAAAATTCTTCGGAAACTGAAGGGGGCGCCGCAGGCGTCGTGGTGTTAGTCAATACCGAGAGGGATGTTTTGTTGTAGACAATGGCCCTTACCCACTTATAGTGCGGAACTCTGGGCTGTAGGTACTAATATACAGTGATGGACGCCATAAACCCCCCGTAACAAACATATATATATATATATATATATATATATATATATATATATATATATATATATATATATATATATATATATATATATATATATATATATATATATATATATATATATACACAAATACATCAAATGTAGCTTTTAAGGATCTATGTCAGCACGGATTCGATACTTTGAGGATTTTTCTGACTTTTGAGGACATCCTCAAAATTCCTTCGGTATGAAACGGTACTTTTGAGGATTTATATTAATACCTTCAACGCAGAGAGAGAGAGTTATTTCTTTAGTCAAGCATATACGAACTCTGGAGAAAAAACTATAGATCCTCAAAAGTACCGGTTTCCGCAATGTGTGTGTGTATATATATATATATATATATATCATACATTTCTCGAAAGGTTTATAAAGCCCGTTTTTTTATATATAGGGGTTTATCGAACCCGATTTTGATTATGCAGCCCGGGCTTCATAATATTTCTAAATATAGGAGTTTATGCGGCCCGACCTAGAGTCTATAACCCCAGGGTCCATTATTTCTTTAGTCACTTGCCATAGGGAACTCTGGGCTTTAGGTACTAATATACAGTCTTGGGCTACATAAACCCCGATAAGTGTGTGTGTGTGTGTATATATATATATATATATATATATATATATATATATATATATATATATATATATATATATATATATATATATATATATATATATATATATATATATATATCGAGTTTTATAGATATTCAGATCGGACACAACCTATTTCCTTCCTCTTAAAAAGACTTTTGATTTTCACTTGGCCAACGATTGATTTGATTAACTAGAAGCAAACACACAGCTCTTTCAAAATGGTCCATTTTCGAAAATCGCAATGTTGGCACCCCTGTAACTTTTTTCTTTCATAATCGGTTGCGCTCGTATTGAGCAGAATAAAGTTTTAACCTTCTAGAAAACGACCCAATTGGTTTCGTTCGGTTTTTTGGTTATTTGCAAAAGTTACGAATTTTTCAAAATAGGTGTTTTTCGTATACGTATCCATTAAGGGCATATTACACCTAGTGGCTTCTGAGGCCAAAATCAGCTGAATCGATGGCTTTTCATGGGTCTAAGTTACTTGTAATTCATGTATTTATTGCCCGAAGAGTTGAAAATATTAAAAATATATTATTCAATAATTTTAAAATGCTAAAAACGACAAAGAAAATTTCAAAACCTCTTAAAATTAAGCAATTAAAAGTGGTTTTTAAGTATTTTTAAAAATACTTAATCAAATAATTTTAATATTTCCAACTCTACGGGCCATTACTGCATGAATTTTAAGTAATTTAGGACTTGTCCCATAAAAATTCATTGAGTACTTTTTTTAAAAATTTCTCAGAAACCACTATGTGTAAGACCCCCTTTAAGGAGGTCCGATACCGAAATGAAAAAGGTTACGTCATTCCAAAAACTAAATATTGTTGTTCTTCGATTGATTTTCTATTAGTGTGTGAAATTTCAGATCGTTTGTCAACTCGATTATGAAATTATTCAACATCAAAGTTCAACTCTTATACACGGGCTCTTATGGAAGTACCTTGGTAAAACACAAAACACTTAGGACGCGAGTCTTTAAAAAAGGTTACAGCGAATCAAAAAACTACAGGCAATATAGCAAATATACAGGAGAATGTTTAAACGAAATCTGATCGCGATTGACAACGCTGATTTCAAGTACTGCGGCAAAACGTAAACATACGATTGAGTTCGTTCGCTGCGGGAGGTGGTGCATGGTGAGCCCCACGCCCCGCGAGCGGTGAGCTATCGAAACACCTTAAGGTGGTTCCCTGAGTAAGAGAGAGACAGACAGCTTTGAGCAAGAGAGATAGAGAGTGCACGCTGGCGCGCTGAGCGTACATAAGCCTCGAAACATATCAAGTGCTGCGAAAGCGATATATTTAAGAAGCTCTATTTTAATAATGAAACGATGAATCAACTTCATTCTTGCGCGAAAACGTTCCTTATTATATATTCAATGAGTACATGAAATTCCAAGGCTGACTTGAATCTCGTTGCTCAGATATTGTTGTAAAGAGATACATAACGCGACAGTTTCGATATATATAGATATATCTCCCATGTAATCCATGTAACTTTACACAGCAATTACTCAGAAGCTAAAAGATAAAATGCTCTGAAATTTGGATATGATATTCGTTATGTCTTTATTGAAAGAGCAATTTCAAGTATGTGTTGCGTCAACTTTGATCTCCAGGGAACCACCTTAATACGTAAAATACAATACACAAAACATCAGTTTCTTGTTTGAGCATCCGCAGCGAAATTTATAATTCGATACATATTTTTACTATCCCACTTTTTAAAACATTGTTTCTATATCTATAAAAGCTCGTCTGTAATGGTCCTGTCTCTTTTTCCATGAAAGATTCTTGTATCCGGGATCGTATATCCATAGATCATCTTTTCTATAGATTCATTTTGTTTATTTGAAACAACACTTTTAGCAATGAATATAGTTCGATCTATCAGCCTTTTACACATCTTTGAGGAACAGATACAATGAGGAACAGATCCAAACGATAATGCGGTCACTACAATATTTTAAAAAATGGGATAGTAAAAATATGTATCGAAATATAAATTTTGCGGCGGATGCTCAAACAAGAATCTGAGGATTTGTGTTTTACGTATTAAAGGGGGTCTTACACATAGTGGCTTCTGATGCCTGTTTAAAAAAAGTATTCAATGAATTTTCATGGAAAAAGTCCTAAATTACTTAAAATTCATGCAGTAATGGCTTGAAGTGTCGGAAATATTAAAATTATTTGTTTAAGTATTTTTAAAAATTGAAAAACCACTTTTAATTGCTTAATTTTAAGAGTTTTTGTAATTTTATTGTCGTTGTTAGCATTTTAAAATTATTCAATTAAATATTTTTAATATTTTCAACTCTTTGAGCAATAAATACATGAATTTCAAGTAACTTAGACCCATGAAAAGCCATCGATTCAGCTGATTTTGGCCTCAGAAGCCACTAGGTGTAACATGCCCTTAATGGATACTTATACGAAAAACCCCCATTTTGAAAAATTCTTAACTTTTGCAAATATCCAAAAAACCGAACGAAATCAATTGGGTCGTTTTCTAGAAGTTTAAAATTTTTTTTCCCGCTGAATACGAGCCCAATCGATTTGGATCGAAAAAAGTTACAGGGGTGCCAATATTGTGATTTTCGAAAATCGACCATTTTGAAAATGCTGTGTGTTTGCTTGCAGTTAATCAAATCAATCGTTGGCCGAGTGAAAATGAAACGTCTTTTTAAGAGGAAGAAAATAGGTTGTGTCCGATCTCGATATCTATAAAACTCGAGGAACTACAAAGGTAGAAAGGTAACCTTAAAATCAAAAATATTTAGATTCACGCTTTCCTTTGTGTAAAAATTTCATTGCATTATTTATATTCCACAAACTTTTTTTCTAAAATTTGACAAAATAGCAAAAAGATTCCTTCTTGAATCATTCAAATCGATCAAAAAACGAGCCGTACAGAATTTTTCGAAAATAGCCATTTTTTGATAATTTTTCGAAATTCAGTACGGTTTAGCTGTCTCAATATTGGATATGGGGTGCTAATATTGGATATGGGGTGCTTACTCACTTTTTTTATATGTAGTTTCACAGGAAAAATCAGCGAGGAAAACGGTTGACATTATGCGACCGGTTATGATCGAAAAGTACAAGAACGACCCATATATATATATATATATATATATATATATATATATATATATATATATATATATATATATATATATATATATTTCTGTTCACCGCTGTTTCAGGACTTTTCATTGGTTTATCGCTACCTTTCAGGACATTTTTGTATTATTCAGGGCATTTAGGGTTTCTTTCACAACGTTTTTTTTCGTAAAATTTTTCCCAAATCAACGTAAAATACTGCGGAACTGAACGGGGGCGCCGCAGGCGTCGTGGTGTTAGTCAACACCCTGAGGGATATTATTTCTTTAGTCACGTATATACTGTTTAACGTTTTATACCTACTTCTATTGCAGAAAACCTGTAGATGTCCTGGAAGGTGTACTAAGTTATATATATATATATATATATATATATATATATATATATATATATATATATATATATATATATATATACTAGGGGGGTACCCCCTACTCGCTCCGCTCGTCAACCCCCGACGATGATATAAGGACGTATATGGACACGTATGAAGATGACATACAAAAGTATCCATATATGATCATATATAGTCATGTATGACTATACTTGTTTATACAAACATGTGTTTTTTATGTAGAGACAAAATCCATATATGATCAAGTATGGTTATACATAATCACGTATGGTTATATATATCCATGCAGAGTTTTATACATGAGTATATATGGCAATACATGGATCATTTTTGCCGGGTCTTGTTTTAAAATTCTATCTTTTCCACGCCACCCAGGAGGTAGATAGAAAGGCGCGTTTTTAGGAGGTATCCCCTTTTGCAATAATTTTACATATTATAATTGTATAAAATTATCACAAAAAGGCCTAATCCTCTTAATATTAAATTTTAAAGATAAAAAGAAGTAGTAAGAGAAAATTTATTATTTATTATGAATTTCAATATCATAAAGGTTATATTGTGAAGCTGATCATGTAGATTCACTGCCTGATTGATTTATTTTGCGTAACGTTTCAGTGCATTTAAAATGTATGTGGTCGCTTTGAGCTGACCTTTGCAAATTAGCTTTTTAGCCGACCGTTTTTCTGGTCGCTTTTGATCTTACGATTTTGGCATTGAAAAATTTTTGTGGTCGCTTATTAGCTGACCGTTAGCTGACCGTTTTCAAAAAGTTTGTGGTCGCATTTTAGTTGACCGTTCGATTTATTTAAAAATGTTTGTGGTCGCATTTTAGCTGACCCTTCGATTTATTTAAATATTTTTGTGATCTGACGATTAGGTGCATTTAAAAATTGTTGTGGTCGCTTGTCAGATGACCGTTCAATATATTTCAAAAAGTTTGTGGTCGCTTTTTAGCTGACCGTTCGATTTATTTAAAAATTTTTGTTATCGCTTTTTAGCTGACCGATAATTGTATTTAAAAAATTCTATAAGCCGATTGCTTTTCTGGTCGCTTTTGATCTCACGATTAGGTGCATTTAAAAATGTTTGTGATCGTTTGTTAGTTGACTGTTCAATTGAAAAATTTTCGTGGTCACTTTTTAGCTGACCAATAATTGTATTTAAAATTTTTTTTTGTCACTGTTTATTGTCGCTGTTTACTTGAACGTTGATTGTATTTAAAAACGGTCAGTTAACGGTCAGCTAACAAGCGACCACAAAAATTTTTAAATGCACAAAATCGTAAGATCAAAAGCGACTTTCTAGTCGCTAACGGTTTTCTAAATGGTCGGCTAAAAAGCTAATTTGCAAAGGTCACCTCAAAGCGACCACATAAATTTTAAATGCACTGAAACGTTACGTAAAATCAATCAGGCAATGAATCTACATGATCAGCTTTACAATATAACCTTTATGACATTGAAATTCATAATAAATAATAAATTTTCTCTTATTACTTCTTTTTATCTTCAAAATTTAATATTAAGAGGATTAGGCCTTTTTGTGATAATTTTATGATATGTAAAATTATTACAAAAGGGGATACCTCCTAAAAACGCGCCTTTCTATCTACCTCCTTGGTGGAGTGGAAAAGATAGACTTATTATTTTGCTATAGCTCATAACTTACGTTTGATTTGTTATTATGAAAATTGTCTTATATCACTCAATAAAAAATTATAGGGTCTACTTTATGTGTCAAATTGGTGATCTGTTTCCTCTTTAATATTTCCTGTTTAAATATTAATTATAATAAAGCGGGGGGGGGGGTAACCTATTTCTTTTTAATTGTAACTCGTAATTTATATTTCCTTTTTTAAATTGTACCATTTATTCCTTATTACATATTCCAGATATTTACATTAGAGATCTACATTTGTCTTCGTAATTTATTCGTAATTTACATTTCCTCTGTTTTCTCTTTAATACTTCCTCTATAATATTTCCTCTTTAAATATTAATTACTTTCAGAAAATGAGTGATTATTTATGGCTATTGGCGAAGTATACCACTTAAAATAATAATCCAACGCGTCCATGAACAGTACCCCCAGGGTGACGTGGAAAACTGTTCTTCTCTTCAACCACTCTTTATAGTCAAGTCAATTAAGAAAACTAATAATTTAAAAATAATTTAATATTTTTAGGGTAATATTTACAAGGATTACATATAAATACACAAAGGAACGATACATTATGATTTTAATATTCAACCAGTTTAGTGCTTATGTAGGGCTCTTGGCAAAGGATACCACTTTAAATAAAAATCCAATGCATCTATTAACAGTACCTCTAAAGTGACGTGGAAAACTATTCTTTTGCCTATGCTTATTCCCTTTATAGTAAAATATTCCAATGAGAGAAAGCCTTTGACTATTAACACTCTTTTCAACAATCTATAACAGTGAAAACTATTCTTTTGTTTATACCTATTCCCTTTATATTACAAATAATCGTTTAAGGAATAGCTTAAAGGAGTTTTCTCGATTTTGAATCAGAACAAAATTTGAAGAACTGGTTAGTACCTCTATCTCTTCTACTCTGTCTCAATGTCTCTGTCTCTCCAACTCTGTCTTTACGTCTCTGTCTCTATGCATTTGTCTCTATGCGTCTGTCTCTACATCTCTGTCTCTTCGTCTCAACCTCCACGTATCCATCTCCACGTCTCTGTCTCTCCGACTTTGCCTCTATGTCTCTGTCTCTTCGACTTTGCCTCTATGTCTCTGTCTCTCCGACTCTGTCTTTACGTCTCTGTCTCCATGCATTTGTCTCTACGCGTCTATCTCTACATCTCTATCTTTTCGTCTTTGCCCCTATGTCTCTGTCTCTCCGACTCGGTCTCTATGACTTTGTTTCTGCTGGCCTAACTCTACGTCTCTGTCTCTACGTCTCTGTCTCTACATCCCTGTCTCTACGTCTCTGTCTCTGCGTACCTATTCCCTTTATTAAAAGAAATATATCAAAATATAAATCCAACGCGTCTATGAATAGTATTTCCATGGTGACGTGGAAAACTATTCCCTTGCTTATGTTTATTCCCTTTATAATAAAATATGTTAATGAGAGGAAGCTTTTAACTATTAACAACTTTTTTTTCTTTTAATAAAGGGAACGATCTATAAACGTGAAAACTATTCTTTTGTTTATACCTGTTCCCTTTATTAAAAGAAGATCGAGGGAACGATGTTGGGAATTAACGGGGTGAATTGAGGGGGGAATAGGGGGTATGGGGGCATTGAGGGGGGTATTGAGGGACCTTTGGAGAGTCTAAAACTCATATATAGAGACGTATTTTAACGGTGTTTTGAGAAGGTGTGAGGGGGATAGTGAGGGGGGATGAGGGGAGGGGGGGGTTCTGATCGGTCAATTTTCTGAAACAACCATATAATATAGGAAGATATATATATATATATATGTGTGTGTGTGTGTGTGTGTGTGTGTGCATGTGTGTTTAATGTTATTATCCAGGACCTCTTAAGGTTTTCTGCAACAAAAGTGGGTACGGGCGCGCGCTGCTGCGCGTGCCATTGTCTACAATAAACCATTCCTCTCAGTATTGGCTAACACCACGACGCCTGCGGCGCCCGCTGTAGGTTCCGTCGAATTTTACGTTGATTTCGAAAAAAAATTACGGAAAAAAGGTTGTAAAAGTAACCCTAAAGGTCCCAGAAACTACAGGTCAAGTCCTGGAAATTAACGTTAGACATATGCAGTTTCCAGGACTAGTCCCCGAAACTAGTAAATGTCCTGGAAACTAACGTAACGTTTAATGAATGTCCTGGATACTAGCGTTGGACATATATATATATATATATATACTAGGAGGCTCCGCCCCCTGCTCGCTCCGCTCGCCAACCCCCATTTTTAGCGTGAATTGTTAAAAAAAAATATAGTAAAATTTAATACAACTGGAAACTCAATTTTGTTGTTTAAATCTAGAAATACTACGATGTTTTTCTCTATTTAGAAAAAATTCTTTTCTAAATTTGCGTGCCTATATTGTAGATTGATTCTCTGAGCATTTTAAGTGCTGGTTTTTCACCATGACCTCGTATACATATGTGTACAGTACATATACATTGACTGTTTTACTTATGCGTGCAAAAAATTTATAAAAACGGTAGCGCTGTTTATTACGCCTAATAGTGTAAGGTCATGCTCATATTATTATATGTGTTTTAATGTGTAGTCAGTATTTTAGCGTGTTATTTACTAAAGTTAACAGTTTTTCACACCACCACTGAGGTACTGTTATAGGCGCGTTGAATTTTTGATTTTATTGTGCTTAGGTGTTTTATATAACAAATATTAATAATTAGATAGGATAATGGGACATGCCAAAGTAATATAAGATTATTGTTAATCATTTTTTATATAATAAGCCTAAACACAACCATGGAATTCATCGTCAATAACCCTAAAAACCATAGGAGTCGTCCCTCCGTCCTCCTTGACTCCAACCTATCCCATCCTTCCTCCACCATGAAAGATGTGAATCAATTTTCATTAATAAATTTTATCAATTTTAATTAATTTTAAATAATTTGTATTAATAATTTTTAATTAATGTAATGAAAATTGATTCCCATCTTTATTACATTTAATAAAAAAATATTTCATATAAATATATTTATATTGAAATTTTTTTTATTATATGTAATAAAATAATCAGATTATTTATATGATATTATGCTTATAAGAAATTACAACATGTCTTATACTTTCGTAAAAGAATAATATTATAAATAAAATGATTATTGATATAAATTTAGTTGGGTTTATTTTGATCTATATAAATTTAGATAAAAATATATATAAAAAAAAATAATAATTTTTGAAAAAGTTTATTAAAAAGTGTAGATTAAATGTCAAAAATTTCCTTCCAAACAATGTTATTAATTATTGATGAATTTTCTAAAAGATTTTCAACAAATATATTGTTAGGATTTTTACATCGGGATATAATGATCCATGTGAAAATAAAGGTCGTCTAATGTAAATACCTAGAGAATTAAAACTTTGACCTTGAGATTTATTTATTGTTATAACAAAAGCTAATACAACTGGAAATTGTTTTCTAAAAAGTGTAAACGGAAATGAAGAAGAATCTCCAGTATTTAATGTTATTCGTGGTATAAAAACTTCTTCACCAATTCTTTCCCCTGTAATTATTTTAGCTTTAATATTGTGATTAAATAAACCTGTAATTTTCAAGCGTGTACCATTACACATTCCTTCTGATATACTTACATTTCTAATTAACATTACAATTGCATTTATTTTTAATTTTAATTCATGTGGTGGTAGACCTTCTCTAATATTATTAAGTATTTCTATTGGGTAATTTAAGTGAATATTTTCATCTGTTTGATCAACTCCTTTATGCGTTGCGTAATCTAAACTATAATATGTATGTGTTTTACCATGTAATAAGTTCAAAACTTTATTATTTATAAGTTTAGTATCGTCATTATGTGGAGCTAATATTATACGATCTACGGAATTTTATTACATACATTTTCGGTCTTTCATTTATTTGGAACTATAAATGGATTAATTTTACCTTCACCTAACTCTAATAAAAATGAAGCAAATTGTTTATTTTTTGAGCGAATATTTTCAGTTAATTTTAAAACTTTAAAGAGAGGCCATAAATGAGAAAATTTGATTGTGTCCTGTACTATACTGTCTCGGTAACCATGTTTTACGACTGGCAGAATTTGTCTAAAATCGCCTCCTAAAACTACCAATTTACCACCAAATGGAACATCACTGTAACATATATCTTTGAGCGTTTGATCAACAATTTCCAAAGCTTTTTTTGGAATCATTGATGCTTCATCCCAAACTATAATATCTACTTCCCGTAATTTTTTTTTATCTGATTCTAATTTTAGAAAAGCACTTTCAATACTGTTTAAATCTAAAGGAAGTCTAAAAGTACGATGACTTGTCATTCCTCTAGGTAATAAAATAGATGCGATTCCTGACCAAGCCATAAATAAAATTTTTTTATTCAAAGATAAAAAGTGATATATTAAAGTCTTGTATAAGAAAGTTTTTCCTGAACCTCCAGGCCCATCAATAAAATAAATTTTATTTTTGTTAGTTATAATTTCATTAATAATTAATCTTTGATTAGTAGTTAATTGATTAAACAAAATTTCAAAAAGATTTTTATTGTTTGCTAAATTTTCAGGATCTTCTTCGATATTATTTATTATTGGTTCAGGTAAACTATAATCTTTACAACTTTTATCTTCAGTTTGTAATATATTTTGAATGTGTGACAAAGCATTATTTTCTTTATTTTCTTTATAATCTTCAGTAAAAAATTTTTTGAATTTATTCCAAATTAAATTACCTTGAATATTTTCAGCTATGATAAACCATGCAAAGAATTTACGTAATTGAAAAGGAAGCATGATATTACTTGCTTCATCAAAAATAATATAAATTTGGGAATCATCTTCTATTAAATCCATAGCAAGTGCTGCTTCTTTATATGTTTCATATGAGACGTTATTAAATGTTCGCAAATCTTTAAAAGAAGTAGCACCTTTTATGCGGTTCAACAGTAATTTAAGAAAAATCTTTCATTATCTTTAGGTGAAACAATATTTAATCGCCCAATCGCATCAAACTGTTTATTGCATTCTCTACGTTTCCATACTTTAGATTTGGTAAATCCATAATATCACAACCATATGAGGGTGTGTTCTATTTTGTGTCCTACATAATGTGTCACGTTATTAAAGGCATACCCTAATGTGACTAAGGCTTACATTAAGACTACTAGTGAAAAGGAAAGGCGAACTTATACAAATTTTTAAACGTAACCTTAGGAAGAGTGTACATAAGCGCTGTGCTGTGCTGTGCGTTTCCGATGCCGGTGCTGTTGGTGCATTGGCTACTTGTAGAACTACACCGCTGATTGGTTGATGTTTAAATACCGACCAATCAGAAAAGTAGTTCCGTAAGTAGCCAACGCACCAATAAATAATAATAATTTCTCAAGGGCAAAATGATTTTTTAACGGAAACTTTAAGATCGTTGAAGCTTCTGTTATAAATGTATTAACCTTACTTTTTGCGCTACCCAGAAACAACGACGTGGACGTAGCAAGGATTGTTTCCTTTGGGGTGCTTCATTAAAGTAAGTCCCCTTGCCTCTCACTGTTCGAGGTGCTTGATTATAGTGAGTCCCCTCGTCTCTCACTAATGTAAATAAATTTTTATTTAACCTCGAAGCAAGTGTTCGAAATGACGACCATTTGCTTCAAGGCACATAGTCAAACGCCTTTGAAAATAGTGAACTGTCTTCTGTAAAGTTTGTCTCGGAATGGCAGCGCATGCTCGACGAATTTGACGCTAATAAAATATGAACTACCTGGATTGATGGAAGATGTTGATTTAGAAACGCGACGAAGAATGTGGCTCCAGCAGGACGGCGCAGCACCACATTTCGCTCGAATTGTAAGGGCTTTTTTGAACGAGCACTATGGTAACAGATGGATTGGTCGAGGAGGTCCGGTTAACTGACCTGCTTGCTCACCCGATCTTACATCACCAGATTTCTATTTATGGGGGTATTTAAAAAATGCTGTTTTTGAGCAACAACCCACTACAAGAGCAGATGTGCAGGATAGGATTCGTCGAGCATGCGCTGCCATTCCGAGACAAACTTTGCAGAACACAGTTCGCCATTTTCAAAGGCGTTTGACTATGTGCCTTGAAGCAAATGGTCGTCATTTCGAACACTTGCTTCGAGGTTAAATAAAAATTTATTTACATTAGTGAGAGACGAGGGGACCCACTATAATCAAGCACCCCGAACAGTGAGAGGCAAGGGGACTCACTATAATCAAGCACCCCGACCAGTGAGAGATAAGGGGACTCACTTTAATTAAGCACCCAAAAGGAAACAATCCTTACTACGTCCACGTCTTTGTTTCTCGGTAGCGCAAAAAGTAAGGTTAATAGATTTATAACAGAAGCTTCAACGATCTTAAAGTTTCCGTTAAAAAATCATTTTGCCCTTGAGAAAAATTTTTCAGGGTTCAGGATGTGTGGGTTTGGGGTGTATAGGATTAGCATGCGTGGGGTAGGGATGTGTGGGACTGGGGGGTGTGGGGTATGGTTGTGGGACCGGGGTGTAACAGTTCAGCATGTGAGGGCATGAAGTGTATGGGGTTAGGATGTGCGAGTTTGAGTTTTGTTTACTAGGATGTGTAAGTTTCGGATTCCTCTATTAAGCCTACGATCAATTTGAACCAGCTTAGCCTGTGGTTCATGGAAAAAAACGATTTTAAACGGACTTTTCTGAGTTTGACCTAGATTTGACCTTGAAATGACCTTGGAAAAAATTTCTCAATATGATTTTGAACGTAAAATTTCCTGCTCTTTCCGAATCCGGGGTCAAAACTAGGTGTTTCCATATGAAAAAACCAGTTTGGCCTTGAAATAACTTCAAAGGTCAAGTTCAAGGTCAAAGACGTTAGCGCCATTATGTGGCTCCCTTTGTTCCCTATAACTTTTATCTGAACCATTTTTCTCTATCTGGCTTAGGTTCCGAGAAATCCGGGTGCGGCGATTAAAATGGGTCACCGTGTATATATATATTTCTCGAAAGGGGTTTATCGAGCCCGATTTTGATTATGCAGCCCGGGCTTCATAATATTTCTAAATATAGGAGTTTATGCGGCCCGACCTAGAGACTATAACCCCATTATTTGTTTAGTCACTTGCCATAGGGAACTCACGGCTGTAGGTACTAATATACAGGGTTGGGCTCCATAAACCCCGATAAGTGTATATATATATATAGATATATATATATATATATATATATATATATATATATATATAAATATATATATATATATATATATAAATATATATATATATATATATATATAGATATATATAAATTTATATATATATATATATATATATATATATATATATATATATATATATATATTAGGGTGGCGCTTATTTCCCAAACCGCCTGGATACTGGCTCCCCTTCCGGAAATCGATTGTTTCTATCTAAAAACTAAGAATGCCACAAAAAAAAACCGGATAAAGAAGCTTCTAACCCGTTTCACTTTCATAAAAACACTTTTTTCACTTTTTTTTCAAAATTTCATGTCTTTGAGCTCCCCTTTATACATTTTTTTAGGAACTTTTTCCGTTCGCCAGTGGCTCGCGCCTTGCATCGCTTCGCTTTCACTGTAAAACAGCTTTTCTAGCTGGCACGACCGCTACACGGAAGTGCCTTATATTTTTGCCACAGCAAAAAAATTCGTGTAAGATTTTTTTGTTTACACCAAATCTCCTTCAAATTTCAACCGATATGGCTACAACTTTCACAAAATCTTCGTCTTAGCACTATACGTTGACAATAAGATTTCTGGCGCATTACATAAAATCCTGCAGTTGCTACCGCACATAGAGTATATTGAAAAAATGAAAAAAAAACAGCTTTTTTCTCTATCTTAAAAAATATTGATTCTGGATAAAAGTCTATAAGAGAACCTGTAGAGCTAAACAAAATGCAACCTTTTTGTATACAAAATTTTTGTTTAGAAGGCAACAGTTTTAATATAATAGTGGTCAAATATCGTTTTTAGCTGAAAAAAGCATGTTTAGCCAATAACTTTTAAAAATTTGATTTTTGATAAAAATGTTAAAAATAAAAGTTGTAGAGCTCAAAAAAATAAAACTTTTTTACATTTAACATTTTTGTCTAAAATTAAATGCAAACGAATGACAGCTTATTATCGATTAAACTAGGCTCGCCACATGGCGATCGCTTTGCGCCATAGATACATAAACTAACATCAAATATCATGATACATGTCAGTCATAAAGTCTACTGCAGGATCATTACTTAATTTTTGAACCGATCATTTGCATATCTCAAAAAAAATAATAAAAGAAATCACAAAGTACTTTGACATAGAAAATTCAATAATTAAATTAAGTATTTAATTATGTTATATTATTATAAATAGTTTATAAGTAGGTACCGTAATTAAAATTTTCAATTTATCTATATTTATTTAGCAAAATTAAAATTACTTATCTAACAGCTTATTGAGTTCATGTAAATAATGAGTTTTCTTGCAAATAAATTCAAAACTTTACGAAATTCGTATTGCTTTTTAAAATCTAATCAATCAGTAATATTTTCAGTATGAATTTTAATTAGTTTTACTCAAATTTTATTGAATTTATAGTTTATAAAATACTTTGTAAATAACGAGCCTACACTGAAAATGAGGAGGTTAGAAATAATTCAACGCAATAAAATAACCATACCTACATAGTGCAATGCGCATGTGCCACCCTAGTATTCCCAGGAATATCTAGGGATGTTTTTTGTCTCCCTGTATTCAAATATTATTACTGAAATTTAAAGACCATCATTACGAACAATTTAAATATTATTACACAAATTTAGAGACAAATTATTAGTAATAATATCTTAAAAACAAAAATTAAAAAAATCCATTTTATGCATTTTTTTTACATTTTGAGCTCTACCTTCTTAAATTTTTTTAATTTTTGCACCAAAATTTTTTTATAGATTCAGAATGATATGAATGATCAAAAAATAAAATAAAAAAAAATCGATTTTTTGAAAATTTTTAGGTATAAGACCCCCTTAAAAATATGACTTTCAGTACATTTACTATAATGAAACGTTACTATAATAAGCTATTCGATTATAAAAAGTATACTTTTATAATTTATTTTATAATTTTTTTTAATTTTTTTTATAATTTTATAATTTATTTAATCATTTATTTACTTTGTATTGATGTACAGCTTCATAATTCTCCACCTACAACTGCCGGAATCGACTAAGCGAAAGTTCGGTTTTTTGAGATTCTTATCGCAGTGTTAAATTTTTTCATTTTTTAAAAGTTAAAATAAAAATTACCTAATCTAGAAATTGGAAATATTTTTACTTGGTAAGTAAACTTGGTAAGTAAGTGGTTTATTTGACAGTTTTCAGTAATCATTGTCCATTGATTTTAGCGTAAAATACTAACATAAAAATATTATACCAAGTTATGGAATGTAATATACACGTTACAAAATTATGTTCCGCGAACTACAGATGCATAAAGAATGATCGCCTGGTGTTATAGACTGCGGTGACTCATTCATTTAAGTGCGAAACATTTACGAAGTTTCCAAATTAAAGCATTATTGATAATAATCAAAATTCAAGTTGTAATTCAGTTAGTTTATTTTTTGTAAGTATTGCCATTACAATAATTTCTTTAGAATAACCTCATATAACCACATTCTAGTTACACTATCATTACTAATTCAAGTTTAGTGTTTAGTTCAATATTTTTAAATAACAGAAATATTTTAGCATTAGCTTACATGTAATATAAAATGAAATTTATTGTTGTATTCTTTAGAAAAATCTATCGCTTATAAATAATTACAGTAAGTGTTAAAATAGTTTCTAGTCTTAATTCATTATTAGGAAATAGAAAGAAAATAATTATCGTAGTTTTAACATTATATTTAACCTTTTTTTTTATAAGAATAATATTCTTCTTATAACGGTTGTACTTAACAATTTTTTAATTTCATTGATATATATTACTACAAATACATTTTTTTAAATTGTGCACTGATAAAAACAAATATTTGAGCTAAATGTATTTAGACAATATTGGTACAGTGTTGGGACAGTACCATTACAATATTATCAACTCATACCGTAAAATAATATTTGGAAATTAATTTTTCGTAGAATCTTAAAATATTTATTGTTCAATGAGAATTGATAAACTTAAGAATTGATATTATAAAGTACTACAAATTCATTTTTTTTAAATATATAATAATGTTTTGAATTTATTTTACTTAATAGCAATTTCACTTTATTATAATAATTTAAATGGTATTAAGGTGATGTTATATATCGACATAATTTTAAAAAGAGTACATCTCATGAAAATACCAATAGAATCATCCACAAAAAATTCTGAGTATAGTATTTACATACGCGGAGCGCCTGACAGACGTGTTTTTCCAAAAAAATTATCAGAGTTTATTTAATTAAAACCGTACTGTCAGTAAGTAGGAATCTGCAATTGACCTATTTTTAAAACAAGCATAGCTAACAAAAATACTAATAGAATCGCTTAAAAAAATTTCTGAATATAGTGTTTACGTGTCCGGAGCGCCTGACAGTCGTCTTTTTCCAAATAAACGTTTGAATGTTGATTTAAAAAATATTGAAATCAGGGTATCACATCACCTTAAGTTTATATATTCCTTAAGTATATTTATCAAGTACATAAAATCCTTGCCTAAGCCTGAGCCTAAGCTGTAATTAAAAAATTTATAATATTTAATTTGGGTTTTAAAAGTGATTTCCAAAATTTTATTATTTTTTTTGTAAGTTTATTCTTAAAATTTTCCATTTCTATTCTCAAAGTTCCGTAAATACCTACTCTTTGAAAAATTTACAATTCTCTGATAGAGAAAATGTATCATTTGGTCAAAAAATTTTTACCAGTTAAAAATATATGATATAAGATACTTCTAAAAATCAAAAAATCATTCTCATTGTTTTACCTATTAATATGAGGAAAAAATGTTTATGGTACCTGCAATGTGATATACACCCATTAATACCCAAGCTGAATCCAGGCTAGACAGTTCCAAACTAACTATTATATTCGTGGTATAGCTAAAAACAAAATTATCCCTGTTCTTTCTTTTTGCATTTCCAATGGTTCATAAAAAAATATTTAAACAAAATGACAAAAATTTAATTATTTTGCAAAAGTAATTAGCTGAATCGATTCTACGGGAAAAAATATGACAAAAACCTATGCTCATATCTATGTCAGAGCTCATTTTGTAAGTTTAAAACGAGTATAAACAATTGCACGATGAAAAGTGAAATAAATTTTTATCTCCGTTTTACACTAACAAAATGAGCTCTGAGAAAAAGTTTCACATAGATTTAATTCGTAATATATTTTTTTAAACTGACAAAAAATGATGTGTAGGTTTTCGTCGTAAATTTTCCCATTAAATCGATTGAGCTAATTAGTTTTGCAAAATAAATAAATTTTTGTCATTTCGTTTAAATAATATTTTATAAACAATCGGAAATGCAAAAAGAAAAATCGCTGCCAATTCATTGGCACGTAGCTTCCTCAACCGTAATTTGTTGATTCCTTTAATTAATTTTTATAACAAAATTTATAATTTTTTAAAAAATTTATTGCATAATTATAATTAAAATTCATATATGAATATTAAAAATTGTTAATTTTTTAATTTATTTAGTTATTTATTATTTATTTATATCAAATTTATATAAATTTTGAGCTGATAAATAAAGTTATCATTTGAAATAGAAGTAAAATATCTATATTTTATAATAAAACAAATAGCTATCGCGGTTGTTTTGTTATTAACAAAAACGTGTTTTTTTTATATTTCATAATTCATATTTTTTAAGAAAAAAAAATTATAGCTATCATTGTTCTTTTGTTATTAAAAAAAACGGGTTTTTTTAAAAAAGTTCATAACTCACAAATAAATTATAATAATGCAGAATATAATGCATTCATAATGCATAATTCATAATTATAATAGATTATAATAGACATAATTTTTAAACATTTTAATTCATTTTGTTGGTTGGTTTCTAAAAATTAAAAAAAATCATCGAAAGCCTACTCAATGACGTTTCCTCATTCCACACCACCTAGCGGTAGATATCACTGCGCGTTTTTTTAAAATAAAATATAAACTTTTTTAATTTAGAGATTAAATTATTTTTTGTAACACATGAATTATTTTCTGAGTTTTCCTACATAAAAATATGTTCTAAAAAGTGACTTTTTTACCTATCGTGTAAAGAAATTTATTCTCTCCCTCTGCTCTAAAATTATGTAAAATCGCGAAAATGAATTTAGCCTTGCTTTTTAGGTTCAAAAACGCATAAAATGGAGTTATGAGTTTAAAAAAAAAAACACGTTTTTGTTTTTGATGATAACTAAAGAACCGTCATAGATAGAAAATTAATTTTTTTTTAGAAAATATAGGTATTTTAATTCTCTTTCGAATGCTACCCACCCCATTCAGATACATAGAGCCGTTCTCGAGAAATTAGGATTTAAAAAAAACGTCAAAAAATTTTTAACCTCAAATATCTCTGAAATTTATAGACCAATCATTTTGCCCAAAGAACTCGACCGAGAACTATAAAAAATCTACCTCTAAAAGGAATTTTGAAGCCATTAAGTCAATTTTACTCTTGTAATCGTTGGACATACAAAACTGATTTTTTTCATTTTTCAATTTTTTACTCAAAATCTAGCCTACAGAATGTATTCAAATTTTAACAGATTATAGCTATTTATATTCTGTATTATCACGATTTTTCTCAAAAAAAATGACTGTTAAGTTTAGGAGTTATAAGCTTCTAAAAAAAAACACGTTTTGTTAATAAGAAAAGAACCGTGATAGCTAGAAACTTTTTTTTTTAGAAAATATAGGTATTTTAATTCTCTTTCGAACGCTACCCATCACATTCGAATAACTCGATCCTATCATTAAAAAAAATCAAAAAACAGTTTTGAGAAAATCGAAAATTTGAAAAAAAAAACAAAAGCGGATTTTTGACCCGCCATCACGCAAAAAAAAAATAAAAAAAATGAGACCTGTCCGATCAAAATCTACAGAGTAGAAGCTGAGATTCAGGCGTACACACACACACACACACACACAAACACACACAAACACACACACACACACATCCGTACAGACACACACACACACACACACACACACACACACAACCACACACACACACACACAACCACACACACACACACACACACACACACACACACACACACACACACACATACATCCATACAGACATTTTTCAAAAACCATGTATTTTCATTCCTAACACCTCGGAACACAATTATAACATGTTTTTACAACTCAAAAATTTACTATCACAAAGCTTCCTCTAGGAGGAAGCAATAGGGGTGAATTTTTTTTGGTTATGCCATGGATTCGGTAGTTAGTTCGGGGCGGTTTAGTCTGGCTTCGGCTTAGGAATATTAAGGGGTTTAGAACTAAATTTCAAAATCAAGATGGAAGTTTTTAATTTCAAGAATCACTTTACTAATACAAAAGCGATTCTGAAATCTGACATTCTTAAACCAATAAAAAAGTCATATTTAAAAAGAATCTTTTGCTTCCTCCTAGAGGAAGCTTTGTGATAGTAAATTTTTGAGTTGTTGTAAAAACATGTTATAATTGTGTTCCGAGGTGTTAGGAATCAAAATACATGGTTTTTGAAAAATGTCTGTATGGATGTATGTGTGTGTGTGTGTGTGTGTGTGTGTGTGTGTGTGTGTGTGTGTGTACGCCTGGTTCTCAGCTTCTACTCGGTCGATTTTGACCGGACAGGTCTCATTTTTTTTGTTTTTTTTTTGCGCGATGGCGGGTCAAAAATCCGTTTTTTGATTGGGGCGATCCATTTTTGTTTTTTTTTCAAATTTTCGATTTTCTCAAAACTGTTTTTTGATTTTTTTTAATGATAGGATCGAGTTATTCGAATCTGATGGGTAGCGTTCGAAAGAGAATTAAAATACCTATATTTTCTAAAAAAAAAAAAGTTTCTAGCTATCACGGTTCTTTTGTTATTAACAAAAAAACAAGCTTATAACTCCTAAACTTAACGGTCAATTTTTTTGAGAAAAATCGTGATAATACAGAATATAAATAGCTATAATCTGTTAAAATTTGAATACATTCTGCAGGCTAGATTTTGAGTAAAAAATTGAAAAATGAAAAAAATCAGTTTTGTATCCAACGATTACAAGAGTAAAATTGACTTAATGGCTTCAAAATTACTTTTAGAGGTAGATTTTTTATAGTTCTCGGTCGAGTTCTTTGGGCAAAATGATTGGTCCATAAATTTCAGAGATATTTGAGGTTAAAAATTTGTTGACATTTTTTTTAAATCGTAATTTCTCGAGAACGGCTCTATGTATCTGAATGGGGTGGGTAGCATTCGAAAGCAAATTAAAATACCTATATTTTCTAAAAAAATTAATTTTCTATCTATTACGGTACTTTAGTTATCAAAAACAAAAACGTGTTTTTTTTTTAAACTCATAATTCCATTTTATGCGTTTTTGAACCTAAAAAGCAAGGCTAAATTCATTTTCGCGATTTTACATAATTTTAGAGCAGAGGGAAAGAATGAATTTCTTTACACGATAGGTAAAAAAGTCACTTTTTAGAACATATTTTTATGTAGGGAAACGCAGAAAATCATTCATGTGTTACAAAAAATAATGTAATCTCTAAATTAAAAAAGATTTATATTTTATTTTTAAAAAACGCGCAGTGATATCTACCGCTAGGTGGTGTGGAATGAGGAAACGTCATTGAGTAGGTATTCGATGATTTTTAAAAATTTTTAAAAACCAACCAACAAAATGAATTAAAATGTTTAAAAATTATATCTATTATAATCTATTATAATTATGAATTATGCATTATGAATGCATTATATTCTGCATTATTATAATTTATTTGTGAGTTATGAACTTTTTTAAAAAAACACGTTTTTGTTAATAACAAAACAACCGCGATAGCTATTTGTTTTATTATAAAATATAGATATTTTACTTCTATTTCAAATGATAACTTTATTTATCAGCTCAAAATTTATATAAATTTGATATAAATAAATAATAAATAAATAAATAAATTTAAAAATTAACAATTTTTAATATTCATATATGAATTTTAATTATAATTATGCAATAAATTTTTTAAAAAATTATAAATTTTGTTATAAAAATTAATTAAAGGAATCAACAAATTACGGTTGTGGAAGCTACGTGCCAATGAATTGGCAGCGGTTTTTTCATTTTATGAAAAGGATTATTGATTTGAGATAACTGGGATAATTGCTTCCTCCTAGAGGAAGCTTTGTGATAGTAATTTTTTGAGTTGTTGTAAAAACATGTTATAATTGATATTCGAGGTGTTAGTAACCAAAATACATTATTTTCGAAAAATGTCTGTATGGATGTGTGTGTGTGTGTGTGTGTGTGTGTGTGTGTGTGTGTGTGTGTGTATACGCCTGGATCTCAGCTTCTACTAGATCGATTTTAACCGGACAGGTCTCATTCTTTTTGTTCTTTTTGTGTGATGGCGGGTCAAAAATCCGTTTTTTGATTGGGCCGATTCGTTTTTGTTTTATTTTGAATTTTCGATTTTCTCAAAATTGTTTTTAGCTTTTTTTCAATGATAGAATCGAGATATTTAAATCTGATAGGTAGCATTCGAAAGAGCGTAAAAAAACCTATAATTTCCAAACAAATAATTTCTCTAACTATCCCGGTTCTCTTGTTATTGACAAAAATGTGTTTTTTTTTAAAGTTTATAACTCCGAAACTAAACGGTCAATTTTTTTGAGAAAAATCACGATAATGCAGAATATAAATAGCGATAAGCTCTAAAAATTTGAATCCATTCCTTTGGTTAGTTTTAGAGAAAAAAATGAAAAAAACGAGTTTTCTATGTCCAACGATTACGGAAGTAAAATTGACTTAATCGCTTTAAAATTCCTTGTAGAGGTAGATTTTGTATAGTTCTCGGTCGAGTTATTTGGGCAAAATGATTGGTCTAGAAATTTCAGAGATATTTGAGGTTAATGTTTTTTTAACCTTTTTTCAAATCGTAATTTCTCGAGAACGGCTCTATGTATCTGGATCGGATGGGTAGCATTCGAAAGAGAATTAAAATATCTATATTTGAAAAAAAAAATTTGATGTCTAGCTATCACGGTTCTTTTGTTATGAACAAAAACAAAAAAGTGTTTTTTTCAAAAAAGCTTATAACTCCTTAATCCTATCTCCTATCTTTAAAAAATGATGGATTAGTTATGATATCAATTTATTAGTGGTTTGGTTGGTGGGTGTAACGGGTTGATAGGTCACAAAAACAAAAGTGGTGTAGTTTCAATAAAATCACAGCGCTCACCACGCGCTTAGAGAATAATAGTGATGTTATATATGTATATATGTACATATTATGTTAAACCTGGAACATTCTTGCCGGTTGATATAAATAAATAAATGAATGAATAAATTTGAAAATTAATACTTTTTAATCTTCAAAATAAATTTAATTATAATTATGGCATAGTTTGTTGCAAAAATTATAAATTTTGTTATTAAAAATTAATTAAAGGAATCACAAAATTAAGTTTGAGGAAGCAACGGGCCACCACAAAATTAAGTTTGAGGAAGCAACGGGCCAATGAATTGGCAGCGGTTTTCTTATTAAAGTAAGAAAATTTTAATAAAAAAAGTTAGCTAAGTTAAAAATTTTTTTACTGTTTAGGCAAAATTGTATCTTTAAAAAGAACAAACGTCAAACATTTCAAATGCTATTCATGAATCATGAATTGATTTTTTTTAACCTTGTCTTTTGGTGGTCAATTATTGTAACTAGGTGATTAGTAATTTTGCAGGTTGTCTACTTCTTTGAATCTTCAAAGAAAATTGAGAAAATTTTGCTAGATTCTATTAGAGACTAAACATGAGTTCTAATCAACAAGATTCACTGTTATCCGATATAACAAATAATTTGATTTCGGAATTTGATACACAATATTTACCATCCAATTTAAATGTTTTTCGAAGGCTACTATACGAAACACAAGCGAAAAAAAACAAAGTATCTGATGCTATTAAAACAGTAATAGAGGAAGTTATGTTTATATGGGAGAAATCATCAATAGATATGAAAAGAATTGATAAGTGCAAAGATAAATTAAAAATACTGTACGGATCCTTTGCAGATGTTCGAAAATTTCAGAATAGGGTGACTAAAAAGTGAGTGATTTTTATGAGACAATGACTGTTGTTTTTGACATTTCCAAAAATAGCAACATCAAACTACTTGATTCGATGGACGATTCTGTAAAAAAAACTTTTCTGTTAAAACCAGTAGAATATATTAAAAGCAAATTATCTAGTATGGAACCTGCAAAACTTTCAGGTAAATAATATACTTAATAACATATTTGATTATTATTCTGTATGGTAATTCTTTTTTAAATTACATTTTATTTTAGATGAAGACACTTTATTCCAAAGTGATATTGAGATGCCTGATCAATCTTCTCCTCCTAAAGTAGTTGAGCCAGAAGTGAAACTTGATATGTTTAATCAATCATCATCTCAAAAATTAATTGAGCCAAAATTGGATCTTGAAGTTTTGGATCAATCTGCATCTCAAAAACTTATTGGACCAGAAGAGGAACTTAGTCAGAAATTCAGCCAAAATATACTAGTTGACGATGGTGAATCTGATGAGGATGCAAATATTATCTCAGATATTCTGACAAGTAAATATATTTTTTACATCAACTTTTCAACCTTGATTAATATGTCGAAAACAATTCTTATTTCGAATTTAAATAAATATAAAATGTTCTTTATTCTTTTTAATTATTCATGAACATATATATGGGAGCGTCCAGCAGAAACGGGCCACCGAGCGCGCGCGGTGCCTTTTTTCGCGTAAAAGGCGGTCTGTTTAACTCGCTCATAATCGTATGCTGCGTCTTTGAAAAGAAAACCAAGGACCTATATCGATAGATTTTTTTCTGCTCTTTCTAATTGCGCCATTGTTTTTATTGCGAAACGCGTTTTTCCGGACGAAAACTCGAGTTGAATATTGAAAGCCATTTTTCTCAAAGTATATCGTGTTTTTTTTTCAAAGTAAACTACACCATTGGAAAGTACAACTCTTAAGCTTCAAAACCCTATCTTGGAGAAGTTGGAGAAATAAAGGGTTTTAAAGTAACAACATGAAAAAGACAGCGCCGAAGGTCCGCGCGAGCCCCTCGGGCCCGTGCGTACGGCACGTTTAAGTGCACGCTCTATTCAATTCACTAATAATCGTGTACCAAGTCTCTGAAAAAGAACTAAGGACATATATCCATAGATTTTTTCCTGCTCTTTCCAATGGTGCTATTATTTTTATTCCGAAATGCCTCCTTCTAGTTGAAAATTCCATTTGAATGTTTAAACTCTATTTTTTCAATAAAATATCAGTCTTTTCTTCAAAATGAATTATATTCTTCAAAAGTACAAGTCTTAAACTATAAAATATTATATTTTTAAGTTGAAACATGAAAAGTTCAAAAATAGTAAGATCAAAAAGACAGCGGCTGCCCGAACTTTTTACGCTATGCTCAAGGGCGGATTAATACACGCGATGTGCTATTTCGCCCTTTCTTTTTTGTAAATATAAAATGTTTTGTAACTTACAGTGCCAATGCGAGGACATAATTTTGTGGATCTAGTTGTAACAGTTAGTATAATATTACAATGAACTTTGTTCATTTATATAACAAAATTTGAAAAACATAATATATTAAACATAAAAATATCCATGAACGCACTGAAAGCAGTAAAACAAAAAAGTTAAAATAACCTTATAGATTGTTTAATCTGGCATAACAATATTACCTTTTCCTTTAAATTCTAATTTTTTTACATTTTTTTGATTTTATAAGAATTGTCCTTTTTGCGACATCCGCTTCTTTCTTTGTTTGAGTTTTAAGTACCTTTTCTTTTTTGATCGGTGGATATAATTGAGAATCTTCTGACGCTGAAAATCTTTTAAGTTCTAACATTTTGGCATCATTTAATAATTTAATACAATGAAACAATTGAGTTCCAGGTATTGTCTTAGCTGAGGCTAGCTTGTTTTGTAGCTTTTCTGTAGCCTTTAAGTAATCGTCTTTTGATGAAAAAAAGCACTCAATATTTTTGAAATACTCAGTTGCCCATTTGTATAAATCTTGGGGCGTCAATATATAATTGTCGGATACTTTCCGTAAACTTTCTCGTCTGGTATTGCTTTTCACGGAAGCACCTATTCTATCACATGCATTTTTTCCGTGGGCTGTTGCATGAAAATGCCACTCAGCATCAACAGCAAAATCATCATAATGATGAAGAAGATTTTGGAAATTGCGTTTATTTTTAAAATGTTGCGCAGCTCCATCAGTAAAATAAATAACTTTTCTAACTAAATCGAAAGACTTTTTAAGGAAATTAATTATAATTTCTTGTATTAGATAAACTGCAACAACGTCATGAATTAAACTATCTGAGAAAACTACCATGCTTTTGTGTTCAATTTTAGATTCTGATCCTTCATAGTAAATGACTATTGTAGCTAAACTACATTGATTATTATTATAATGAAATGATTGTGCTGCATCTTGTGCTATAAAATCTAGAGAAATTAAAAACTCTCTTTCAGATAAGGATTCTCTCAAGAATTGAAAATAAGAAGACTGTTGTTTAGAAATAAATGAATGAGTCTTAAGTTTATACAAAAGAGGAAAAAAAATATCGATAAATGAAGACTTAGAAACGTTTTCAGTTTGCAATGTTGATCTATCGGTAGTTTTCCACATTTGAAACTTTATTTCATTAATCTCAGAGCTTTCGAATAATAATTCTAGATCATTTTTTCAATTTTCGCACGTATTTAAATAGCATTTCGCTGTTGGACTTTTACAAACTATTTCGGCTATGCAATCTTTATAAGTGTTCATTCTATCAAAAGAAACTCCTGAGTTTCTTAAACCAACTAACAGAAGTTTAACATTTTGATGATAAACGCAAAAACACACTGAATGTGTCCCACTGCTAAAACACAATATTTAGGACGACATTCGGCAAATTTACTGAATCCTATTTTCGATCCAGGATACTGTTGCTTATATTTTAAATATAGTTCTCGAAGATTGTATAAAACAAGCCGTTTCTGGATGTAACTTTTTGTGCCATCATCATTTTTTATACATTTGTTATCTTTATAGCCTGGCATAATTCTACTATTCTCATCACTTTCATAGAAGAGCTTTGCTTGATCTAAAGTATCACTTGATATTTTTTTATTTCCTCTGTTGTCATTTAATTGGGCTGGGTTATCAAATAATTTACATTTCGATGAAAGTCGACGAGACAAGTTCGAAAATCTCGCTCCTTTGCGAGTACTCCAGTTTTTAGGAAGTAATTTCAAAAGTAATATCTTTTCCATTTTTGTCAAATTTTGGTCATTCAACAATTTTTTCAAATTAAAAATAATTTCTTTAGAATCTTCTATTGAAATCTCACTCTTTTCTTCAATCTGAGCATTAGATTTTATTCGACAAGAATCGCATATTTTGTCTCTATCAGTTAAATGCGGATAACAAGCTCTAAGTTTATCGGAAACAAACCTAAGTTTCGATGAATGCTTTATTTCATCAAATGGATTACAGCAACGATTTAAAATGTTAGACATTTTATTACGCTTTTTTTATTAAGGCAATAAGACAAAGGGGCAAAGTAATAAGGCATGTACATAAAGCACCTGGCTAGTGGGCGACGCAGGCCTCTATTTAAGCCCGCGGGGTGATGTTTTTCATTGAAGGTAGCGCGCTTGGTGCTTGCCATCTAGCGGGCACTTCGGGTACTAATCCCGAACAGAAGCATTTCGGAATAAAAATAATAGCACCATTGGAAAGAGCAGGAAAAAATCTATCGATATATGTCCTTAGTTCTTTTTTCAGAGACTTGGTACACGATTATTAGCGAATTGAATAGAGCGTGCACTTAAACGTGCCGTACGCACGGGCGCGAGGGGCTCGCGCGGACCTTCGGCGCTGTCTTTTTCATGTTGTTACTTTAAAACCCTTTATTTCTCCAACTTCTCCAAGATAGGGTTTTGAAGCTTAAGAGTTGTACTTTCCAATGGTGTAGTTTATTTTGAAAAAAAACATGATATACTTTGAGAAAAATGGCTTTCAATATTGAACTCGAATTTTCGTCCGGAAGAAAGCATTTCGCAATAAAAACAATGGCACCATTGGAAAGAGCAGAAAAAAATCTATCGATATAAGTCCTTGGTTTTTTTTTCAAAGACGCAGCATACGATTATGAACGAGTTAAACAGAGTGCCTTTTACGCGAAAAAAGGCACCGCGCGCGCTCGGTGGCCCGTTTCTGCTGGACGCTCCCATATATTCTTTAGGATCACAAAAGCAAAGTTATTGAAACCACAAAATTCTTCCAGCGAAGAATCATACTATAGTTCGCAAGCTTCTGGTATAATTTTTACATTATCAGGGAGAAATTATGACAGCAAAAACGACAGAGGTACCATTGATGTCATGACCCCAGAAGTTGTAGCAGCATTTGACAAAGCTAAAGTTTCTGACAGAGACGCTTTTTTCATAACCGCCCTTATTGCTAATGCATTAAAAATTGGCACTGATTCCTTAATTCTCAATCGAAAATCCATAAATCGTGCAAGGGCTGAAATAAGGAAGCAAGAATATGAGAAAATGAAGCAGTTGATCCAGGGTACTTCTGTGGCTTATTTAATTGTGCACTGGGACGGAAAATTAATTGCAGATGACATAGCTTGTAAGAAAGTGGACACATTGCCAATCTTAATATCGAGCGATAAATTCACAAAAATTATCGATGTACCAGCATTGCAAAATCAGACGGCAAGTACGACAGCTTCAGCAGTTTATGCAGCGTTGAAAGATTGGGGACTTATAGATTTAATAAATGCACTGTGCTGTGATACCACAAATGTAAACTTAGGATCTAAAGGTGGTACAGCCTTGCTTTTAGAGCAGCTAGTAAATAAAGATTTGATTTATTTAGGTTGTCGACGCCACATTTTCGAACTCTTATTAAGAGCAGCATTTGAGCAAAAATTTCCTGGCACTAGTGGTCCGGATGTTCCGGTGTTTAGAAGATTTCGAGAACAATGGTCTAATTTTGATCTAAATTCTTTTGAAAGCCAGCAACCCAGAGACGATTATAAAGAATTATTACAGCTCTCTTTAACTTTTTTGGGAGTTAGAGAAGGAATAACTTTTAAAAAGGCAGGAGCAATTCACCATGCACGGTGGATGGCTAAAGCTATATACTCAATAAAAATGTTTTTATTCAGAAAAGCTTTCAGAATGAAAAAAAATGATGAAGCAAAATTATATGTTGTATGTAAGTTTATCGTTTTTAGATATCTCACTCCATGGCACACTGCTTCTTTAGCTATTTCTGCTCCCAACAATGATTTAAAACTTATCAAATCATGAATTGCTTTCCAAGATATCGATAAAGGCATATCGGATGCTACTTTGCACAAATTTCGAAATCACTTGTGGTATCTATCACCGGAACTTAGTATTCTTGCGCTTTTTGATACTAACGTTGAAATTACTATTAAAGAAAAAATAGTTCAATCACTGGAAAACCAACCGTTAGATGATGAAGGTGATAGTGTAAAAAAATTTGACCCCTCTGATGAGGGCATCAGGGCATTGCATGATAAAACTCTCGATTATTTTATAAACAGCCAAAGTTTGAACTTTTTTAGTAAATTTAATTTGGACAATAGTTTTCTGAAAGTTGACTGTACTAAATGGGAAAAAAATACTTCATACGTGGATTGTCGTGAAAAATTAAAATACCTTACTGTCGTGAACGATTGTGCTGAAAGGCAATTCATTTTACAGAAGAGTATGTAAATACCAGGTCTCACGATGAAGAACAAAAAAAGTATTTACTTCAATTTATTGACGAGAGCAGGAAAATTTTACTGAAGAGTTCTGATAAGAAGAAGTTGTTAAAGAAATTAATAACTCAGTGATAAAAATAAATGAAAGTCATTAATTTTATATATCTATATTTCATGTATCATATTCTTGTAAGTATATTGTTTCTATGTGTAAAAAGTCATTAATTTTATATATCTATATTTCATGTATCATATTCTTGTAAGTATATTGTTTCTATGTGTAAAAATTAATAATAATATTTCGAGTATTAATCGAGCTCTCTCACAACCAATATCGATGATTTAAAAAATAAATTATAGAATTTTATATTCGGAAGGTATTATTTAGTTGTCCCTACAGGTAAATTTTTTCGGCAAAGAATTTACGACTGTCAGACAAGAGGTGTTGAAAAAATACAGAATTTATCATTTTCAAAACCCACACTGCAGTTAAAAATGAAAAAAACCTAATAATTGGAGTAGCTACTATCGGTTAAGAAATGATAGAGCCACCGCGTTTTTTGTTAATATCTAAAGCAACAAAAAATCGCATAAAAATGACACTTAAAGTATATGAAAAAGTAAGTATCTGGCAGCAAAATAAGCCAGTTTGCACCTCATTAAACTAATTAAGAAATTCGTGGCAGCAGTTTTTATACAAAAAAACACGGAAAATCGACGATTTTGTTTGAAACCCAACTTTGTACGTCTGCCATTTCATAAAAAATGATCTTAAACATTTGAAAAAAATTAGATACATACCTTGATGTCTCAATATTCATTTGCCATTTCAATTTTGAAAAAATTTTGAAAATTGCAAAACTTATGCTATTTTTACTATTTTTTATTGTTCCTTATAGTCTAGACACAAGGAAGGAACAATAAAAAATAGTGCTATTTTTACGATTGAAACTTCGTTGTAAAGCTAAAATGAATAGATTTCAAATGTTTAAAAACATTTTGAAAATTTTGCAAATTAAAAAAGTTGTATTTTCATTAGTAGAAGAAAGTCATAAAAAGTAGAGACTATGGTTCATTGAACGAACTCCAGCATTGAAAGCTGAAAGCGAAACTTGAGGAAGCATGAAACGTCATTATCACTATATTAAGAAACAGTAGCAGCGATACTTTGAACAAAATTTTGTCAAACTTTTGAGCATTATTACTTAAAATTGAGTAAATGAAAGTAACTTTTTTCAAGAAACTATTAATCGGAAATTTTTTATGATTTTTTAAACCAAGTCTTATGTTTATCCAACTTTCCGTTGCTGAAATTGACTTTTTTGGGGGTTTTCAGCATAAATTTTGCAATTTTCAAAATTTTTTGAAAATTGAAATAGCAATGGAATATTGAGACATCAAGGTATGTACCTAATTTTTTTCAAATGTTTAAGGTCATTTTTTATGAAATGGCAGACGTCCAAAGTTGGGTTTCAAACAAAATCGTCGATTTTCCGTGTTTTTTTTGCATAAAACCTGCTGCCACGAATTTCCTAATTAGTTTCATCAGATGCAAACTGGCTTATTTTGCTGCCATATACTTACTTTTTCATATACTTTAAGTGTCATTTTTATGCAATTTTTTTTTGCTTTAGATATTAACAAAAAACGCGGTGGCTCTTTGCCGAAAAAATTTACCTGTAGGGACAACTAAATAATACCTTCCGAATATAAAATAATTTATTTTTTAAATCATCGATATTGCTTGTGAGAGAGCTCGATTAATACTCGAAATATTATTATTAATTTTTACACATAGAAACAATATACTTACAAGAATATCTTACATGAAATATAGATATATAAAATTAATGACATATATATATATATATATACATTGCGGAAACCGGTACTTTTGGGGATCTATAGTTTTTTCTCCAGAGTTCGTATATGCTTGACTAAAGAAATAACTCCTTCTCTGCGTTGAAGGTATTAATATAAATCCTCCAAAGTACCGTTTCATACCGAAGGAATTTTGAGGATGTCCTCAAAAGTCCGAAAAATCCTCAAAGTATTGAATCCGTGCTGACATAGATCCTCAAAAGCTGCATTTGATGTATATATATATATATTTATATTTTATGTTAGTTTCCAGGACATTCCAGATGTTTAACGTTGGTGTCGGGGACATTTGTTAGTTTTGGGGACAGTCCCTGAATCTACATATGTTTAACGTCAGTTTTGAGGACATCGGCCCCCATAAGAGACATTATTTCTTTAGTCACGTATAGGTATACAGTAACATGGGGTCCTGGGAACTAACGTTATACAAGTTTATATATATATATATATATATATATATATATATATATTGTAACGGGCGCATGAATAAAAGTAAAGGTGGTCGCGTATACAGCGCAGCGAGATTTGAATCTCGCGCGCTTACACGTATAGCGACTCGCCGCGCGCCAAGCGGGATGCGCGAGAGGCGGAGCGAGAAGAAAAAGAAGACGCCGACGTGCCGCTGAAGCGACGCCGCGGCCATTTTCATCAGTCTGATCCTGCCGCGCAACAGGTGCGCACCTGCCCCGCCAGTGCCGCGCCAATCGAGAGTGCCCCGTGCCCCCGCGCCTTCTCTCCGCCACCAGTCAGCCACCGGTGCAACGCCTGGCTGCAGGACCGCCACCGACCAGGAGAAGAGAGTGAAAGAGAGAGAACGGGAGGGAGAGACAGCGGCAGCCGAGGCTCGAGCGACCACGAGGCCCGACGCCTCGAAGCGAGGAGGCAAGAGCGAAAGAGAGAGAGAGAGAGGATCTCCGTGCGCGAGCTGGCCAGCTCAAAAGTAAGTGTTGCGCTTCCTTGTATACTTGCCGCGTAGGTATTGCGTGTGAGCGGCTTCGCGAGTGAGTGTTTCGCGGCTATTCGACGCCGCTTGCGTAGAGGCGAGCGGCCTCGTGTACGAGCGTGCGGCGGCCATTTTGTGGCGTCTCGCGGCGCGGTGACGCCGGCCGTGCGACCGGCCGGCTCCGCGTAAGTCTCGGTCTGCGCGTTAGATTTTGTAGGTGATGTTCGGGCTTCGCGGCCCTTAGCGCGACCCTTTTGGTTTAATAAACCCTTCTTTATTTTACTTTTACTTCGTTAGTGTCGAGTCCTTGATTTTGCGAGTAACCGTTCCCTATCTCCCCGAATACCGCCCTCTACCTTTTCAGCAGCTGCAGCTAGTCGGAGGCATTACCTCCTAGAGGAGCAACGTCGACGGGGAAATTGTAAGTTAAAGTCGCTCAGGTTAACCTGAGCGGCGTTGTACGAGAACACCGGTGAGTGTAGGCAAGGCTAGTACATAGCTAGCCGCCGGTGATTCGTGCGCCGAAGTTGGTAGCAGCGGCAGAGCGGAGCACCGGTTCTAGTAGAAAGCGGCCTAAGCTTTCTACAGTCAAAGCCGGGCGCGCTTGTTCGGAGCCTGCGCCAATGCGCTCCGGCCGGCCTACATGTCCGTCTACAACGGCGCGCTGCTCTGGGCGTAGTAGGCGCCCGTATATTACCTCGCGCATCCCAGAGGGGGATTAATACCCTCTTTTAAATTCACCCCGTTACAACTGGCGCCCATTAACGTGTTACAGCACATTAGATTAGGGAACGGCGAATTTTATAGTCGTTGGCTAATTTTCGAAACAGGTCGAGACGCGCGTTGCGAATAATTAATTATCGCGGTGATAATTAATTATTATAAAACTGTATAGTGTGTGCAAGGGTAACCAACTGATGGTTCATAACCCGGCTTGGAGGAAATAACCCGGCCTGCATGTACTTAGTGAGGAACATTGCTTGTGAAGGCCGAGCATTTGTTGAAGTACATAGTGAGGACAGCAAAGAGATTAGTTAGCAATTAATTATTTATTAATTATTCATTATATTAGGGATTAAAATAGGTTTAGCGTTTTATCTCTTTGCGCGTCAACACACGTGCACGCCGGGGAGTAAAGTAACGGATTCCACACCCGATTAGTGAATTGGAGGATTTCGACGTTTTTTTTATTTAAAGGGTTAACCCGCGTAAAGACTTATGCGGGAATTAGTTTAGAGCGTGCGCATAGTAATTTTGGGGTCTGCGCATGCGCAAAACAGAAAATAAAAAGTGAAAAATCACTATCGCGATTTCGATTGCCCATCTCACGGCGAGGTGGGTGCATTCAGTAGTTTCAGTGTTGCGCATGCGCAAACGGTCGAAAAGTTAAAATTTTATTTTTGAACGCGGAATCGCTCGCGCATTACGCAATAAGCGACATAACCTCCAAGCGGGCGGGTAAAAGCGAGTTTACCTCGGTCTAGCGTTCGAAAACCAAACCATCAGTTGGGAAGATCGTTATTTCCTGAGCCAGTGGTAATCCAGTAGGTACCTTGTGAAGGATACCACTGGCCGTGCGAAAACATTTTAAATTTACGGGATTGAAGAGGAATCCCCTTGCACACACACAACCAGCGAATGATGTCGTACAACATCCAGGAAGCTGTGGAGGATTGGGTGTGGGCGATCTCTCCAAAGGAGATCGACAGCCACCTGTCTGAGTTGCAATTGAGGCGACAAGACTCTACATTCCTGAGGATGCACAGGCTAAGCCAGTGGGTGCTGGGTAATTATGCGCCTCCAGAGTTCGAGGAACCGGAAGATGTAATTCCCCGGCGGATGGACCTAAGGGGGAACCTCTTGCGGAAAAAGACGACGGCTCCTTCGTCGAAACGTCCAGTTGGGATCTACACCCCCTGGATGTAGTACTCAAAAGCGAGCAGATATTAGAGATACTAACAAGGAAGGTACCCCAAGTGTAAGTCGCCGCTTTTGGACGATATTGCAATATGTTGTAGTACATTAAAAAATAAGAGACATGTATTTTTTTACGTGCTGATAGACACTTTAAGGGGGTGAAATCTACCCCTAAAGTTCCCTCAAAAACAGTTTTTTTCAAATATTTCAAAAACGAATAAAGCTAGTTTAATGAAACTGACGCCAAAAGTTGTAGAATAAAAAAGCCTTCAAAACAGCATTACTTTCAATTTTAAGGGTAGCAAACCCTATTTTTTTTTCAAGAAAACTAAGCTTTTCCCATGAATTTTCAGCTATAAAAATTACAATAAATTATATATCGCCTCAAAACAGATTTCATTTAAAAGAAAATTAAAAAATAAAGTTGACCTGTCTCGCGGTTTTGGCCAAAATTATTTTTTAGGGGGTAACTACCCCTTATTTATATTTTGTTCATTATTTCAGAAATAAATAAAGACATCTTAAAAAAACCAACGCTAAAAATTGTAAAATAAGAAAGGCTTCAAAACAGCATTATTTTCAATTTTAAGGGTAGCAACCCCTATTTTTTTTCAAGACAACTAAGCTTTTTTCATCATTTTTCAGCTATAAAAATTATAATAAATTATATATCGCCTTAAAACTGATTCCATTTAAAAGAAAATGAAAAAATAAAGTTCACCTGTCCCGTGGTTTTAACCAAAATTATTTTTTAGGGGTAACTACCCCTTATTTTTATTTTGTTCATTATTTCAGAAATAAATAAAGATACCTTAATAAAACTAACGCTAAAAATCTTAAAATTAAAAAGGCCATAAATCTGCATAACTTTCAATTTTAAGTGTAGCAACCCCTATTTTTTTAAAGGAAATTAAGTTTTTTATCAATTTTCAGCTATAAAAATTACAATAAATATATCTGTTTAAAAACCATTCCATTGAAAAGATTGACCATAAAATTCTGACCAATAACACAGACAAACCCTATGTAATTTTAGCGCTTTCGGGCAATACGAAATACTAATTTATCATTAACTTTGCAAAATTAGTTTGGTTAAACTACTTGTTTAAACGGATTATTGTAAAGCTTTTTCGAAAAACTAATTTAGACTTGAATTCCACAAGAAAAGTAACATGTTTATTTAAACTTTTATATGTTGTAGTGAACCAAAAAACGAAAAATATTTATATTATTTATCTGTGAATAATACATTTTAAAGGGGTGCAAATCATCCCCGGAAGTTCATTATGTTCTTACTTCCCTTTATTATATTTTATGTATTATTATAAATACTTCGTCAAAGGCAATCGTACCGTTTTGATACGTGATAAATAAAGCATTAAAAAAAATTAATGAGTGTGTGCGTGTGTGTACGTGGATGTAAGTGATTTTTATGCAGTAAATAAGAGTAATCGCTGATTGTGAATGAGAAAATAATATGTTATTTTTATGTTATTATGAAGCGGATTTAACGGATATTGGTGATTTAACTCGTAGTTTCATATATTGCTGGTAAACATTGTATTTATAAATCGCTAGAGTTCCAGTCGTGCAGTGTTGTTTTGTGAAAGTGGTTATTTCTATAATATTGTGGCTGTAATATTGCATCAATTCATTTTTTTTAATGTCAGCAGCACTACAAAACTACAGGTAAATGTCTATTTATATATCAGATCTAATGCATTAATTGTAAGAATTTCGTATCTGTCTATAGGTTTTAATAAAATTATAACAGCTTTTCAAAATTATATTTTGCGTTATTTTTAATGAACATATTAGAAAGTATGCAATTTCGTACATTGTTACATTTTTTGGAGATACATTTGACGTTATAGAGCACAAATAGTTTAAATTGATTTTTCCTTAATTTTAAAAATTTTTAAATCCTGATTTATAAGTGCATAAAGTATTTTTAATATTTTTACGAAAATTAAAAATGTATCAAAATATACTTTATTGTGTATACTGTATTGTTTACTTTCTGTTATTAACAAAATTATAGACTCCTGATTCAATTTTTAGCCAAAATTGTATACGGTTCCTTTACTATTAGATGTTTTACAAATAATAAATTTTACATAGAAATAATAATTTTAAATAACTAAATCTTAATTTTAATAAATCTAAATTAACAGGCATTGTGCAATACATCTTATCGATTACTGTTTACAAATTTAAAAAAAAAACTCGAGATTACCTTCTTTTCATTTTAATCAAGCGCTTTAGTAAAGAAATATACAGATACGATATTCTTAATAGATTCTTAACAGGATGGCCCAAAGTATAAATATTTGTTTTATTTGTATGTGTCGCCTTTTTAAATGCAACATTATTATCTTGTGAAAATATGGTATTTTTTTAATATTTAAACAAATATTTCCCGGTAAAAAGACATTGGTCGCATGATGGCGTACATCAGTAAAAGCGTACAACGTACAACGTACAAAGCTTCCTCATTGAGAAATAGCTATGTTCTCGCAACATAGTAATGTAACGTTTAGAGGGGTGACGCATACAAATTAAAAAAATGTTTTTATTTTCAGCATTCTATACATGTGTATTGTAAAGATACTATTTCTGTATGCAATTATTCTTATAAATGTTTGATTATTTTAGCACTCGAAATGAAAATTAATCCTCTGAATGTTATTAATTTGCTGCTTGCCTATTTCCAAACACTTGATATTGAAGATAGCCCTTATAATATTAAAGAAATAGAAATAAAAGACCATTTCCAAATGATACTGTTAGATTTAATGGAATCGTCTAATAGCATAGATGTTATAATGGAAAAATCGTTGGATTTTCAAGAAGAATATAAAGAAACAGATGCACGTATTGTGGAAGATGTTGATTTACATACACTTCCTTACTATCCTGAATTACCTACGGATCAATGTACGGGACATGAAGAATCATTGAGTTTTGAATACAAAAAAACGGCTGTAGAATATTAGAGAAGTGGAAAAACAAAAAAGAATTTATCGCTTAAAACAGTTCAAAATAGATTCAGGAAAGTCAGTTCTGAAACACAGTTACATCGCTGGGCTCACCAAATCAATCAAGGTGGAACTTACCGAGAAAAAATTGCAAGAATTTGCGATTTCACACTAGAAAATTTTAAAGCTGCTACTGAAGCTGGATTAATAATTCATGACAACGGTTTAAGAAGATGGGCTCTACAAGCACGAAAATTAATCGAAAATGAGGACGTAAGATTTACAGCTTCAAAACATTGGCTTTCAAAATTTAAAAACACCCATAGAATTGTTTCTCGAAAAATTAATAAATTTATCACAAAAAAATGTATAGAAAATAGAAATGATTTGCATAAAAAAGAAGTAGAATTCGTAACAGAAGCAAACAATTGATTAATCAAATAGGCGCTGACAATACATATAATTCAGACCAGTCTGGTTTTCAGTTGGAAATGCATTCTGGTTGATCTCTTGCTTTTGAAGGAGAAAAGAAATTACAGTGCCTTGTACAGTCAGTCACATCAACAACTCATAGCTATACTGTACAGCCGACAATTTCAGCCACAGGAAAGTTACTATCACCATTATTTTTAGTATTAAAGGAACGAAGCGGAGAATTTGGACCAATTGTCTCACAAAATTTGTTTGTGCCTACAAACGTATATGTTACATCCTCGACATCTGGAAAACTTAATTCAGGTAAAATCACGTTCTATTAATTTCTAAAAATAAAACGTTAATTATTTCGGAAGACACATTTAAATAAAATCAAAATTTGTAGAACTCTTTAAGGCGTGGTTAAAAGAGGTATATTTTCCTCAAGTTGGACCTAGAAGCATGCTGCTAATTGATTCGTGGAGTGGTCATTGTCCAACGATTGTACAGGAAGTTACGCCACACGATAAAACACTACATCTCAAAATGATACCTACAGGAACGACTGGAAACATACAGCCGTTAGATGTATATGGATTCCGCACATGGAAGAACTATGTTAAACATTTTTCAGACCATGTTTTGCTCATAGACGAAGACTTAAATTTACATTTGAGAAATAATATAATTAAATTACAGTCTTTGGTTCATAAGCAATTTTCGTCTCCAAGATATGAAAATCTATTTAAATATTCGTGGTATAAAAGTGGGTATCTTGTGAATCGACCAGGAAATTTCGATGACCCCGTAAGTTTCAGTTTCGGAGATTCCTGTGCAACGCATTGTGAGATCAATGGTTGTAATAATGTTGCAATTGTTAGATGTTCGTGGTGTAAAAAATCTTTATGCTTAAAACACTTTTTTGAAGAATATCATTATTGTACAACTTACAATCCATAATGCCTCGAGGTATTCGACAAACAATTACTTTTTTGAGAATACTTTAAATTTTTTGTAGTAATAGTAATAATAAAACTTGTGTTGTTAAAACAAAAACCATATTTACATTAGTTATCATTTCATTTTGTATTTTTCTGCAACACTTAACTTTAATTTTTATTATTTTTTTGAAAAAAATTAATCTCACTAAATTTTGATTATTTACGCAATTTTTTCAGAAAAAAATAATAAACACATTTACCCTCCCTGCTAGAAAAAGTTAGTAGAAGTCGATAAAAATCGATAAGTTTCACCATTGAAGTCAATAAAGTCTCTTAATTTCCTTAGAAAGAGAAAAATAGGGTTTCCTACCCTTAAAATTGAAAGTGATACAGATTTGTGGCCTTTTTAATTTTAAGATTTTTAGCGTTAGTTTTATTAAGGTAGTTACCCCCTAAAAAATAATTTTGGTTAAAACCACGGGACAGGTCAACTTTATTTTTTTAATTTTCTTTTAAATGGAATCAGTTTTAAGGAAATATATAATTTATTATAATTTTTATAGCTGAAAATTGATGAAAAAAGCTTAGTTTTCTTGAAAAAAAAATAGGGGTTGCTACCATTAAAATTGAAAGTAACGCTATTTTGAAAGCTTTTTTATTCTACAACTTTTGGCGTCGGTTTCATTAAGCTAGCTTTATTCGGTTTTGAAATATTTGAAAAAAACTGTTTTTGAGGGTGAACTTTAGGGGTAGATTTCACCCCCTTAAAGTGTCTATCAGCACGTAAAAAAATACGTGTCTCTTATTTTTTAATGTACTACAACATATTGCAATATCGTCCAAATCGGCGACTTACACTTGGGATACCTTCCTTGTAAGTAGGACGACGGCGGAGGCTGTGTCCAATACCCAGCACTCACCACACCCAAACGCCACAGCTAGCAATAGGAACACTGAAGACACGCAACAACGCAAGGAGCAACGCACGCAACAACCCCTACAACATCAGAGCGACGAAAACGACGACAACAGCAATGAACAGCAAGGGCAGCCAGGAGAGATGCTTCGCCTCCTGGCAAATGACGGCTCCGAGTTTTACATTCCTCGGGAAGTCGGCTCGCTATTAGCGGAACTAATAGCGAAAGTCAGGTCACTGGAGGATCTAGTTTTGAACCAACAGCGACACGCTGCTTCCAGCACGCAAATTGCGGAACCCCGGCAGGGTCACAACGTGCAATTCGACGACACGTACACCGTCAACGGCAACGATGCGTGGATCGGTTCGCCATCGACACCACCGCCAGCTCGGCGTGATGGTCAGGCTGGTTTACAAGGAGTAAACACAGCCTGGGTGGGGGGTGACCGCCGAAGTTCGGCGAGAGGCTCGAGCTAGCCGACATATGGCGCGCCAGGCACGACAGGGAACTTCTCGAGGTCGAGTATGTTCCACTCGCGAGATATAGGCCAAATCGTGAGGAAATGGCAAATTCGATTCTCTGGTGCGAAGAGCCAGAGTATCGACGTATTCCTGCGAGGCTTGAGGACTGTCGAGTCCTGGCAAACCTCTCCGAAGAAGAGGTGTTGTCGTCGCTGTCAGAGCTGTTCACTGACACGGCAGCCATGTGGTACCGTAACGAGAAGGAGAAATGGGCCACGTGGCAAGATTTCGTAACTGCAGCGAAGCGCTGGTACGGGACGATGAAGAGGTACCAGCAGCGGTTGATAGCAGAGGCGAACAACCGAACCCAAGGGGCGGACGAGGCCGTGAGAGACTATATCACGTGCCTCATCGCGATAGTGAGGAAAATATCGCCGCCTCCCAGCTCGGAGCAACAGTTGGACCAGCTGCACCGAAACCTACGGCTACAGCTGCAAGCGATGGTCTGTAGGTCAGACTTCAGCACAGTAGAGGAGCTACTGGAGTTGGCAGTGGTCGCGGAGCAAACTTTGGAGAACTCGAAGACGTTCCGACCTTCCCCACCGCCAACAGCGGCGCTACTGCCTGAAATGGCGTATAAACCGCCGGCAAACACTGACGCGCCACGAAAGCCTAAAGGCGAAGCCAAGGAAGGCAAAGTGGCTGCCGCGGTGGCCGAGAAGGACACCAAGCTGGAGGGCTTGGAGGAAATGCTTCGGCGAGTGCTGAGCGAACGTCTTTCCGACCGGCAAGCCTCCGGAGGAGAGCGCTCCGGGCGAAATACGCCCCCTGGACCGCGCAGAGGGCGCGGTAACCAGCCATCCGGGCGTGGTGGGGCAAGGAGGCCCCCAGAACAGAGGCAGGAGGCGAAGGCGTCGAGCCCACCAAACGGCTCCGCGCCCTCCACAAGCCCCGAGGGTAACCCTCAAAAAGGGCCAAGGCCGCCGCTGAGTTGCTACTCATGCGGCCTTGTCGGCTATATAGCGCGCTACTGCCCTAATTGCGCGAGAAACGGGAAAGGGAGCGCGTAGAGGGGATCACTACCGCCCCCCTCCCCGAAGAGGTCCCCAAAGCCGAAGATGTTTTGGCCGCGTGCGATAGCCGGTCTGCCGCGAAAGAGTCAGCGGCACCCTCGCCAGTTGCGACCCGAGGAGAGGCCTGGGCGACGCAACCGAACGACGCAGAAACAAGGTGGTGGCTGCGAATTGAGGTCGGCGAGTTTAACCTCCGCGCGCTGTTGGATCCGGGAGCATCCACGACGGTGATGGGCTCTGTCGGGCTCCAACTAGCCACCGCGCTGGACCGGGAGTTTGTAGCGTCCGAGAAGAGAGGGGTAAGGTTAGCGGATGGAAGCTGCAGCCCCTTGCTAAGCCACGTGATGCTGTCCATCACTGTGGCTGGCCTCACTCGCAATATCAGAGTCGCCGAATTTAGATGCCGACTGCTACTTAGGGTTCAATTTTGTATGAGCGTTCAGGGCCGTACTAGACCCGGATACGGATAGGCTATTCTGTAAGGAGACGGAAGCCTATGTCGAGCTGGAAGTAGCCAGCTTGACCGCCGATCCTAGCTCGGTAGCGGCAATTGGGCTCGAGGATGCTACAGACCTTCAGCGAGAGGAGCTGAAGGTGATGGTGGACGAGGTCCTAGGAAAGCTTCCGCCAGGATTAGGTTGCGTCAGAGGCGTGGAGCATGAGATTCACGTAGGAAACGCACGACCAATCAAGCAGCGCCATTATCCAGTGTCGGATAAGGTGCAGGAGGAGATGCATCGCCAGGTTTGCGAGATGCTGAACCAAGGCATTATCGATCCCTCCAAGAGTGGTTGGTCGAGCCCCGTCGTGATGACGCCGAAGAGCGACGGCACACGACGGTTCTGCAACGACCTGCGGAAGGTGAATGCAGTCACCGAACCCGACGCCTACCCCCTGCCGAATATGAAGATATTCTGCGGAAATTGAGGCGAAGTTCATCTCCACGCTTGACCTCAAGAGCACGTATCATCAGATACCGTTAGCGGAGGAGGCGCGGCCCATCACCGCTTTCACAGTGCCGGGGCTAGGCCTGTTTCAGTTCCGGCGGATGCCGTACGGATTGACGAACGCGCCGGCTACCTAACAGCGCCTCATTGACCAAGTGCTCGGACCCGAGCTGGAGCCTTACGTCTACGCCTACCTCGACGACATCATCGTAGTCGCATAAGAAGTACTTGAAAATGGTGTTGGAAAGGCTCGTCGCCGCTGGATTAACTCTCAACGCAGAAAAATGTGTTTTCTGCAAGCAAGAGGTAGCATATTTGGGCTTCTTGGTTAACCGGGACGGCACGAGACCGAACCCGGCCAAGATTGAGCCAATCAAGAATTTTCCGCAGCCGCAGAATCTGAGGCAGCTGCGCCGATTCCTGGGTACTTCATCGTGATATAGGAAGTTCATTCCGAACTATGCCACGATCGCCGAGCCACTCACGAGTCTGACAAAGAAGAACCAGAAGTACGAGTGGCTCGATGAGCAGCAAAGCGCCTTCGAGCTGTTGAAGGCGATGATTATGACCGCTCCGGTTCTACATCGCCCTGACCCAAACGGCCTTTTCATCGTGCAGACAGATGCGAGCGATGTAGGCCTTGGCGCGGTGCTGCTACAGGAAGTAGAGGCACAAGAGCGAGTAATCGAGTTCGCTAACCGGATGTTAACCCCGGCGGACCGAAACTATAGCGTCACGGAAAGGGAGTGCCTTGCGGTTGTCTGGGCGATACAGAAGTTTCGCCCTTACATCGAAGGCTACGAGTTTAAGGTTGTGACAGACCACAGCAGTCTGCGGTGGCTCTGTCAGATGAAAAACCCCACGAGCAGACTTGCTCGGTGGGTGTTGGAGTTGCAAGGCCACAAGTTTTCGATCGAGCATCGAAAAGGCGCCTTGAACCACGTGGCCGACGCCCTCTCTCGGATGTACGAGGATGAGGAAGGCCCGGAGGTAGCCGCGGTGTCCTGGTCAACGGACACCGAGGACACGTGGTATCGAGAGTGGAGCGCCAAGGTCTGGGAGCAACCCAACGATTTTCCAACCTACAAGCTCGTCGCGGGCAACCTTTACCGATATCGACTGAACCCGGACGTAGACGCGACCCTCGGTGACAATGAGGATGCCTGGAAGCTGGTAGTACCAGAAGAGCATCGTCGCGAGGTGTTGCAAGAGTGCCATGACGACGCCACCGCTGGTCATCTCGGACGAGAAAAGACGTTTGCCAGAGTAGCCCTGCGCTACTACTGGCCACGTTACTACGCGGAAACGCAAGAGTACGTGCGCAACTGCGAAACGTGCCAGCGGTTTAAGGTGGAACAACGAGCTCCAGCCGGCCTCATGGGTCGACGAGTCGTCGACAGACCCTGGCAGGTCGTCGCTGGAGACATAATCGGACCGCTGCCTCGCACCTCTAAAGGGTTTGAATACATTGTGGTGTTTCAAGACCTTTTCTCCAGGTGGGCGGAGGCTTCGCCGATACGTAAAGCTAACGCCAAGGCGGTGGTAGGAGAGTTGGATCGGAAGGTCCTCCTCCGATTCGATTGCCCGGAAGTGTTCCTCTCTGATAACGGCACCGAGTTCAAGAACCGTGTCGTAGAGGACTTCCTTAGGGAGCGAGGTGTGCATCACACCAATACCCCCACCTACCACTCACAGGCTAATCCGGTGGAGCGCGCCAATCTTACCTTAAAAACGATGGTCGCATCTTACCTTAAGGAGCGACACATCACATGGGACGAGAAGCTTCCGGAACTTCTTTTCGCCATGAACACGGCTGTGCACAGCTCTACCGGAGTCAGCCCCGCCACGTTGCTTTACGGTAGGCAGCCAGAGCCCCCTGGTACGCAGCGTAAGCTGCAAGAGGTCGCGGCAGAGACACCAGCGCAAGGAGAAAGTTTGGCTCGCTGGAAGGAGCGGCGTGACGCCCTTCCAAACCTACATCAATGAGCCGCCTCTCAGGCGAGAGCGGCTCAAGATCGCCAAGCCAGCTATTATGACGCCGGCAGGCGAGAGCCAGACTTCAAGCCGGGAGACAGGGTCTGGAAGCGCAGCCACACACTCTCCTCGGCCGCGAAGGGCATCGCGGCGAAACTAGCCCCTAGGTTTGAAGGGCCGTATTGGATTACGGCCGTGCTAGGCTCCAACACCTACAGATTGGTAGGTGAGGGTGGCCAAATTGAGGAGATAGTGGCCGCTGACCAGCTTAAGCCCTATCACAGCGAGTCGCCTGAGTCGAATGAAGTCGACGCGGAAGGCGACTCAGGGGTAACGCCAGCGGACGAATTACCCGCCTACCAGGGGACAGGGGCGCCCCCCGAAAGTACGCGGGGGAGACCGCTGAGAGCGCGCGGAGCAACTGCGGGTCCTGCCGAACCACCTTCGGTAGGACAGAGAGCCCCGAACGCCCCTCGCCGGGGACGCGGTCGTCTCCGCAAGTCTCCGTAGCGTTGCAAGCCCTGCGCTCCTTTCCTCCCCAAAGTAAAAATCGCGACGACACCGCGCTGATAACATTTACACTGGCCTAACCTGAGATCTCCGTTTTCAGATGTTGGAGATTCCCGAGCAGACGCTGGAGGAGGCGATGCCGCGCTTATCACCCTCGACTTGGGCAAGCCAGTCGAGGGCGTGGCCCAGGCCGTGCTGCATCTCCTGCGCCAACGTCGGTAGCGCCTCGACGACGAGGCCAGGGAGCGGCTGAGGGTGCAGCCTCATCTGGACGAGGCCGACGAGCGGGAGGAGAGCCGGGCGGGCACTAGCCCCGGCCTTCCGTACCACACTCCCAAGGAGGAGCCTGCCACGCCGCCTCGCAGACAGAGGCCCACCTCCTGCCACCCGAGCCCGCCTGGGACGAATTGCGGGCCGGGCTGACGGCTGTCAGGGAGATGGACCGCGCCGCCAACCAGGCCCGCGCCGAGGTCTTCGCCGCCTTTGAGCGATACGCCGGCGCCAGCGGGGGGCAGCACCCAGAAGCCGACTCCTGGCGCCGAATGGTGGAGGCCAAGCGAGAGGAGGCCGAGCACTTCGTCGCCTGGAGAGCGGAGCGGCGTTCCCGCCTTCAGCGCGAGAAGGAGGTGGAGGAGGCACATCTCCGCGCCGCATCGGAGCGGGCCCTGGAAGAGGCCCGCCCGCCGCCTCGCCGAGGAGGCCGAGCTCCAGGTCGCACGCGCTCGGTGGAATGAGGCTCGCCGGGTTGAGGAGAGGGCGGCCGTCAACCTGGGCATCACAAGGGAGCGCTCGCCCGTCCGACCGAATCCTCCAGGAGCAGGACGCCCCCGCTACTGCTACGTGTGCGGGTGGCCAGGGGTTCGGGTCCCGCGCAAGTGCCCTAGGGCGGCCACGCACCCCCCGAGACCCAATGCGCCTCCCCGTGGCTAGCCCGGGGAGGGACGCTCATAGACAAAAGACCCCTCCCTTCGAGGGGCAATGCCGTACATATTTTTTTGTAGATATTTTGTATGTAGTTTTTTTGGTGATAAAGATTTTTTTGTGTACATAGTGTAAATAGGTGCGAATGCCCGAGAGGCTGACATAAATGGAAGAGCCTCCACCTAACTCGTTATTTTCACCTTATTTCTGCGCCCTTCCTTTCCCCGATATTACGTCCAGGGTACGCTAAATCTGGGTGGGGGGTGTAACGGGCGCATGAATAAAAGTAAAGGTGGTCGCGTATACAGTGCAGCGAGATTTGAATCTCGCGCGCTCGCACGTATAGCGACTCGCCGCGAGCCAAGCGGGACGCGCGAGAGGCGGACCGAGAAGAAGAAGAAGACGCCGACGCGCCGCTGAAGCGACGCCGAGGCCATTTTCATCAGTCTGATCCTGCCGCGCAACAGGTGCCCACGTGCCCCGTGCCCCCGCGCCTTCTCTCCGCGACCAGCCAGCCACCGGTGCAACGCCTGGCTGCAGGACCGCCGCAGCCAGGAGAAGAGAGTGAAAGAGAGAGAACGGGAGGGAGAGACAGCGGCAGCCGAGGCTCGAGCGACCACGAGGCCCGACGCCTCGAAGCGAGGAGGCAAGAGCGAAAGAGAGAGAGAGGATCTCCGTGCGCGAGCTGGCCAGCTCAAAAGTAAGTGTTGCGCTTCCTTGTATACTTGCCGCGTAGGTGTTGCGTGCGAGCGGCTTCGCGAGTGAGTGTTTCGCGGCTATTCGACGCCGCTTGCGTAGAGGCGAGCGGCCTCGTGTACGAGCGTGCGGCGGCTATTTTGTGGCGTCTCGCGGCGCGGTGACGCCGGCCGTGCGACCGGCCGGCTCCGCGTAAGTCTCGGCCTGCGCGTTAGATTTTGTAGGTGATGTTCGGGCTTTGCGGCCCTTAGCGCGACCCTTTTGGTTTAATAAACCCTTCTTTATTTTACTTTTACTTCGTTAGTGTCGAGTCCTTGATTTTGCGAGTAACCGTTCCCTATCTCCCCGAATACCGCCCTCTACCTTTTCAGCAGCTGCAGCTAGTCGGAGGCATCACCTCCTAGAGGAGCAACGTCGACGGGGAAATTGTAAGTTAAAGTCGCCCACGTTAACCTGAGCGGCGTTGTACGGGAATACCGGCGAGTGTAGGCAAGGCTAGTACATAGCTAGCCGCCGGTGATTCGTGCGCCGAAGTTGGTAGCAGCGGCAGAGCGGAGCGCCGGTTCTAGTAGAAAGCGGCCTAAGCTTTCTACAGTAAAAGCCGGGTGCGCTTGTTCGGAGCCTGCGCCAATGCGCTCCGGCCGGCCTACGGGTCCGTCTGCAACGGCGCGCTGCTCTGGGCGTAGTAGACGCCCGTATATTACCTCGCGCATCCCAGAGAGGGATTAATACCCTCTTTTAAATTCACCCCGTTACAATATATATATATATATATATATATATATATATATATATATATATATATATATATATATATATATATATATATATATATATATATATATATATATATGACAAATATAGTTAATCTTGAAGATTAATAAATGCATGGTAGTCATGAAAGAGTGGAAGGAAGAAAAGAGACAATCTAAAACGAGAGGAGGACAGCAAAGAGCGACAGCACTGAAAAAAGTTTCGGGGAGCTGCTCCTTTGGCCCGTGGAGCGGCAACAGGAAGCGCCGCAGAGCTGCTACACTATCATTCGAGGAGCTGCTACTCTCTTATCGAAGAGCAGCCCCTCGATATAGAGGGACTGCCCCTCAAAACAGATGAGTAGCAGATCCTCGGCGATCGAGTGATTGATACTCGGCACGGCAGAGTCGCGGAGAGGCGCGCGGCACGTATTAGAAACTATAACCTTTGCGCGCAGATCTATAAGATTTATATGTGCAAAGATAATAAGTGCGAAAGTACTTTTAAGAAGATAAGTTATAAGAAGCAAAATGGAGGAATTTTTCACGAAATATCCTACCTTATTAATAGTCCGGAACAGTATCCTTGGTAAGTTATTGTATTTGAAATATAATTGCATGCTTATGAGGTTAACATGTTTCACGTATTTTTTTTATTGCTTTTGCCCCGTTTATTACCGCTGTTTTAATTGCATATTTTAATATCAGATACTGATGTAACAGAAAATAGCTTTTATGCTCTCAGTGATGAGCAAATTAATGTGGCTCTTAACTATTTCTCAACAAATGTTCAACGTAGCTTTTTATCAAAATACAATTATGAGAAAGGAGTATTATTATTCAGTATGTAAAAAGAAAGTAATATTGTACTAGATAATACATTAACCTCGACATTAACGCTAGATGTATCTACAACATCTTCGTCAATTTCCGATGGGCCTTTTAATTCATTTGAATTCGAACCATCAGAAAGTTCATCACACGCAGTAGACGTGATAAAAAGTAATAATAGCATGTCGAATAAACCAAAGAAGCCTAGACTTCAGTCCCGAGAAGCTCCCATTTTTTTAATTTACTGAGAAATTATAAGCTTTCGGAAAAGCTATATTACATATTTTCAAAGAATTTAATTTCCTTATAATAGTTGACCTATTTAGTTCAGTGCAGTTGCTGCTTCTGTTCAAATAACTAATACGTTGAACATAACCTCTAAGTGAAAATGCATAATAATTTTTTGCTTCATATTAAACGTATCTAAACAAAATACAAGTATACACATATATACATTAAGAAGTTATGCTTTTAATGATATTTTTTTCTTTTTTAATATATGCAATAATTATTACCAAATTTAATGTTTTCTTAAGTGTCCCATTTATCGGATACAGTGTCTCACAATACGACCGTTTACCTTACAATTGCGGTCATTATGTTCCCCGCATGAGTCGAGGTACCGCTCCTCGACAAAAGAGAGGGGCTGCTCCCCGATCTCCTTCGAGTGCCTGCTCCCCGAAAGTAACTGGGGAGCTGCTCCCTAGCTGTGAGGGCGCTGCTCCCCGAAACTTTTTTCAGTGAGGAAATAGAGAAGAAAGTAAAGGATCTAGAACGCAGGCTGGAAATACTGGAGAGAGAAGAGGAAATGAAAAGAGAGAAAGAGGCGATGAGAAGTGAGAAGATAGATAGAAAAAAGACGGTAGTATTGAAATGGGGGCCAAGGTACAATGGGATGCCGGTAGGAAAATGGCTTCAGAATTGGCTAGGAAAAGGGCGAATTGAATTTAAGACAGTGCAAATGGCAGGAGTGGCCAAGAGAATGAAGTGGTTAATATTTGAAGAAAAACTTTTGAAGAAGTTTCTGCTGCAGAAGTATGAGGCAATTTATGAATTTGGAAGGAATTTTTAAAAAATGGCGAATTTTAAATCAAATTTTTGACTTTAAATATGAATTAGAAAAATTAAGGGATGCGAATAGCTTCAGTCAAAGGAGATATAAAAACCAATGATTTTGGCCCGTATCCCATTCAAAAATATCAAATGGTTCAGCCTGTAGGTTGCGGCAGGATACAAATTTTAAAATCTCAATATGTTTGATTTTATATATATATATATATACATGTTTGTTACGCTAGGTTTATGGCGCCCAAAACTGTATATTAGTACCTACAGCCCAGAGTTCCCTATGGCAAGTGACTAAAGAAATAATGGACCCTGGGGTTATAGACTCTAGGTCGGGCGGCATAAACCCCTATATTATGGAAGTTTATGTGCTCCGGGCACCATAAACTTTTGCGGGTGGTATAAATCCCGATATATATAAAAAAGGTCGACATAACACCTATTAAACCATATATATATATACTAGTGGGGCTTCGCCCCCCTGCTCGCTTCCCTCGCCAACCCCCGATATGTTGTAATTATAATAAAAAATATGTACTAAATTATATACTTAGGTATAATTTTACATAGAAAGATATAAGTGTATAGTTAGAAAGATCCCATTTGAAAAATGTTTATAAAGATATGAAATGTATAATATATAAGTTATATATATTTAACAGTTTTCCACGCCACCTTAGAGGTACTGTGAATAGGCGCGTTGGATTTTTTTTAAAGTGGTATCCATCGCCAATAGCCCTACGTAACGACTTTCGATATTTAATTTTAAATTGGTATACTTTTTATATATGACTTATTTTACTGCATATTTTTCATGTATTATTTACTAAAAAATAGTTAAAATTTACGAAAATTTTGATAATTTTTCATTTAGGAAAATTTTTCTTTAACATATTCTTTAATGTTTTACTTTTTTGTATGCTTTTCATAATTAGGAAACACATATATTTATTGTTCCTTTTATATATATTTTAGCATTATATGTTAGCATTATGTAGAATATGTGTAGAATATAAGAAATGTTAATGAACTTATAATATTTTCAAAATTTCATAACTATTTTCGTAAAATTTTAAATATTATATATTTAAAAAAGGTTTAATTGTTATCATTTGAACATTACAAAAAATGCTATTAATAATATTTTTCTTTAATATAATCCTTTAAGGGTTCATAAGTATTTTAGGAACTTTGTATATTTTTATTGTTGCTTTTTTATATGTAGTTAATTGTTAGGACATAAATTGAAGAAATTAAATTTTTTGACTTCTAATAATTATTTGTCATGTATTATTTACTAAATAATAGTTAAAATTTACGAAAATTTTGATAATTTTTTATTTGGGAAAATTTTTCTTTAACATATTCTTTAATGTATTACTTTTTTTATGCTTTTCATAGTTAAGAAACATATATATTTATTGTTCCTTTTATATGTATTTTAGCACTATATGTTAACATTATATGGAATATGTGAAAGATGTTAATGAACTTATAACATTTGCAAAATTTCATTACTATTTTCGTAAAATTTTAAATATTACATATTTAAAAAAAGTTTGATTGTTATCATTTGAACATTACGAAAAATGTTATTAATAAAATTTTTCTTTAATATAATCCTTTAAGGGTTCATATGTATTTTAGGAACTAATTGTATATTTTTATTGTTCCTTTTTTTTAAATGTAGTTAATTGTTAGGACATTTGTTATTGTTAAAGAAGGATAAATTATTGTTAAAAAAATTAATTTTTTTGACTTCTAATAATTATTTTGACTCTTAAACTTTTTTGTAAAATATTCATTAATTTTTATCAATTGAATTTAATTATTATTTATATGTTTCAATTAAAGTTTTTATATAATTCATATCATACTCTTTAAGTAAGTTATTATTATACTCATTATACTTATTTTCTTCTGTTTCATATTTTTCCACCATTTCGTTTAAGCTGTCAAGTTTAACGGCATCTTTTAGACTATCTACTTCATTATATTTATTTTGTTCTGGATTCCAAATCAATGGTTGTCCTTGTGTGATATCATTATTATATTCATTTATTTGATTAATTAAATCATGTTCATATTCATCTTCCGCATTAATATGATTTGTAGTTGTTTATTTATTTCATCCAAATATCTTGCATGCTGTTTCTACTTCGACATATATTTTTTGTGTTGGATCCCATCTTAATGGACTACGTCTTGAATCTCCTTGATTGGTCATCTATTGGCGATTGTATTAAATATGTTACAGTTAAAAATGTTTAATATCATAATATAATAAAAGAAAATAAGATAAAAAATGTAATTAATCTAATATTCCTTTCCAAACAATATTTGTTATTTGATTTTTATTTTCTGATTCATTTTGTATGTATATATTATTTGGATTTTTACATCTTGAAAGAGCAATGGATAATTGACCATGAGAGAATACAGATTTTTTTAAAAATAATCCGATGTTATCGAAACTTTGACCTTGAGATTTATTAATAGTTATAGCAAAAGCTAATACAATAGGAAATTGTTTCCTATATAAGATAAACGGCAATGTAGACGATTCACAAGTATTAAGTGTTATACGGAGGATAAAAAATTGTTTTCCTTTATTTTCTCCTGTAATGATTTCAGCTTTTATATTATATTTATATAATCCTATTATTTTGAGTCGGGTTCCATTATATAATCCATCACTTATTCGAATATTTCGAATTAACATTACTATTGAATTTATTTTTAATTTGAATTCATGTTGAGGTAAGCCTTCACGTATGTTATTTAACATTTCTATTGGATAATTTAGATGAATATTTTCATCTGTTAGATCGACTCCTTTATGTGTTGCATAATCTATACTATAATATATTATAGTTTCATGATTAATTAAGTTTAATATTTTATTATTTAATATATTTACTTCTTCATTATGTGAAGTTAATATAACATTTTTTGAAAAATCATAATTATTGTTAATATTTTTATAAATTATATGACAAACATCATTTGATTTCCATTCATTAGGAATAATAAATTGATCAATTTTTCCTTCTCCTACATTTAATAAAAATGATGCAAACTCTTTATTTTTAGTACGTATATTTATTTTTAATTTAAAAATATTAAATAAAGGCCAAACATATGAATGTTTCATGGATTCTTCTATAATTCTATTTCTAAATCCATTTTTTACTAGTGGAAGAATTTGTCTAAAATCTCCACCTAAAATAATTAATTTTCTCCCAAAGGGATTATTATTATAACATACATCTTTTAAAGTTTTATCTACGATTTCCAAAGCTTTTTTAGGTATCATTGAAGCTTCGTCCCAGATAATAACTTGAGCTTCTCTTAATTTTTTTTTTATCTGAATCTAATTTTAGGAAAGCAGTTTCAATATTAGATAAATCTAGTGGTAATCGGAATGTTCGACGGCTTGTCATACCTTTAGGTAACAAAATAGATGCTATACCTGTCCAAGCCATTGATAAAAATTTTTTTTTTATTGTAATGAAATAATGAATCAATGTTTTATATAAAAGTTTTTCCTGAACTACCTGGACCATCTAAGAAATACATTTTATTGGTATTACTTATTATTGTTTCAAAAATATATTTTCTTCATTCAATTGATTGAACATATTATTAAATTTTTCTTTACTGTAGTTTATAATTTCTAAATTAAATTCATCTATTTCACATATTTCGTTTATATTTGGCTCAGGTAAACCAAAATCGTTACATGACATTTCTTCAGTATTCAATATTCCATTGATATGTCCAAGTGCTTTATTTTCGTTATCTATACTAAAATCTTCTATAAAAAATTGTTTATATTTTGCCCAAATAATATTACCTTGAATATTTTCGCATAAAAGAAAAGTAGCAAAAAATTTTCGTAACTGGAAGGGAAGCATTATTTGACATGCTTCTTCGAAAATATTATAAATTTGTGTTTCGTGTTCGACTAAACCCATGATAATAGCAGTTTCTCTATAAGTATTATATGTTTTATTTTCATAAGTTCTTAGATCATTAAATGATGTTGCTCCTTTTACTCCATTAAGTATTAGTTTAAGGAAAAAACTTTCAGTGTCTTTCGGTGATACTACATTTAATCTACCAATAGCCTTATTTATTCGCTGTTTTGAACGTTCCAACCACTTTTTTTTTCATTAGAATATAATATTTTGGTATGTGTACATATTTTATTTTTTTTGCAAAATCATCATTTTTATTTAATGTAAACCATGCTGTTAATGTAGTTTCCCATTTATTTAATGCACTTAGTACAATCAAAAATAATCTTCTGTTGATTTTCTGTATGAATAGATAGATAATCTTATAACTGTATGACTTCTACCACACAACGGAAATTGTTGTAATCGCCATGCAGCTTTCATTGGACTTAAATATCTACCGTCAATGTATTGAGTAATTTCATCATAAACTTCTTCATTCTTTTCATGTTCTGCATCATTTTTTTTTTATTTTACAGTAAGCCTTATCTCCACCTTTATGAATGTAATCAAAAATATATTTTATACTTTGTACTGAAGCAAAATATTCAATATTTATATGACAATTATATTTTGTTAATAAAAAACTGTTATAAGGCACTACCATAGAATTATCTACTGGAAAAATTTTATTACTTTTTTTTTAAATGATATATATGGTTATCTGAAATATTATTTCTACGTTTGTATTTAGGATATTTATCTTCTTTTAATATTGTACTATCACGAAATGGTTTTGGAAACTTTTTTTTACATAAATGTTTGTCTTTATTAAAACAAGGAGATTTTTCTGTATGTGGTCCATGTAACATATGTTTGATTACTAATTTTTATAATTTAAAATTTTTCGATGGTATTTCAGCTGAAATATGTTTATCGATTGCATTTGAAGAGTATATATAAATATTAAATAATTTTAAAAAATATTAATAGTAATAATTTTTTTTTTTTTCTAGGTAAAAAGTTCAAAAATAATAACAGAAAGAAAGGATAATGAAATAGTGGTTATGTAGGGCTCCAGGCGAAGGATACCACTTTAAACAAAATCCAACGCGCCTATTCACAGTACCTCTCGGGTGGCGCAAACTGTTAATAGTATATAAGTTATATATTATACTGATAAAAATTTTTATGAAAAATATTTATGAATTGTTTTTAACTACACATTTATATCTTTCTAAAAAACAATTCCAAAAGAATTGCTTCTAAAAATGTTTCTAACAGAAAAAGTCATATAAAGCTGTTGTTTAAGAGACATTGAGGGGGGGGGGGGGGCTGAGGAGAGCGCTGAGGAGGCGGGAGGAGGGGGGGGGGAGTCTCACAGAATAATAAGTCACGAAATAACGTAAAAAATGACGGAATTTTACGTTATTTTGAGGTTGGCGCTGGGGGGGGGGTGAGGAGGGGTGAGGAGGAGGCGAGGGGGGTGAGATGGGGCTACGTGGTAACATTCCTCTATATAATATAGGAAGATATATATATAGATATACTAGGGAGGTACCCCCCTACTCGCTCCGCTCGTCAACCCCCATATAAAATAAATTTAAAAATTTTATATTTTGGAATAAGAGAACAAATCACCCTGATGTTCATTATTTTAAATTATTACACTTATTTTATTATTTATAAATTATTACTTATTTTATTACTTACTTTATAAATATTGAACAATGTTTTAAATTTAACCAATAACTGTGTTGCGTTAATTCGTTTTATATAAACTTTATTAACTATAAAGATTGGTTGAAGAGACGAACAGTTTTCCACGTCACCCTGGGGGTACTGTTCATGGACGCGTTGGATTGTTATTTTAACCTAAAATTTTATGAAATTTTATCAAATATATTTTTATATGATTTATATTACATTTTAAAATTTAGGAAAATAATAAATTAAAACTAAATTGTATGATTCATATCATCTTTAATATACCCTTGGATGTCTTTCTATAAGCTTTTATTATTTAGAACCATATATATTTATTTGTTCCTCTTATATATATTTTTGCTTTTAAACATTATATTGGATACATGAAAGAATTTAATATAATTTATTATAAATGATTTTAAAATTAATATAATTTTATTTTCCTTAAATTTCAAATATTCCATTTTCATACTTAATAATAATTTACTTAATAATAATTTTCTTTTATTTCATTGAATTTTTATATTTATTACTTCTATTTAAAATTTACAAAAATATTTATAAAAAAATAATTTTTGAAATTTTTAATTAAATTTTCTTTAACATATCCGGTGACGTTTTTGTAAGCTATTTATAATATGGAAATATATATTTTTATTTTTTCTGTTATATATACTTTTGCTTATAAACATTATATTGGATACGTGAAAGAAGTTAATGTAAAATAATAGAATTAAAAATTAATATAACTTAATACTATTTTTGTGAAATTTCAAATATTTTATACTAAAATTTGAGTTTAAATTGTATATTGAAAATATTATGTTTGCTTTTGATTTATTTTATTTTTCATATTTTTTAATTAAATTTGGTAAATAATTTAAGTCATATTCTATAAGTAAATTATTACAATAGTTATTATACTTATTTTCTTCTTTTTCATGGGTTTCTATTATTTCATTCAATTTGTCTAACTTTGTAGCATCTTTTAAATTATATACTTCTATGTATTTATTTTGTGTTGGATCCCAAATTAACGGTATTTGTATCATAGTAATATTGTTATTATATTCATTGATATAATTATTTAAATGTATTTCATATTCGTTTTGTTCATTTATATGATTCTGTAACTGTTCGTTTAATTCATCTAATTCTCTCGCGTGTTGTATACTACTCACAATTCAATATACATATTTTGCACAAGATCCCATCTTAATGGACTAGGTTTTGAATCACCTTGTTCAGCCATCTTATATTTTACTAAATAATAGTTAATTACATTAAGAAAAGTAATTTACATTAAATGTATAATTAAAGTAAATTTTAATTATATTATGTTATTATTCTAATATCGTTAAGAAGATCATAATATTAAAATATCATATGAATATTTTATTGTATATTTATTAAATTTTAAAATGTTATTATTTTATTTATACCATTATTATTTTATTATGTTATAATCTTATTATTTAAATTAATTATCTAATATTTCTTTGCAAACAATCTTTTCAAACTACAATCGCAAGTATATAAGTATTTGTCTTCTTGGAATAACAACAAATATCTACATAAACAATACCACCCATATCAATTAACTCAGACAGATACTTGTCTCCCTAGAGCTTATGGCTTACCTAAAATTCATAAAACCGATATACCGTTAAGACCGATCATTTCAACTATTGGTAGCCCAACGCATTTCTTATCAAAAACTAGCCTCAATGAATTAAAAACCTGCATACCAGTGCCACACTCACATATCGACAATAGTTTCATATTAAAAAAGAAAATAAAAGAGGTTGTTATTCCTGATGAGTATGTGTTAATATCATTAGATGTCAACTCTTTGTTTACTAACATTCCTTGTGAATCGGTTTTACAAAGTTTAGATAGACGCTTTACATACATTCACAATAATTGCAGAATTCCGTTTGATGAAATTCGCAATGCAGTTAAATTCTTATTTGATAACACTTTTTTCACTTTTAATGACACCATATATAAACAAATATTTGGCACACCTATGGGATCACCCATCTCTCCCTTATTTGCTGACATAGTCATGGAAAATCTTGAAAACGACGGTTTAGACACACTAAAAAGAAAATACAATATTGTCCCTCTTTTCTACTTTAGATATGTTGATGACATATTATTATGCATTAGAAAAGATGATTTGGAATTAACTTTAAATATTTATAATAATTATAATGAACACTTAAAATTTACACATGAAATAGAAGTTAATAATCAAATAAACTTTTTGAATATCACCCTCATCAGATCAAACAACAAAATAATTACAAATTGGTACCAAAAACCAATGGCATCCGAAAAATTATTAAATTATAACTCTAACCACACTGTACAACAAAAAATAAATATTATTTCTAACTTAGTGGATAGAGCGATTCTGTTATCTAATGAAGAATTCCATAATATTAACATTCGTAAAATTAGACAAATACTGTCCTTAAATGACTATCCTAAAACATTCATATACAATTGCATTCACAACAGACTTCGCAAAATAAAATACTCCAACAAAACGACATCGTCCAACAGGGATCTCCAAACTATTGTTTCTATTTCATTCCAAGAAGAATTTTTTCATAAATGTAGTAGAATTCTTTCCAAACACAATATACGCACGGTGCCCCTCATCAATAAAAAACTTAATAACGTTATTAAGCTTGGGAAGGATAAACTTGAAAAAATGAATACGTGTGGGGTTGTATATAAGATCAACTGCAAGACCTGTCCTGCTACATATGTGGGAGAAACTAAAAGAGCTTTAAAAATTCGAATCAAAGAACATGAAAAAGATAAGAAAGACACATCCATGATAGCTGTACATGCTCAAAACCACTCCCACATTATAGATTGGGAGAATACACAAATCTTGGATAAAGAAGTTGATTACAAAAAACGAAAAATTTCATAAATGATTTACATTAATAGTACAAAAAATGCAGTTAACAAAACAGAGGATACACAAAATTTAAATAATGTATACAAATCGCTCTTTAACTTTCTATTATGACTTTATATATGTAAACAAACTGACTCGTATATATATAAGTAGAGATGTGTACGGTTTCCCACAACATTGACTTTATTCGTTTGACGTTGCTAATAAAGTCATCTTTTATTAGCATAGATTTTTTGTTGTGGTAAGCCTGGTCTAACTATTATTGTTAATTTATTATCTCTGTTTAATTGTAAAATAAATTCTAACCATTTTGTATATTTTTTTAATAAAGTCTGAAGAGGTTAGTAATCAACCTGACGCAACGTCGCACAAGCTACAATTGTGTTTTCTTTCTACGTATTGGCCCTCACAGGATCCAATATATATTACTATTTTTCACATTAACAATGGAGGGTGCCTCTATCAACTTTAATACGAATGTTTATTTTAAAATGGAAAATTTTAAACAAAGGCCAAAGATAAGAATTTTTTAAAAATCTTGAAAATGTTTCTGACTCAGCGCCCCCTCATCCCCTTCACCCCCCACGCCGCCCTCGCGCCCCCTCATCCCCCTCACGCCCATTCGCCCCCTCCTCAGAGCCCCCCTTAGCGCCCCCTCACCCCCCTCAAAATAACGTAAAAATGTGACTGGTTACGTTTTTTTGAAAGAAATTGTTAGAGGCTTTAAATATTCCTTATTACATGTCCGATGTATCTTCCATTTCTTCTAAAACGTCCCCGATAACAAAAACTTTTTGTCCTTTGATAATGTCCATTTCTTCAGAACAATGATAAAATTTTTAATAATATAAATATTCAGTGCTACTGACTATAGATTTATATCCTTCTTAAAGTTTATCCAAAGGAGTTATAGAAGTATCCACAACTTTGATATTATTAGAATTTTGACCGTGTAAATATAATACATTATTGTGTTATTCTAAAATGTCCCCGATAACAAAAACCTTTTGTCCTTTGATAGTGTCTATTTCTTCAGAACAATGAGATACTATTATAAGAGTGGTTATATATGGCTATTGGCGAAGGATACCACATAAAATAACAATCCAACGCGTCAATGAACAGTATCACCAGAGTGACGTGGAAAACTGTTCATATCTTCAACCAATCTTTATAGTTAAATCAATTAAAAAAATAAATAAATATACAAATAAATAAATATCAATATTATTACATAGAACTTGCTATACTCGACAATTCTTCTAATTAATTATATCATGATTTATAACTTAAACAATTGAGGGGGGTGAGGGGGAGGGGGGGGGGCGCTGAAGAGGGGCTGAGGGGGAGGCGCGAGGAGGGTGTGAGGGTGCGCGAGGAAGTGTGAGAGGGCGAGCCTCTAACAATTTCTTTCAAAAAAACGCATAACCAGTCGTATTTTTACGTTATTTTGAGGGGGGTGAGGGGGGCGCTGGGGGGGCGAGGAGGCGCGAGGGGGGTGAGAGGGCGCTGAGTCGTAAATATTTTCTTACAACTATATAATATAGAAAGATATATGTATAAATATCTGAAAGGTTACTTATGCGGACGCATTCTTAATGGGAACGGTATTTATGCGGACATCACCCGACTTATGCAGACATTTTTGAGTGTCAGCATAAAAGAGAGATTATTTCTTTAGTAAAACATGACTTATGCAGACATCAGGGTTTGTCTACAATATTTCTTCGGTAATTTTTACGGAATTTCGTTCCAGAATTCCATACTAAAAGCGGGCGCCGCAGGCGTCGTGGTGTTAGTCAATACCCTGAGGGATGTTTCCATTGTAGACAATGGCGCGCGCGCAGCGCGCGCCCTTACCTCCATCTTGAACTCTGGAGAAACAAACTCTATGTCAACATAAGTACCTATACATACATTTACATAAATATGCATTGACCCAATTATGGCGACAAAAACAGATATGGTTACAATAGTTCAGGGACAAAGCAATGTTTTGAGGACAGTCCCAATTATAATATGAGCGACTCCATTATTTCGGGGATAAATCTAGAGTCAATACTCTGAGGGTCATTATTTCTTTAGTTATGTAAACATAGGCGAACTCTGAGCGAAGGACATTGATGTCTCCGTAATATAATCAATGATCAATATATATATATATATATATATATGTATATGTGTGTGTGTGTGTGTGTGTGTATATGAGTGATTCTGCCATAACTTCCCCAGATTAGGTCTAACTTTTTTTTTTTCAAAACCAACTTTTTATAGGCGTTTTTAAGTTTTATCTACTCATTATAACATTTAAAATAAGTACCCAGAATGAATCCACTACAAAATATTCCGGCTATAGGTTAAGTAACATTTTATGTACTTGGTAGGGGACGGAACTGACCATTATTACAAAAAATTCTCAAAATTAATTCTAAAGTATGCAATACGATAAAAAAATTCGGTAAAATAATTTCGAACAAGAGCTTGAAAAATAATATTTTATATAACCAAATCAATTAATGATACTAAATTCCGTAATAATATTAAGAGTAACCCTGGTGGAAAAAATGGTTGTGCCGTAGAGTGCTAAAGTGTGCGAAACTGTGCAAATATGTGCCGAACTATGTCAGACTATGCGAAACTGTGCAAAAGTGTGCTCAAGCAGGTAGATTTTTCTGAGATTTTACACAGGTTTGGCACAGATCGGCAGACTTTTTCACATTTTAGTACACTTTGGCACAGTTTAGCACACTTTTAGCTATTAAAAATAAATTTAGCTTGATTATTTGGCACAGCTGTGCACAGTTTAACACACTTTGACATACTTCGGCATAGTTGAGCACAGTTGTGCACAGGTTGGCACAACGTTTGCGCGCCTTAACACAAATTATTGTTAAATTTTTAAATTGTTGGCGATCCAACGCCTCGAACATTCGAGATGCTGACGTCATCACGCCATATAAGGCGATATTTGGCTCCCGCAGGTGCGCAGCCAATCAGCGCTCTCCACGCGGTCCTCTCTTACCGCCCCTCCAACTACCAAGGCACGCCGACGGCACTTCGCAGCGGCGGCTGACTCCAGTTCAGCACGCGACGGCAGAGAGACAGCAACGACTGTACGCCCAGAGGCACGACGGAGTCGACCAAAATAAAGCTACATTTAATCTCCACACGGAAGTTATTTATTTGAAGAACCTCTCAGTCCACGATCCCATTCAATTACAACATAAAACATTTGGTCCTTCGAGCCGGATCGTGGGAGATCTTCAACATCGCCATGGCCACATCGATGAAGAAAACTTCTCCTATCTTCTACGTCCACTCTCGAGTGGCTTAGAGACAGCACTTCTACTTTCAGGTACGCATCAAAGTGTTCGTGGTCGTGAGTGCCGATATAGTCGCATGCTCCGCCTGTCAACTTCGCGCGTACGTTGCTGTCTCTCTCTCGCTAGAATCTTGCCGTCGTGTGCACCCAGAAGCCAATCTCTAAGGCTTCCTAGGGCAAATAGCACATCAATTGCTATTCTCCCCATTTCTGAAAGCGCCTTGGAGTGTGCGTGTCTACCGACTCCAAGACGTCGCCAAGAGCCACAGTTAAGCCAGCTCTAGAATCACCGCGTTCATACAGTGATTGGCAGCCATCTTGTTGCAGTCAAAAGTAACAAGTGGCAACTTTCCCGTTAGAGCCACGGTTAAGCCAGCTCTAGAATCATCGCGATCGTACGATGATCATTTAATCGTTGCCGGCTATTGCAACGATTCGAAAAGGGGTTCACGCCTCTCAATTCACGGACCACCCGCGTGGAGCGTAAAGACTACGGGGTCCACAGTCAAGACAAGGAGTACCCGCGTGGACATCCCTCGCTACAGCAACGAGGAGCGAGGCGTTCACCGGGCATACAGGGAACTTTCACTCGAAGGAGGAAGAGACAACTTCAAGAGGACGACCATAAGGATGCATTACGTCCAGGACGCCACGTACGTCGTCACCAAGCATAATTGGAGGGGACGAGTCCATTTTCATAAGCCAGGGGGCGCGTCAGCGGAACAGAGCTGTACATGGACGAGTCCATCTGCTTCGCTCGCTCCAGCCGGTTGAGCCCACCTGCACCGCGCTAGGATTACGCTCGGATGCTTCGTCCTAATACTTGGACACACGTATCGTTCCAATTTTATTTAACTTTATTATGTGCGACTCGTCGTCTAGTTCATTCCAGTCTCTTCACTCGTCATACCGATTTAACGAAATTAAGCATACTTAGTTAAAACTCGAGTGCGTTTGATTGAAAGTAGAAATATTTAATTGAGTTTCAAGTTATTTTAAATTTAACTTGTAGTCTTTGAAGCTAGTCTTGATGAAATTAAATGTAATTTTTTGTCTTAGCAAATACTTATGTTACTGGACCTTGCAGTTTATTGCGGCTTGATGACAATTCATCGACTGCCGACCTTCATCTGGACACGTTCCTGATTCAGCTGCTGACTACGCTGCAAGGACAGCTGAATACAACGCCTGCAGTAACTTCTCTTCGAAGAGTCAACGCTGTGGATCATCAGCTGATACACCGTAGGAACGTTAGCAGACGCACTCAACGTTGCATCTTCAGGCACCTCGTCACCACATACTAGCATAAGTATTATAACCTAGGTTAAGACTTAGATGTAATAACTCTCACAATTTCTTGTTCTACTCTCGAGTGTGCAAGAATAGTTAACTCAATACCAAAAAGGTTAAATAGTCAAATTTGGTACTAGTCTAATTAACTTGATCTCAAAATGGAGGCGTTTTATGCTAAGCAGATGGCACTCCAAGCTAAAATTACAAACTCCTTTAAAAATTTCAAATCTAAGGGTAAAGATAATATGACGAAAGGTTATGCAAAATCATGTCTAACCGGACTCAAATCTAATTTTACGTCATTTCAGGTAAATCACGAGAAACTTATGTTCGTTGAGGATATTGATCTAGATCATGCCTATTTTACAACTAATCTCTTTGATCTGGTTGAGGATAGCTTTTACCTCCGCAGAGGAGACTTTCTTGATTACTTAGAAACCCTTGAAACTAGAGATGTTGCTCAAGGATCTTCTAATTCGACTGCTGAGCCAGTGCCTACCAGCACTGCTCGACCTACGAACGTTTCGTTTCAATCGTTGCCAAAAATTGATTTGCCAAAATTTTCAGGTAAATTCTCTGACTGGGAGAATTTTAGGGATGTCTTTCGCTCAGTCATACATCGTCGCGAAGACTTAACGCCTGTTTTGAAATTGCATTATTTTCGCACTCACCTTACAGGTGAAGCACTTGAGAAAATTAAATCTCTTCCCATTTCTGGTGACAACTATGACCGAGCATGGACAGCTTTAATCGAATATTACGAGAATCAACGTCGCATTGTTAGTTCTCACATTTCAGAAATTTCCTCAGTTAAATCAATGAAGGCAGATTCTTCGTCGGAAATCAAACGGATTTATAGGGAAATTTTCAATCCCATCGCTAGTCTGACCTCTCTAAATAGAGCTGCTTCTTTAAGTAGTGATTTAATCGTTCATTTTACGCTGAATCGGCTTGATTTAAATACTCGTAAAGAATGGGAGAAGCATCTAGGTAATAGTGTTGATCCTCCGACAATGGAACAACTTCAAGCATTTCCTCGAAGTCAAACACTCACTCTAGAGGCCATCGAAGCAGGTACTAGAACCTCTTCGAACAATAACCCTAAAACTTCATCACCCAACTAAAAATCACGTAAGCCAGAGCATGACAATGCTCAGTCGGTTTTTTCACATCAAACTTCATCTTCGAACACAACAAAGAAGAGATGTTCGATTTGCAATCAATCTCATTTTACGGACAGATGTGAACGAATTCTCAATAAAACGATTCCTGAGCGAAAGGAGTTGATCAAATCCTCTAATCTTTGTTACAATTGTTTAGGGAAGCACAATATTAGAAATTGTACTTCCACGTACCGATGCATTCTTTGTAAATCTAAGCATCACACTTTGGTGCACACTGACAGCAGTCAAGTAATCAGTTCGCCGCAGACTGATCAGATTGACTCCGTGCCCGGCCACTAACCCAAACTGTAGCAACATTGTCGTTTCCAATGACTTTCAACTTGCCTCACAGTCAGTCTCCCTTAATACTGGAGTAAGTACTAAGAGTACTGGAGTACTTTTAGCTACCGCTAGGGTTAACGCCCTTGGTCCTAACGGAACCAAAATTCTAGTTCGTGCGCTCATCGACACCGGATCTCAAATCTCACTTGTTACACAAGCCTTGTGTAATCTGCTCTCATTAGATTGTAGAACCAGTCATACGCATATTCAAGGTATAGGCGAAAAGACAGCTGCTGCATCTTCTAAGGTAGCTTGTCTTTCTATACAACCTCATTTTGATTCAACCTTCTCTCTAAAGGTTGACTCGATAGTCTTGCCAAAACTCTCGTCGTATAAGCCTGCCGTCGTAGGGGGTAATACAAATTTCGAATACTTAAGAGGGATGCAACTAGCAGACCCCAAGTATCTCGAACCTTCACGTATCGATGTTCTACTCGGTGCTAGCATTTATGCGCAAATCATTGAAAATCAAATAGTTAAAGGCCAAAGTCTTCAGCCGATAGCACTTAGTTCCAAACTTGGATGGCTCTTGACAGGTAATATCTCTTGTTCAACTTCAGAACTAGGGCTAGAATCAATTTCTCTTCATTGTTCGAACAGCTGCGAGCATGAAGCCAAACTTTTGGAGCTCGTACAAGATTTTTGGAGGGCGGAGGAAATACCTGTCCACAAAAAATCTTACTCACCTGACGAACAAGCGTGCGAGGATTTTTATCAAAAAACCACTCGACAGGATGAGTCGGGTCGGTACATAGTAAGTCTGCCTTGGAAGGATCGAGAAACTCTGAGCTCTGCTCACCTCGAAGGCTCATATTCTGCCGCTTTACGCGCTCTCAATCGTCTTGAAGCTAACTTCACTAAGGACGAAAACAGCATATATTGAATTAATCAAAGAGTACATTGACTTAGGTCATATGACTCTTACCACTGATTTAGATTCATTTCCTAAGAATCAAGCCTTCTTACCACATCACGGTGTATGGAAGGAAACCAGTACGACGACCAAATTTCGTACTGTGTTTAACGGCTCGAGCAAGTGCAAATTAGGAATTTCGGTTAATGACCTTCTACACATTGGCCCTAATTTTCTTCAAAATCCCGTCGCGTTGATCTGTGCTTGGCGTAGGAACAAGGTCGCTCTTTCAGCCGACGTGGAGAAAATGTTTCGGCAGATTGGTGTCGAACAATTTGATCAATCCTACCAGTCAATCTTATGGCGTTTCAATAAGGATGAACCTGTTCACACTTATCACCTGACTACCGTGACGTATGGCGTGGCTTGTTCACCTTTTCTAGCCATACGCACGCTTCTGAAACTTGCCGAAGACTACGGCAAAACTTATCCAATAGCAACTGAAGCCGTTCGTTCAGAAATGTATTCGGATAATTTACTTTCTGGTGCTCACTCTCTAGAGAAAGCTTCGCAGAAGCAGGAAGAGTTAATTCATCTTTTTAAACGAAGTCACTTTAATCTTCGTAAGTGGACTTCAAACACACCAGAAGTACTTGCTAGCTTGCCCCCGAATATGTTAGCTTCTGATTCGATCTCGTTTTTTTGCCTCAGAAACATCAGTACCAATATTAGGTATAGATTGGCACCCTCAAAGTGATTGTTTCAGTTTCTACATCGAGAATACTCCATTTGATTTGTTTGTTACTAAACGCTCTGTTCTTTCTAGAATAGCTCGTCTTTTTGACCCTATGGGTTGGTTAGCTCCCATCGTAATCACTGCCAAGATTATTCTGCAATCGTTGTGGCTTCTAAAAATTAGTTGGGATGTGGAGCTTCCCTCTGAAATATCTAGTCGTTGGCAGAATTGGTTGCAAGATCTTCATTTGATCAGTCATATTAAAATCCCGCGTTGGAGTGGATTTACACCTAATTGCGAATTAATCGAAATTCACGGGTTTGCTGACGCATCGAAGTTTGCATATGGTGCCGTTCTTTATCTTCGAATGATTCAGAATCAAAATACTCTAGTCACACTTCAAGTGGCTAAAACAAAGGTAGCTCCAATTAAGACGCTAACTATACCTCGTTTAGAACTTTGCGCAGCGTTGCTACTTGCTCGCCTCGTTCAAATGTTTATCGAAGCTTTCCCAATAAAGGTTGAGAGTGTTCACCTTTGGTCAGATTCAGCGGATGTGCTTTGTGACTGAAAGACCACCCTTCAAGATGGGGTGTTTTCATGGCTAATAGATGTTCAGAAATTCACACCCTATTGCCTGACGCATATTGGCATCATGTGCGATCAGCTGACAACCCCGCCGATGTCATATCACGAGGAATTGAGCCCTCGAAACTAGCTTCGCATAGCTTATGGTGGAAAGGTCCCGTTTGGCTTTCTGATAGCCATGAACCTTGGTCAAGGTCTCATGATGAACTCAATTTCTCGGTAAATAGTTTGAATAATCAACCTAGTCATACTCTAGTCGCTAGAAAAGACATGCCAAATTTTGTCGAGAATACACCAGAAATTTGGAGTCTTATTAACAAATATTCGTCATTAAATAAGTTATATCGTATGGCATCGTACTGCTTTAGATTCATCTTCGGAATCTGCTCGAAAACTGAACGCGAAGCGACTTCAAGTTCGGTTGTTAGTTTTCGTACTGTTCTTCAATCCCTACTATGCCATCATACTCCGACTTCGGAGGAAATAAGTGTTAGTGAGATTGAGAACACCAGACTTTGTCTGATCTATCTAGTTCAAACAGCGTATTTTAAATTTGATCTCCAACAGTTACAGCGAAAAGGAAAACTTTCAACGAAAAGTACTCTTTTGCCATTAAATCCCGTGATACAAAATCATTTGCTCAGGGTGGGCGGTCGACTCTCTCACTCTCTTCTCGAGGAAGTTGCTAAGCATCCACTAATTTTACCTGCTGATTGTCACTTTACAACGTTGTTAATTAGAGATGCTCATCATCGCACTCTTCATGGTGGCACTCAGTTAACTCTTGCCACACTCAGACGTCAGTACTGGGTAGTGAAAGGTCGATCCGAGGTTAGGAAAATCATCAGAGCCTGCCTCACATGCTCACGCCAGGCTGCTCGGATGCCTACTCAATTAATGGGCGAGCTACCCAAGTCACGCGTGAGACCTTCCTCGCCCTTTGAACGTTCTGGTGTCGATTATGTCGGTCCTATCAACATTCGGCTTACAAAAACGAAAGGTAAAGGCACAATGAAGGGGTATATTGCTATATTCATCTGCATGGCTACTAGAGCCGTCCACATAGAAGTAGTGGAGGATTATTCCAGTGAAGCCTTTATTGCAGCGTTTCATCGATTCACCGCTCGTAGAGGTCATTGTAAAGAGCTTTATTCCGATCAAGGAACAAACTTCGTAGGTGCTGACGCTCAGTTAAGAAAAATGGTTGATGAGTCATCTCCTTTTTATTCTCAAGTCAACAAATCGCTTGCTCAAGAAGGTACGGTATGGATCTTTAATCCTCCCAGTGCACCTCACTTTGGAGGCATTTGGGAAGCAGCAGTTAAATCGGCTAAGCATCACTTACGCCGTGTCGTAGGAGATCAAGTTCCCACATTTTCGGAGCTCGCTACCCTTATGTGCCGAATTGAAGCGTGCCTTAACTCAAGGCCTTTAACTGCTCTCACGGATGATCCTTCTGATCTTGATTTTCTGTCACCGTCACATTTTCTTATACAGCGTTCGTCATTTCTAGTGCCGGAAGAAGACCTCACCAAAGTCAATGTGCCTCCAGGAAAACGCTGGCTTTTAATCAGTCAGATGACGCATCATTTCTGGGCCAGATGGTCCACAGAGTACTTGACGACTCTGCAGTCACGTATGAAGTGGAGACAGCCACAACCCTCAGTCACCGTGGGCGAACTTGTTCTCGTTCGCAACGAGCTCACGCCACCATCCAAATGGCCCATAGCTCGCATCACAGCCATCCATCCAGGTAGTGATGGCATCACCCGTGTCGTCAATCTTCGTACCGCCACCACCACTCTCCGTCGTCCCATCGCCAAGGTCGTAAGCCTCCTTCCAGCGGATTGAGGTCCGTTCGTCAATTTGACGAAGGTGGGCGGAATGTTGGCGATCCAACGCCTCGAACATTCGAGACGCTAACGTCATCACGCCATATAAGGCGATATTCGGCTCCCGCAGGTGCGCAGCCAGTCAGCGCTCCCCACGCGGTCCTCTCTTACCGCCCCTCCAACTACCAAGGCACGCCGACGGCACTTCGCAGCGCCGGCCGGCTCCAGTTCAGCACGCGACGGCAGAGAGACAGCAACGACTATACGCCCAGAGGCACGACGGAGTCAACCAAAATAAAGCTACACATTTAATCTCCACACGGAAGTTATTTATAAGTTAACAAACATCATTTATTATTAACAATATCAAATCTTTTATTCAATCGCTTAGTCATTAGACTCAAGAATTATTAATTTTTGAAAATCAATTGAGTTTAGCTATAGTCAAGTGTGTCCATTTATTTCGAATTGAGATTACCTATACTTAAATATCTAAAATTATTGTTAATAATAAATCATTTATATTTTTACTTATATTGTTTTAATAAGTGAACTATATTTTATGTGCTTAACTGTGCCAAATTGTGTGAATCTGTACAAAACCTGTGCAAAACTGTGCCACAGTGTGTCAAACTGTGCACTACTGTGCCTAATAATAAACCTAATATTGTTTTTAGTAACTGAAAATTCTTTGTGCCAAACTATGTCAAAATGTTTTAAAGTGTTCCAAAGTGTGCCAAAGTGTGCTAAAATATGCACAACTGTATCGAAAATCAAATTATATTTATTTTCTTCAGCTGTAAATGATTTATGCCAAACTGTGCAAAAGTGTGCCACATTGTTCCAAACTGTGCCAATATCTGATAAATCTGTGCAAAATATCCGAAATCTACCTACTTGGGCATAGTTTGGCACAGTTTTGCGCAGTTAAGAACACTTATGAATGATTAGGCACGAAAATTATCTTCACTAGGGAATCAAAATGATAATTTATGGTAATTTATGCAAATTATTTTTTATACAGTGTTTTGATTTACATTTTTATTTACAATATTAAAATAATATTACAATTAATATTTTCTGTTTACATTTAAAATTAATTTAATAAAATATAATATTTAATAATTTGCTAATGCGATCTTTCACCTATAGGTCTTTCTGGTAAAAATACCTAAACAAAAATGATAAAAATTATTATTATAATAAAATAATGAAAATATATTGTAAAAATAACTTATCTTGAATCAAATGAGCGTAGACATATGTCCTTAAATTCATTTTATCCTCAGCTACAGCATTTTCAAGAAAAAAAGTTTGTTGTAACTTTTCTCTGAGACCGCATGATGGATTTTCATGAGACAAAGTGCAAATTCACTGAATTATGAGTCCATACATCAACGGCTTGCTCACCATTTTCAAATTTTACTTTTACTGATTTTCTTTGTTTAACTTGATGCTTTTTCTTCAGAATATTTGCGTTTCTCGCGGACGGAGCCATTTTTCAAAATTTATCTTATAAAAGAAGATAATTAGAAATTTTAAAGATTTCACAATTATGTAAATCATTCATTATTTATATGAATTTACTCAATCTTATATAGAATTTATAATTTGAAACTGTATAGAATATGAGTTTTATTATATGAAATAAAAAAATTCGAACACCAAAGATTTCAGTTTAATTAAAAAAGTTTTCAACATTTAATAATGAATTTTAATCTTTTATGGGACGGAACTGACATTTTTAAGTTTAGAAAGCTCGCACGTCGCGTATACTCAATATTACCTATTCTCCGCGTAGGTAGTTCTTATATCCATCAAATATTATAAAGAAATGCATTTACTTATCATTAAACATAATCTAAACAGCGGATTACACGGGAGACGGAACTGACTGAAATATTTGTACACTGTGAAATTAGAAAAAGAAGTAGTTCGCGTTGCGGATTTTCTAATTTTTAACGGCTTTGCCACTTCCATCATTCGTCTGTGTGCTCGCGTTGGAGGAGTAGACTGCTAGATGGCGTTGTGGAGCCAAGTAGTGTAGGGGCTGCGATCTTCCCTCTCACTTTAACTGCGAGAGTGGGGGAAGCGCCGGCCATGTCGCGAAGAGGGAGCAGTCGCCTGCGAGCGGCATTCGTTGCTCGAGTTTACGAGTGCGCGGACGTGTGTCCGCTGTATACCTCCTAAGTACAATAAAGTCTCCTCGTTATTGCTACTCCCGCCTCATTCTTTTCTCTCTCCTTCTCCGCTTCCTATTCCTAGAACGGGAGAAGACGTGGGCACCAAAACCCCACAGTAGCGCTGTTTTCAAAGCAATTAATGCTATTACCGACATTTTCGTGCAAATCGCTGGACAACAAGTATCCATCGTGATTTAATAGTAGTTTGTTGAATTTGACCTTGAAAATAATGGAAACATATATTAAAAACCTTGGAATTATCCCGTGGCACAAGATTTCATATTGAAAATCTGGTTTAGGATAAGGGACGGAACTGACATTTTGACTCTATTTTATTGATTTTTTTTACAGACAGTTAAAATTATCATTATATACACATTAGGGCCTGTGAAACATTTATTTTTATTCGCATATCTTTATGTAAGCTCTGGGCGCCATCTGGGGTAGTTATGGCAGAATAACCCATATATATATTTATGTCGTTTCTCGGTTTTGACGAGTTTTTCAACGTAGGATATTCCGATTTTCAAGAGTTACTCCGGTTTTGAAGATGTTTTTTACAAGGGAAATGTATATATAATCGGTTTTGGAGAGTTTTTTTGCCAGATTCTAGAGTCTATATTTGCAGAGTCCATTATTTCTTTAGTCAATGACATACAGCAACTCTGAAGAAAAGAACTATACCTCTCCAAAACAGGTTCACCCACAAACTTGTGTATATATATATATATATACATTTCTTTTACCAGATTTATGGAGCCCTTTTATACACATGAGCATATTTATGGAGCCCGTTTTCTTTTATGGAGCCCGGGTCCCATAAAATATTCTTATACGGCGTTTATGGAGCCCGATCTAGAGTTTCTATACCCAGAGAGGGATTATTACTTTAGTGACTTGTATACGGGAACTCTGGGCGTAGGTACTAATATACAGGGATGGGCTCCATAAAGGGGTTAAGTGATAATTATATATATAAATATATATATATATATATATATATACACCCACACATTTCTCGAAAGGGGTTTATAAAGCCCGTTTTTTTATATATATGGGTTTATCGAGCCCGATTTTGATTATGCAGCCCGAGCTTCATAATATTTCTGAATATAGGGGTTTATGCGGCCCGACCTAGAGTCTATAACCCCAGGGTCCATTATTTCTTTAGTCACTTGCCATAGGGATCTCTGGGCTGTAGGTACTAATATACAGTCTTGGGCTAATATACATAAACCCCGATAAGTGTATATATTATATATATGGGAGCGTCCAGCAGACACGGGCCACCGAGCGCGCGCGGTACCTTTTTTCGCGTAAAAGGCGCTCTGTTTAACTCGTTCATAATCGTATGCTGCGTCTTCGAAAAAAAACCAAGGACCTATGTCGATAGATTTTTTCCTGCTCTTTCCAATTGCGCCATTGTTTTTATTGCGAAACGCGTTCTTCCGAACGAAAACTCGAGTTGAATATTGAAAGCCATTTTTCTCAAAGTATATCATGTTTTTTTCAAAAGAAACTACACCGTTGGAAAGTACAACTCTTAAGCTTCAAAACCCTATGTTGGAGAAGTTGGAGAAATAAAGGGTTTAAAAGTAACAACATGAAAAAAACAGCGCCGAGGGGTCCGCGCGAGTCCCTCGCGCCCGTGCGTACGGCACGTTTAAGTGCATGCTCTATTCAATTCACTAATAATCGTGTACCAAGTCTCTGAAAAAAGAACTAAGGACATATATCGATAGCTTTTTTCCTGCTCTTTCCAATGGTGCTATTATTTTTATTCCGAAATGCTTCCTTCTAGTTGAAAATTCCATTTGAATGTTTAAACTCTATTTCTTCAATAAAATATCAGTCTTTTCTTCAAAATGAATTATATTCTTCAAAAGTACAAGTCTTAAACTATAAAATATTATATTTTTAAGTTGAAACATGAAAAGTTCAAAAATAGTAAGATCAAAAAGACAGCGGCTGCCCGAACTTTTTACGCTATGCTCAAGGGCGGATTAATTAACAAGCGATGTGCTATTTCGCCCTTTCTTTTTTGTAAATATAAAATGTTTTGCAACTTACAATGCCAATGCGTGGACATAATTTTGTGGATCTAGTTGTAATAGTTATTTATTTTACTGATGGAGCTGCGCAACATTTTAAAAATAAAGGCAATTTCCAAAATATTCTTCATCATTATGATGATTTTGCTGTTGATGCTGAGTGGCATTTTCATGCAACAGCCCACGGAAAAAATGCATGTGATGGAATAGGTGCTCCCGTGAAAAGCAAAGCCAGACGAGAAAGTTTACGGAAAGTATCTGACAATTATATATTGACGCTCCAAGATTTATACAAATGGGCAACTGAGTATTTCACAAATATTGAGTGCTTTTTTTCATCAAAAGACGATTACTTAATGGCTACAGAAAAGCTACAAAACAGGCTAGCCTCAGCTAAGACAATACCTGGAACTCAATTGTTTCATTGTATTAAATTATTAAATGATGCCAAAAAGTTAGAACTTAAAAGATTTTCAGCGTCAGAAGATTCTCAATTATATCCACCGATCAAAAAAGAAAAAGTACTTAAAACTCAAACAAAGAAAGAAGCGGATGTCGCAAAAAGGACAATTCTTATAAAATCAAAAATATTAAAAAAAATTAGAATTTAAAGGAAAAGGTAATATTGTTATGCCAGATAAAACAATCTATAAGGTTATTTTAAATTTCTGTTTCACTGCTTTCAGTGCGTTCATGGATATTTTTATGTTTAATATATTATGTTTTTCAAATTTTGTTATATAAATGAACAAAGTTCATTGTAATATTATACTAACTGTTACAACTACATCCATAAAATTATGTCCACGCATTGGCATTGTAAGTTACAAAACATTTTATATTTACAAAAAAGAAAGGGCGAAATAGCACATCGCGTCTATTAATCCGCCCTTGAGCATAACGTAAAAAGTTCGGGCAGCCGCTGTCTTTTTGATCTTACTATTTTTGAACTTTTCATGTTTCAACTTAAAAATATAATATTTGATAGTTTAAGACTTGTACTTTTAAAGAATATAATTCATTTTGAAGAAAAGACTGATATTTTATTGAGAAAATAGGGTTTAAACATTCAAATGGAATTTTCAACTAGAAGGAAGCATTTCGGAATAAAAATAATAGCACCATTGGAAAGAGCAGGAAAAAAGCTATCGATATATGTCCTTAGTTCTTTTTTCAGAGACTTCGTACACGATTATTAGCAAATTGAATAGAGCGTGCACTTAAACGTACCGTACGCACGGGCGCGAGGGGCTCGCGCGAACCCTCGGCGCTGTCTTTTTCATGTTGTTACTTTTAAACCCTTTATTTCTCCAACTTCTCCAAGATAGGGTTTTGAAGCTTAAGAGTTATACTTTCCAATGGTGTAGTTTATTTTGGAAAAAAACATGATATACTTTGAGAAAAATGGCTTTCAATATTCAACTCGAGTTTTCGTCTAGAAGAACGCGTTTCGCAATAAAAACAATGGCGCAATTGGAAAGAGCAGAAAAAAATCTATCGATATAGGTCCTTGGTTTTTTTTTTCAAAGACGCAGCATACAATTATGAGCGAGTTAAACAGAGCGCCTTTTACGCGAAAAAAGGCACCGCGCGCGCTCGGTGGCCCGTTTCTGCTGGACGTCCCCATATATGGGTAACTTCACGTCAACTGTAACAGGTCAAAATTTAAAAATGGCTTATAATGGGGTTTTCTAGTTCCAAATGAGCCACAAAATACAACCCTAGTATTTAAGAGCGAAATATTCAATGGTTAAAAAGTTAGAATCAATTGAAAATTTGAAAATTTTTTTTTTTTTCAAAAAACAGCAATTTTCATGATTTTTTTACTAAAAATCTTGAAACTTTTTGTATAGCACATTAAATGGGAAAAAGTTTACAAATTGTAAGTAGAATTCCTCAGAATTTTTCCACATTGTTGCTAATTATATTGTTAATTTATACGTAAGAAAATACCATACAAAATATGCTTAAGGCGGCTGTGACATGATTAATATCCCTCGACAGAGGCTAAAAAGTTGATACAAAATGTTACTTTTAAAACGAGACCTTGATGAAAGTGGAATGCAAACTCAGAAATAAGTAACAGACAATTGAAACTGAGTACATGTATATATATGTATATATAAGTATATTTATCTCAAAGGTAACTTATGTGGACGCATCCTTAATGGGAACGGTACTTATGCGGACTTTCATCGACTTGTGCAGACATTTTTGAGTGTCTACATAGAGAGGGAGTTATTTCTTTAGCCAAGCGTGACTTGTGCAGACACGGGTCTAATGAAAACGATACTTATGCGGACAACATACGTAAACGGATCGGGACTTATGCGGACGAGTCTATATATGTACCTATACATCTGTTTATATATATATGTATAAATTTCTGCAACGGTTACTTCTGGTAACAAATTTGGTATATAAGCGTTATTTCCGGAACCCGTTCGTTATTTCCGGGACTTACCAGAATTTCCTATGGTATATAAGCGTTATTACCGGTAACCGTCTAGAGTCAATAACCCCAGGGTCCATTATTTCTTTAGTCACTTGTATAGAGTAACTCTGAAGAAATAAACTATAGGACCCTGTATAATCCCGGAAATAACGGTTAAAGCTCTTTATATACATATATATCCATATACAAGGTGTCCCATTTTAATCGCCCCAGGCAAATATCTTGAAAAGTATGGGAGATGGAAAAAAACTTTAAATACAAAAGTTGTAGGGTGCAAAGGGGGTCAGCTAATGGTAACAACGCCTTTGACCTTGAACTCTATTTTCAAGGTTATTTCAAGGTCAAAGTGATTTTTTTGAATGAGGACCCCTATTTTCGACCCCGGAAATGGAAAGAGCAGAAAATTTTACGTTCAGAAAGGTCTGATATGTTGGGGTTTCAAGGTCAACCAGCTAATTTAATGAGGTCGACATGGGAATACCTCTAGGAAGGACAAAATTGACCTTGACGTTCAAGGTCATTTTAAGGTAAGTTGATTTTATAAAATGGAACCCCTCATTTTTGACCCCGGAAACGGAAAGAGCGGAAGAATTTACGTCCGAATATGACCTTGACCTCGACCTTGACTTTAACCGTGATCTGGAAGGTTATTTTAAGGTCAAGTCGATTTTTTTTAAATCCCCTTATTTTTGACCTCGGAAATGGAAAGAGAAGAAAATTTTACGTTCAGATATGTACCGTCATATGGTGTCAAAGTTGGCCCTCTGGGGTCAATTAAGGGTAATAATAAATAAATTAATTTTTTTGAAGTGGATTTCACTGTTTTTGTGAGTTACTTAGGAATCTAAAAGTATTTTTTCTCCCTCAAATGAATCGAAAATTAGAAAGACTACCCTCGACATTAGCATTACCCAATGTGCACCGCGTGGAGGTTGCCGAAAGGATTTCGCACATCATTGGCCCTGAAAAGGGCCGATTGATTAACGGACTGTCATTTGAAGATCTAAGGCAGCAAATGCTCGATCAAGTGTCCGTTCTCTCTGAAACACATTTGCATCCTTCTTCGGAAGCTTGCTTGAACATTCCTCAATGTTTCCACTGAAATGGATTGGAAAGCTTCCATAATTCTTCCTCTCATGTTCTCTAAGGTTGTTGGAGCATGTGCAAAAACTTTGCCTTTAACTACTCCCCACAAAAAAAAATCAAGAGGTGTGAGGTCTGGGGATCTAGGCGGCCACTCGTGTACTTGGCTGCCGATGCCAATCCAACGATTACGATACATATCATTGAGAAAATTCTTGACTGATCGAACGCGATGTGCAGGAGCTCCATCTTGATGAAACCACATATCCCGCCGTAAGATAACTGGGATATCTTCTAATAGAGGAGGTAGCTGGTTTTGCAAAATATCCAAATACAATTGTCCATTCAAATTTTGATTGTAAAAGATAGGTCCCAGCACATGATCTCCAATTATACCTGCCCACACGTTTATTGACCAACGTCTCTGGATTCGATGATCTCGTTGCCAATGAGGATTTTGTTCAGCGTAATAGCGGGCATTATGAAGATTGACACCACCCATATTATCAAATTTTGCTTCATCTGAGAATAGCACTCGATCAAAAAAGAAAGGGTCTCTACGTATCTGATTATTTGCCCATTGACAAAAATTTAAACGCCGTGCATAATCTCCATCCTCTAGTGTTTGTGTAAGGCGAACGTGGTAGGGGTGAAATTTAGATGTGAAAATATTCCCAAATTGACCAAACTAAAGAATTCGAATATTTATAATTGACTCATAACAAAACCATTAAATCATCGCCTCATAACTACCTTAAAGTAATCGGTCACTCGTACTTAAAAAATATCATTTGACGTAGCCGTACATTTCAATGGTGCCAACCTAACCAAGAAAGAACAAGAAGAAAAGTACCTTTTCATACCGAAAATTAATCCCAAAAATCCTTCAGAGTTACGCTGACAAAAGTAAGAACACATCAGATTAAAAAAATTAATTTGACCCCAATTGACCTCAAGCACGATTTGACCCTTAATTGACCCAGGGCCAACTCTGACACCATATGACGGTACATATCTGAAGGTAAATTTTTCTTCTCTTTCCATTTCCGAGGTTAAAAATAAGGGGATTTTTAAAAAATCGACTTGACCTTAAATTAACCTTCCAGATCACGGTTAAAGTCAAGGTCGAGGTCAAGGTCATATTCGGACGTAAATTCTTCCGCTCTTTCCATTTCCAGGGTCAAAAATAAGGGGTTCCATTTTATAAAATCAACTTACCTTAAAATGACCTTGAACGTCAAGGTCAATTTTGTCCTTCCTACAGGTATTCCCAGGTCGACCTCATTAAATTAGCTGGTTGACCTTGAAACCCCAACATATCAGACCTTTCTGAACGTAAAATTTTCTGATCTTTCCATTTCCGGGGTCGAAAGTAGGGATTCTCATTTAAAAAAATCACTTTGACCTTGAAATAGCCTTGAAAATAGAGTTCAAGGTCAAAGTCGTTGTTACCATTAGCTAACCCCCTTTGCACCCTACAACTTTTGTTTTTAAAGTTTTTTTCCATCTCTCATACTTTTCATGATATTTGCCTGGGGCGATTAAAATGGGACACCTTGTATATATATATAGATAGATATATCAAATGCAGCTTTTGAGGATCTATGTCAGCACGGATTCGATACTTTGAGGATTTTTCGGAGTTTTCAGGACATCCTCAAAATTCCTTCGGTATGAAACGGTACTTTTGAGGATTTATATTAAAACCTTCAACGCAGAGAGGGAGTTATTTCTTTAGTCAAGCATATACGAACTCTGGAGAAAAAAACTATAGATCCTCAAAAGTACCGGTTTCGGAAATGTATATATATATATATATATATGTCTTTTGCATCCTTTGAGGATTCTATTCAGCAACATACCGATACTTTGAGGATTTTTCGGCACTTTGAGGATTTATCCTCAAAGTGCCAAGGTATAAAACGGTACTTTTGAGGATCTATATTAGTACCTTCTACCCAGAGAGGGGATTATTTCTTTAGTCAAGCGCGCAAGACTCTGGCGAAAGAAACTGTAGATCCTCAAAGTTACGGGTATGAATAATGTGTGTATATATATATATATATATATATATATATATATATACATATATATACACATAGTCATAGTCATAATAGTAGCGCGGACGGTCAGCGGACCCTTTCGGGGGCTTGCCTTCCTAGCACTCAGGCCAAGGCCCATTGTGCTGTACTCTTGGTTTATCACCCACTACCCACCTCTGCCTTGATCAGTACGATCGCTTTGCATATCGATGCTAGATCAAGCTCCCTAAGATCGTGTGGTTCCAGGAAGAAGAGTCCTCAAACCCTCCGTCTGATTGCTACCATCATTAGCCAGCGACACAGAAGGTGAGCTGAGGTCTCCTCCTCTTCCCCACATCTCCTGCACCGATCCGTATTCACGAGACCTAACCTATATAGGTGGTGTCCGATCTCACAGTGGCCTGACAACCATTCTACCGCTGCTTTGATGCTCCTCCTGGGGAGACCTAGGATCCCCTTACACCAAGCGGTTGGAGCCTCTTCCCCCAAGAGGTGCCTCGTCTGTCTGCAGTTCGTTAAGCGCTGCCATTTCTCTGCCACCTTCGCAGTTGTCCAACTGTCAATCGCCCCTTTCAACACACTTTGGTACTCTGCGGTACAGAACCCGGCATCGAGTGGCGCCCCTTTTTGCCAATCGATCCGCCTTTTCGTTACCGATTATTCCCGCGTGACCTGGTACACAATACAGACTGGCCCTGTTCACGGAGGATAGCCTATCTAATGTTACCCTGCAGCCCCACGCCTCTTCCGAGCGAAACTCCGCAGCCCCCATCGCCCGAAGTGCCACTTGGCTATCCGAGCAGATGGTGATCCGCTTTCCCTCTAACCCATTCGAGGTCATGGTTTCTGCGCATTCCCTTGTTGCTCTTACCTCTGCCTGAAAAATGGTGACATGCGAGTCCAGCCAAAGGACAAGCTCAGTCGTGCTTCCCTTTAGCCATGCCTCTGCCCCAGTACCTACCTCACTCTCAGAGCCATCCGTGTACCAGTCCAGATCCTTCTGGTTGCGGGCATCCTCTACACAGTCTGTCCTTACAGGAATGGTCACCTCAAAGTTCCTGCCAAAAGCAAACTTTTTAAGTGTCCTATCCCTATCAAACGTTATCAGATCCTTTCCCACGACATCCACCAGCTCCCCGTCCTAATGTTGCCATCTTCTCAGGTCACTTAGGACTCGCGTTTCTGCTCTGCAGGCATCCGCCTTGATCACCAGTCTCAGAGGCAGACTGCCAAGTAGCTTCTCCTTGGCTCTCACGGGTACTCAAGCACGCGTTCCCATGATGCCTCTGAGCATCAGGTTCTGGATCGAGTCCAGTATCCTAGTGCCTTCCTTTCGCTCACACCTGGTTGTCCAAGCTATGGCCCCATGAAGCAACCTGGGGCGCAACACAGCGGTAAAGAGCCACAGGAGCATGTGCGGCCTGAAGCCCCACGTGAAGCCAAAGAACCTCCTACACGCCCAGTAGGAGGCCGTGAACCTCCTTTTAACCGCTCCCAGGTGCGCTCCGCCTAATTCAGTTTCGAGTCAAAAATGACTACCAAATACTTCGCCTGTTTTGAGATCAACAAGCTCTCCCCAAACAACAGAATTTCCCCTAGTAGCTTTACTTTATACCTACTCGTGAAGTTGACTAGCACCGTTTTTGCAGGGTTAATAGCGAGTCCAACCTCCCGGCACCAATTCTCCACTATTGAAAAAGCTTGCAGCATAAGCTCCACCAATACCGTTTCGTCATCTGCCATGTCCAACAACAGCAGATCATCCGCATAGGCTTGAGTATCAAAACCCGCCTCATTTAACCACCATAAGAGTTCATCCAGGGCCAGAGCCCGGAATGTCGGAGAAAGGATGTCCTTGCGGACATCCCTTACTCGCGCGTCCTTCCCCCTCTGTGGTCTCCCACCCTGCAATGGCTCCTCGTCATCGCAGCAGTGCTCGTATCCATCTCTCGATGCCACTGGATACACCATGCGCTCTTGCACCCTAACAAATGTATTCCGTCGTTGTGAAGTTAAAAGCTCCCTCCATGTCCAAGAAAGCTGTCAGGACCATTCCCCTATTCCTAATTTCTCTGCTTATGCGCTCCGTTGCTCCACGCAGAGCAGAGTCCACCGACTTACCCACCTGATACGCGTGCTGCGTGGTGTGTAGCGGCCTTTCCACCAGTGGTCCATCTCTGATGAAGCGGCCTACCAGTCTCTCCAATGTCTTCAAGACAAAGGACGTAAGACTGATAGGTCGATAATCCTTTGCTACCTCGTATGTATGCCTTCCCGGTTTGGGTAGGAACACCACACGTGCCACCCTCCACGAAACGGCAGTGTGGCTCCACTTAATACTCGCCTTGAAGATGATGGTAGAAGGCTCCAGAAGCTCATCCAAGCCGCGCTGAAGAAGGGCCGAGAAGATCAGCCCCGTCCTGTTCGCTGTTCTGGCCAGAAGTCCGCCGAGCCTCGCAGTATCCGAGATACTGCTCTTCTCCTCACAGTACTTCCTCCACCCTTCCTTTTTTGCCTGTTCAATGGTTTTCTTGTACTCTCTCTCTAAGCCGACTTAAAGGCCTGGACAGTCTCCTCATTTCTGGTTCTCCTCGATTTGTTGAAGAGACTCCTGACCTTCTTCCAATGCTTACTGAGCGAGTCATTCTAGCAGGGTGCCCCTCCGGTCAATTCCATTGCTTTCAGGTCGCAGCTGCTCTCGAAAGTTTGATTTATCTTTTCCTCCAAGAGCACCGTCGCCCGGTCGATATCCTCAACCGAGTCGAGCTCCTTCGGGAAGTTCTCTAGCCCGACCGCCAATTTCGCTTTGTACTCCGCCCAGTGAGTTCTCTTTGAATTTCTCCATTGTGTCACCTGCCGTACCATTCCACCAACTTCGAAATAAATGAGAGAGAGAGAGAGAGAGAGAGAGAGAGAGAGAGAGAGAGAGAGAGAGAGAGAGAGAGAGAGAGAGAGAGAGAGAGAGAGAGAGAGAGAGAGAGAGAGAGAGAGAGAGAGAGAGAGAGAGAGAGAGAGAGAGAGAGAGAGAGAGAGAGAGAGAGAGAGAGAGAGAGAGAGAGAGAGAGAGAGAGAGAGAGAGAGAGAGAGAGAGAGAGAGAGAGAGAGAGAGAGAGAGAGAGAGAGAGAGAGAGAGAGAGAGAGAGAGAGAGAGAGAGAGAGAGAGAGAGAGAGAGAGAGAGAGAGAGAGAGAGAGAGAGAGAGAGAGAGAGATGGGGGAAGAGAGCGAGGTGGGGGAAGAGAGAGGTGGCGGGTAGAGAGAGTAAAAACAACGTTTATATATTTGTTTATTTGTTAATATTTATTGACGCGCACACACACACGTGCGCATACATTTACGTGCGTATGCAGAAGCCATGCCCGTCACACACACACACACACGTGCGCATACATTTACGTGCGTACGCAACGCTGCGATTGTCACACAGACATACGCACACACAGACGCACACACACACGCACACACGAATATGCACACATACATTTACGTGTGTTCGCAGACGCCATGGCTGTCACACACACACACACACACACACTCACTCGCGTACATTTTCGTGTGTTCGTAGACACCGTATTTCACTTGTCACGGTGCGTACATTCATGTGCGTCCGCTTCCCACACGCGCACATTGTTTTTACACTGCTGCTGCTGCTGCTGCTGCTGCTACTGCTGCTGCTGCTGGTGCATCCTTTGATGGCGTATCCGCTGCTTGCCTTCACCGATACTTCAATCTATCCGACGCTAGGCGATCCGGCTGTGTCTATTCCTATAAGGCACTTACACGTGCTTTCGCGGCAGGCACTGCATCTAAAGTTTTTGCAGTGCCAGCACTGCTCCCGTGACCGGCCCTCAGGGTCGCTCTTGAGAATGCGGAACATAATTCCGCACACGTTGCACTTGACGCTGGCGATATTGGATGGTGGTGGTGGTCTTGGAGTCCGTTGCTGCTGATCGAGGCGCTTTATTTTCGACTCTAAGCGTCGAATCATCTCCTTGGCCTGAACCGCACCGGCGCGATAACGTTCCAGCTTTTTATGATATCTTGCGAGCCTTGCTCGCAGACTTGCTACTTCTTGGTCCATTGCTCGGTGAATACTGGTGCTGTCAGATTCTGTTAAACACTGAGTAGAGTCGCGACTTGGCCGCGTTGGCGGGGAGGCCTCTGTGGTGGGAAGCGACTATGGAGTGCTAGCACCTGCTAGCTGAGCTCTCAGAAGCGCTGACCCTTGCGCACAGGCCCACGCTTCTACCCCCGCTCTGCGCTCCTTAGGCCATACGTTCAAAAGTAAAGTAATGTCTTCGTGACATTTAGCCAAACCTTTGCTACGAATGAGAATATATTTGCATATCTTATTTAATAACTGTCGGTCAGCGGGTTCGTCAAAGTCGCGCTCTATGCGGTTTTCTATGTTGGCCGCGTCGCGCTCAGCCCTCGCTATCTGTTTGGTCTCTCGTTGTGCGTAATAGCAGAGTTCACACAGAACCGCTACTATAAGCTGGAAACCCGCACAGCTAGATTCCATGGTGAAGACTGAACCGGCGTGCGTGCGTGGTCAACCTCATCCCCTCGATCACGTGGAAGAAGCGGTGGTGGTAGGGATGCACGAGTGGTGGACGTTTTGTGCGGTACAATCGTCGAATTTTTATGACTCAACCGTTCCGGCCAATATTATTGCCGGGAATTCCACATCAACGGGTTAGGAAGAAAGTGGCCTGCGTCCATGCTGGAAATATTTTCACCCAAGGGTAGTTAACCCGAGAGAAATTTTTTATACACCCGGCTAGCGGGTGTTTGTCAGGTCATTTTTCAGTGGCATTTACAACACTGCGCTCCTGCACTCTTCAATTTTTTATCATAGCTCTTTCCATTTTGGTATCACTGCATTTAACGTCAGCTACGACGCGTACAGGGGTTTGACCCGTGCTGTCGAAAGTAACAAACTATGTTTTTTGTAGAACAATATTTCATGACCATTAGCTGTGCATTGTAAATTTTTATCTCGCATGCATGTGTTCTTTTTCCAGAGATGCGTCACGAATGTTTTGGTTTCGAGAGCCATGAAACTCTATTCCTTTTCAGTGTCGATGTTCGAGTATAGAAGGCTCATTGTTTTTTTATCGTTCATCTTAGACCTCTTTTGGAAAAGCGCTTTTTCGCGCCACATGACGATTTTTTATCAAACAGTCGTCACGGGCACTGTTATTGTTTTTCGTGCGCGCAGAGAGGCATTTTTATACTACGGGCATCTCGGGTCCTAGGAAAATATGACTGGACGCTCCGAGGAAAAATAAGTTTGACGAACGTCACGTGACGAGATGCTGATTTTTTTTTATCGTTCATGCTTTTGACTGCGCTTGTATAAGAGCTCTAAGCAACGCTGCAGTGGCATCAGTCTGTTCGATACTCCGAGATGGATACGTTCGTAAAAATTTCGCTGCGAAAAGCCATACTGCGGCTCTTTGGTAGAGCGAGGTATAGTAGAGGTAGTGCGTAGTTGCAGCGCTTACGTGGGATGACTCGCGACGAGTTGATCTGTCAATTACAGAGGACCCTTAGGACGACGGGGTATCGCGCAATCGCGCGCTTATATCAAGGCTCTAGACGTTCCGGCGAGATTTTACGGATAATCGAAGAGTTTGTTTTTAATCATGGATTAAGTTGTCTGCCAGTTTTTAGTGACATAATCGAAGGACGGTCGGAGCGGCTTGGTAAGTTTAAAATATTTCAAAATATTTATAAAATTTATAATCGTTGACATGCTATTTTTCAGCTCTGGAGAGTCTACTAAATGATGATGATTCGAGCGATGCTACATATTTTTCCGGTGCGGAAGACAGCACGCCTACACACTCGCGGCGCGCCGCGGGGACGTTTAATCCAGTCGCACGCACTCTGAGTTTTGATACCAGTGATGATGATGATGAAGACGCTGAGCCTGTTGTTATTATAGCCGATATGCATGCTGGCGACGAGGAGAGTGAAGAACTTGCACGAGAGGTAGAAAGCCCTGCACTAATTGTAGGGGATATCCCTAATCGAATGGAGGAGGAGGAGTTGGAGGAGGAGGAGGCTGTAAGAGAAGCACGAGAAGTAGCGAACGAGATCGAGCTTCAAGAAGAAGCCATAGGCGAGTATCTTGCTGCGTACGATCGTCTACCTCTCATCGATGAGGACTTTCGGCTTCTGGCAAGTCAACCACCTGGTGTAGAGGCTGACGACTATTCCACCACTGCTGAGAGTGCGCGCAGAGAAAGACGGCACATACTGGGTGTGCTGTGTGCCACCGCCAACCAATCGGCCCCAGGGTATAACACACGCGAGCGCCTCGACCGTGTGGTCAACGAATGTAAGTAAATATTTATTCTTATATTTTAAAATATGTGCCCTTTTTAAAAATATTTTTCCGTGCGTAGTTGTGCGAAGTCGCGATCGGTTTTTAACGCAGATTGTGGCATCGCTCCCCGAGCTTGCTCTTTTGCGGGAGGTATACGAGCGGGTATCAGACAATCGCCAAGCACGGCTCCAGCGATGGTTTCGCGACCAAGCCGAAGACGAACCCTGCCTTTGTATACAGAAAGCAATCTGCGGGATTTCGTGAATAGAGTATTAGAAAGCTTTGCGGGCATCGCAGAACCTTAAAGTAAATCCCTCACCGTAAAACCATTAATCTATTTTAATATATTTTAATAAAAGGCATCATTTGTTTTGTTACAGCTGAGGTTCGCTCACCCGTGCAGGTAGGCGGTGGTGGCAGTGAGGACGTTTATGGTGCCGAAGACTACGACAGCATACTGTGGTTGAGGGACAGCAGTACCTGCGACGCTTCGGAGTGCAGGGCCATAGAGTAAGATTTTCAATTATAGAGCCACGCGCAGATATAAATCCCGTATTATGGGTAGAGGCCGCGATTAGGGACATGCACGATTATATAACGACACGCGTTCCAGGAGATACATTAATCGGGATTAGAATTTGTAATGAGAGATTTTCACGTGGTACGAGCGGGCTGTCGTTCAGACCTGTTGCGAACTTTAATTACCCTGATTTATGGAATTTAATAAGTTCCATAAGTCAGAGTAACGAAATTTTGGGTATCGGAGAGGGACTCGAGTTACAGGTGTGCTATGTAGGTGCGGGTGGTGGCTTAAAATTGAGCGATTTGCGAAAGCGCTCAATCGTTGTTATTAACAATGCCGATAATTTATGTTTACCGCGTGCGCTTGCGGTCGGAACGGTATACATGGCTCTCAAGTCGCAGCCTTGCGATGAGGTGCGCGCAGAATGGCATGAGATTCGCGACGGGCGTCGAAAATTGCAAAAAGAGCGCGCGGAAAGTCTCGTGGACGCCGCTGGGGTAAATATTCCGGGTGATGGCTGTGGTTTTGAAGAGCTCGTGAGCTTTCGAAATTTTTTTCTCGAAAGTGGCGTAGCACTCGTTGTTTTCGAGAAACAAAATTTTGGAAGTGGCGAACCCCCGCTCCTTGATGGAAGAAACACTCTCCGGGAATTAAATGCCCCACTAGCCGGTATTATTTATTTGATGTTTGAAGAGCGTGCACGACATTTTAATTTAATTACTAATTTATTCGGAGCGGCGGAATCGCGTTTTTTCTGTTCTTATTGTAATAAGACATTCCGCTGCGTAAATCAGCACAAATGTACGCGAACATGTGCGTGCTGTTACGTTTCACCGCCATGCAGAAGCGATCAAGTCGAAATGATAGAGTGCGTGGATTGTGGGCGACAATTTTTCGGTCACGAGTGTTTCGCGAATCATAAGCGTGCAGGCTCTTACAAAAAAAATAATAAAAAAGTGTGCGACGTTGTGCGGTTGTGTGAGAATTGCATGCGCATTGTAAACGTGTATCAGCGGAAACACGAGTGTGGTATCAGTTTTTGTAGGCACTGTCAAAAGCAGCATGCCTTTAACGACTTGTGCTTCATGCAGCCAATAAGCGTTGTCATCCCGGGTAAAAAAAAAAATATCTTTATATTTTTTATAATTTCGAGACAACACAAAACACTCCGTATGGCGAAAATGCGCGCGTTCACGTACCTAATTTGTGCGTTGCGCACCAAGTATGCTCGGATTGCATCGGCGTGGACGACATACAACTCTTGGAGCTATATGTGCAAGAAAAGACAGATTTTGCCGAAATTATGTGTATAGCGCACAATGCTCGGGCATTCGACTCTCAATTTATATTGAAAGAGTTGGCGGAAAGTTCCAAGTGTGGCACGCCGCGCGTAATATTAAATGGCCACAATATTACGCAGCTAAAGTACGGGAGCACAAAGTTTATTGATAGTATCAATTACTTTCAATTGAAACTGAGTGCTTTGCCTGCGACATTTGGACTGCCCGAGAGCGCTAAGAAAGGTTATTTCCCCCACCTTTTCAATACCAGTGAGAATGAGCACTACAGGAGCCCTCTACCGGCACCCGAGTTTTATTGCCCAGGTACTATGTCTGTGGCTGAACGTGCCGCTTTTCCGTGTGGTATGAGAATACAGCCCCAAACTACGTATTCGACTTTCAAAAAGAGATTGTCGAATACTGTAAAATGGACGTGGAAATATTGAGACGCGCGTGCATACGGTTTCGCGAAATTTTCATAGAAGTCGCTCAAACAGACCCGTTCGTCTCCGCGTGTACAATTGCGTGCACATGTATGTATGTTTTTAAAAAAAAATTTTTGCAGCCAAAAACTATTGGCCTGATTCCGCCAAACGAATATAGGCGCGGGGATAAGCACTCGCAGCAATCTATAGAGTGGCTGCTATACTGCGAGCGCGAGTTCGGGCGTGAAATTATTCACGCGGGGCGTTCGCGCGAGTTTCGTTTACGCGAGGGGTTTCTCGTAGACGGGTATCTACCGCCAATCGGAGGAGGAGAGCCTACCTCAACAGCCAAAGGAATTGTTTTTGAATACCAAGGCTGTTACATGCATGGCTGTCCGCGCTGTTTCAGCGATAATCGTACTGTGAGAAAAAATAAATATGGCCAAACATACGCACAGGCGTACGAGGGCACGGTGGCAAAAGTCGCAGCAATGTGGCGGTTCGGATACGACATGCGTGAGATGTGGGAATGCGATTTCGCGCGCGTGAAAAGTCAGCAACCGGAAATTACGCAATATTTAGCGACTTATCCGGTCATGAGCAAAATATCCTTAAACCCGCGTGACGCCTTTTCGGGGGCCGCACGGAAAATATCGTCACTTCTCGCAGTACCGCACCGGACGAAGAGATCAAATATACCGATATTTGCTCTCTTTACCCCCATATATCTGCAAGAGGGGACGTTATCCCATCGGGCACCCGCGCATTTACATCGGCGGAGAATGCACGGAGTTGACTGGCGGACGAAACAATGATCTCTCGCGCATGGAAGGGTTGATAAAGTGCAAGGTTTTACCACCTCGTAGTTTGATGCTGCCTGTGTTACCCATAAAAATGCACTCACGGCTGATTTTCGGACTCTGTCGCTCGTGCTGCGAGGAATTGCGAGAGGGCGACTGTAATCACGACCAAGCCGCTGAGTGTGAATTTACAGGCACATGGGTTGTCTGCGAGTTACAGAAGGCGATCGAACTTGGCTACTGCGTCACAGAAATATTTGTTATTTGGCAGTATGAGACCACGCAGTTCGATCCTGTCACGGCTGCGGGTGGGTTGTTTGCCCCGTATGTCAATACCTTTCTCCGATTGAAGCAGCAGGCAAGCGGTTGACCTGCTACAGACGAAGAGAGTAGAAAACGGTATGTCTACGAGTACGAGCGTGACGAGGGGATAAGGTTAGACTCGGAAAAAATAGAGAAAAACCCGGGGCTGCGTTCTGTCGCGAAATTGTGTTTGAATTCGCTGTGGGGAAAATTCGGCCAACGCTCAAATATGAAACAAACGACTATTATAAAAACGCGTGAGGGACTATCAAAACTTCTTACAGCGGCGGAAAAAGAAGTATACGATGTTCTTATGGTCAACGAGAACCTTTTATACACGAATTAGCGCTTTCGCGAAGATGCCGTCGATGTTTCAGGTAATACAAATGGGCAATAGCTGCGTATACAACCGCGCAGGCGCGTCTCGAGTTGTATTCTTAAATTGAAAAACTCACCGCAGCGCGTGTTCTATACATGGATACGGACTCGTGTATTTTCACATGTAAGAAAAACGACCCTACTGAGTATACTCCGTCTCTGGGTGCTTTACTCGGCAACATGACAGACGAGCTAAAGGCCTACGGCGAGGGTACCTATATAACAAAGTTTCTCTCAGCGGGTCCAAAATTTTATGGCTTCCGAGCTGTCGTACCTTCTACCGGGGAAACTCTCGAGTGCTGTAAGATTAAGGGTATTAGCCTCCATAGCGCCAATTCGAGTATAATAAATTTCGAGAGCATCGCGCGTTTGATCGCAGCGTATTTTGAAAACGAAAGAGAACCCACCCTTTTGAAATATAAACCGATCAGGCGCACTCGCACGCACGGTCATCACTCGCGACGAAAAAAAGTCGTGTTCCGTAGTACTTAAGAAGCGCAGATACTTTCGCGATGCAGTATCACTAAGAGCAATGCATAGTATGTATATTTTATAAAAAACTTGTAACTGCGTGTATTTATGTAAAATAAAAAATTGTCCTTTTTAATAAAAATTATTTACGTGTCCAAATTATTTCTACCTATATCCATCACTTTCCTCGTATTAGTACGCTGAAAAAAAAGCATGCTGTGATAATAGGCCGTTATATTTTCTTAACAAAGTAATATACAGAATGTTTTATAGCGTTTTCATGTTAAATATACTAAGAAGGTATTGTAGTTACAAAGTCGCGTCATGTTTCATAGTTAACTATATCGCCGGCTTGTGCATGCTAGTCGTCGCGGTAGTCCTGCTCATTCTCGCGGCGGGGGACAGCCTAGTGAACGCGCGCGCGCGCGCGCGCGCTCGTGAATCAGCTAGTCACCGCGGATCAGCCCATCCCCCCCGCACGACCAGCTTGTCGCCGCGTCAGCTCATCACCGCGGTAAAGATGCTAGTCCCCGCGCGCGCGCGCGCGTCGCCGCCGCCGCCGCCCTGCCCGCGCAGACGATAATGTTTCGCACGAATGGAAAAAAGGGTATAAAATGATTGGGAAAGCGTGGGACAGTCTCATTCGGTGGCTAGAGGCCGTAAACAAAAAAAAATGGATACACGCTTGAGACATCCATTTACCTGCTGTGTGTGTGGACCCACAGGCTGTGGAAAAACACGCTTTGTTCAGCGCTTTCTCGCCCATTTACCGGTCATGTGTACCGCACGCTTCGACCGTTTACTGTTTTATTACGCTGAATGGCAAGAGGCATTACAGAACAGCTTTTAAGTCCAATGGACCTGTCATTGAGTTTCGAGAGGGACTCCCGCAGGTAGGCGACTATTCCTCGGACAACGAGAAGAAAAAAATACTCATTCTCGATGATCTTATGCGAGAATCCTCGAGCGACGTTATTTTAGACTTGTTTACGAAAGGTAGTCATCACAAAAATATCAGCGTGATATTCATAACGCAAAATGTTTTCCACAAGGGAAAGGCGCAGCGTGACATAAGTTTAAATACAAAGTACCTAGTGCTGTTCAAAAATCCGCGCGACAAGGCACAAATACAGCATCTCGCGCGCCAAATCCATCCCGAAGACTCGGGTTTTCTCCGCGAAGCCTACATAGACACTACGCGAGCGCCACACTCTTATCTCTTTATAGATCTCTCGCAAGACTGTCTCGATGAGTTTAGATTTCGCGCAAACATATTCCCCGGTGACAGCCCGCATTACGTATACGTGCCCAAATACTTTAAATCACGCTGATTTGCCCGCCGAACGTCAGTCGGGAAATAACTATGGCCCTGTACGGACGAACTACCTCTTGTCGCGGCACGTTACCGCGCGGTAAACATTTTTCCAAGAAAAATCTCGCGCTACTCGGCATGCTCTGCCACGGCGATAAGAAACATCGCATAACCATAGCCCGAGCGGCTGACAAACCCATTTTCAAGTGCATATGCGAGTGCGTGTTGAATGTTTTACACGGGGTCGTAAAATTATCGGATAGCGAGAAGAGACGATTGAGCAAGCATAAATACACGTTGCGCAAGTTATCGCACCCGAGTGGTAACACTGATTGGCGCACAAAGAAACGAGCGATTATTCAGAACGGGGGATCATTCCTGCCTATCTTATTAGCTCCAATCGTGAGTACTCTCATTTCGAAAATATTTGGCTCGCGTGATACGCAATAAGATGGAACACGCGCGTAAAATGATTCTCGTGCCAGAAGGTTCGATGGCCGCGAGCCCGACCGCGGATGTCGAGGAAAAAAGTTTACAAATGCATGGCGATAATTTTTCTCGCTTGGACACCGAAATGTACGACGTTTTACGCTCGAAGGCAGCGCGCGATGATTATGAAAAATGTCTGAATTATTTGCAGATTTTACGTCGCTATCTTTTTTTCCGCGACAACGAGCGTATCGCCGAGCGGCGCGAGACGAATCACGAAGTAGACGAAATCGAAGAGAGTCTCGCGCCGCTCAGCGAGGAGACCATTCGCCGAGGTATACCCAAAGTACTCGCGCCAAAAGCGCGACTCTTGCTTCGGCACTGGAGGACAACGGTTCCCGAGCGTCTAAAGTGGGACAATGCAGGCACTGTGAGCATCGATGGCCGACAAGTGGCGCGCTCGAGCATAATCGAGTTACTTCTCGACACACTGCAAAAGAGCCCGCGTCTAGAGGAGGAAGAATTGCCTGTCGGGCGCTTTGAGTTTGCAAAATTTCTCAAAACTAGCGAGACGCCCGTTAATCTCATCGAAAATCCCAAAGTTTTGAAAATTGGGCGGATTTTGACTGCAACAGCAAATACGGCTAAACGACGTTTACCCGCGGCAACAGACTATAGAGGCCGGAGAAAATAATGCACCCTCGCCCATGCTAACTCGCAGTAAAAAGCAGACCAAGAAAAAATGGATGCACTTTGATATATAAGCGATAAGATGTCATACGGAAAACAATACTACGATCTCGAGTATGAGGCGGGTTACGCGGGTGCACGAAACCTTCTTCGCGTAAATGCCAAGAAGGAGAAGAAAAAATTTACGCGTGGCTGAGCAATCAAGATGCCTACACGCTTCATCACCCGATAAAAAGAAGATTCCCGCGCCTGTCGTACAATGTAACGAACGTCGATGACGTGTGGGAGTGCGATCTACTTCAGCTGACATCGATAAAGGATTACAACGACGGGTACTGCTATATTCTCGTGGTCATCGATGTACTCGGTAAGTTTGCCTGGGTTGAACCACTGAAGGATAAAACTGCGCGCAAAGTTGCCGACGCTTTTGAGCCAATTACCGACAGAGCGAAGCCGCGCTTGCCCATGTGCGTGCAGTCCGATCGTGGCAAGGAATTTCTTGGCGCCGCTTTTCAAAATCTTCTCAAGCGCATGGAGATCGGCTTTCGTGTCGCTAGAAATCCAGATGTCAAGGCAGCGGTGGTCGAGAGGCTCAACAGAACGCTGCGCGAGCGGATATGGAGATATTTCTCACATCGAAACACCAAGCGATACATCGATGTTCTGACAAAAATTGTGTACGCGTACAATCATTCTCGGCACAGCGGTACGCGAATGCGCCCAGCAGAGGTCAACCTTTACAACGGTGCGCGAGCGCGCGAAAATCTGGCCGAGCGCGCGAAAATCTGGCCAAGCGCGCGCGCTCCAATTATCGCCGCCCCGCCGTGCCCTACCATAAATTTGCTGTGAGTGACCTCGTCCGTGTCAGTCGAACAAAGAACACCTTCGAGCGCGGATACGAAAAAAATTTCAGTGAGGAGATTTTCAAGATTATACGCGTATCTCCGCGGCAAGGGCTGTACACATACGTATTGGCGGACTTAAACGGAGAAATAATTGACGGGTTCTTTATAACGAAGAGCTCGTTTTGGTCGGGCACGATTGACTGACTGGCGATAAGAGCTTCAAAATCGAGCGTATTGTGCGAGTCAACTCGAGAGCATTTCGTAGAAAACCACGAGCAGGCATGGACGCGAACGAAGATTTTTACATGGTACTGCCTAGCAACAGCAGTATGGCTTACTTTCTCGATAACACAACCAGATGTTTCACCACCCATTTGCCACGCAAGATCAAATTACACGGAGAGTGGCACGTCGGACTGGTGGAAATTCACGTACCATGTAGTATCGTGCATTTTCAAGACAATGATGCCTTTTACACTTTTAGTTTGTTCGCCATGGACGACGACAAACAGAGTGAGAAAACATTCTGCCATTTTCCAGTCGGCATTTACGACTCTCTCCAACAGCTCGCAGACGCCATAAATAACTCGAATGACACTTATAAGCATCACATGCTTGAACCCGTAAAGGAGAGCAATGGTTATTATGCCATCAGACGCAAGTGCGCCTGCCAAGAGCCACATGCGACTCATTTCAACGAAAAAATTCTCCGCGTTTTTGGATTCGATGACGAGCCCGGGAAAAAAATTCTGTTGACGACCTTTAACCATGGTGCGCTGCGGAAAATTGTAGCCGTGAGACCAGCCTCGCTCTCTCGTGCCATTCCCGACCAACTGTACGTTTATACAGATATTTGTGAACCCTACACAGTGGGGGACACACAGACCTCGCTCTTGCGCATCGTTTCCTTTGATAACTCAAAATTCAGATACGGCTGCAGTGCTGTGTAGCGTTTCACGCCCGCCCACTACATACCGTTTCTCTATCACAATTTTCACAATATTATCATCGATATAAGAGACCAGCTCGGACAGCGCATTCCATTCGAGTACGGTACGCTGACCGTGACACTCCATTTCAGACGAAGTCACTGAGATGTCTCATTATACTAGATACTACGATGAGCAGATAGGTGGCGGGAGTGGGGTAAGAAGCGTTTTCGCTGGCTCGGCCTTTCAGAGAGGGCGCGGTGTTGGCTCTTGGTTGGGGGGCCCCTTTCGCCGCATTCTGCCATACGTCAGGAGTGTCGCTAAGGCCTTCGGGAAAGAGACCTTGCGCGCAGGTATGAAAATCATAGACGATGTCACAAACAATAGTGTCAATTTCAAGGAGGCCATAAAATCGAGAGCCGGAGAATCGGGACGCCATCTCAAAAGAAAAGCGGCAGAGATAATTAGCGAAATCATGAAGGGGTCAGGGTATAAAACTACCAGGCGCGTCAAACAGCAACGGCAGTTGACAAAGGCACGTGCAAGCGCCCGCACCTCGCGGACCAAGCGTAAGAAAAAATTGACAGCCGCACCGTGCAAGACTCGTAAAGCGAGCAGGAGAACGCGGAAAACGCCTGCTTTTCGAGACATTAACGATATTTTCAGTCCAAAATAAATCTTGAAAATGTCTTTCTTGCACTCTCACTCGTCAGAGTGTATGTCGAGCGAACTCGATCTTTTCTCCCTCCCATCTACTCAAACCACCATCGAGGGCAGCAGATTTTTGAACTATAAGCCCGTCTCTTCGATCAGCGACGAGGGCGATGCGCCCATCGAATTCCTCGCACCTAGTGCCAGCGAGCATTACATCGATCTCGCACACACCATGCTCTTTGTCAAGGCACAAATACTCCCCAACGACGATGTCGACACAAATCTAAAAGTTGGCCCTGTAAACAATCTTCTTCATTCAATGTTCAATCAAATCGATATTTTTCTCAATCAAAAGCTCGCCTCACCGCCCAACAACATGTACGCGTACAGAGCTTACATAGAGCCACTGCTGAACTATTCCGCCGCTGCCAAAGAATGTCATCTCACCGCGAGCCTCTGGTACGATGATACACCCGGCTGTATGGAGGGCGCGCCGGAAAATCAAGCAATCGGTTCGAACAAAGGCCTCGTTCAGAGGCAATATTTTACGAAAGAGGGTCGTGCATTCGATATGATTGGACATCTCCACTGCGACTTGTTTAATCAGAATAAAATGCTCATCAATGGCATCGAAATGAGAGTGCATCTGGTGCGTAATAAGGATGCATTTTGCCTGATGGATTCCACAAACGACGGCCGATTCGGAATAAAAATAAAAGAAGCTACCCTCATTGTTCGGCGTGTCAAGATAAATCCCGGTATTTTGATCGCACACGCCAATACACTGGCCAAAGCAACAGCCAAATACCCCATTACGCGTGTCGAGGTGAAAACATTTACGCTTCACACTGGTATACTAGGCGATAGCATTGATAATGCGATTCTTAGTCAACTGCCGAAACGTATAATCATCGGTTTCGTCGATAACAAAGCGTTCAATGGAAATTGAGCGCTAAACCCATTCAACTTTCAACACTTTGACATAAATTATCTCTCGCTATATATCGACGGGGTTCAAATACCAAGCAAACCGTTACAACCGCACTTTACAGGCAACAGCGCAACGTTTATCGAGGCATTCCAAACACTCTACTCAGGCACAGGGATACATTTGCTCAATGAGGGCCTAGGCATAAACCGTTACAACTATTCAATGGGGTTAAAGTTGATAGAAGCACCCTCCATTGTTAATGTGAAAAATAGTAATATATATGGGATCCTGTGAGGGCCAATACGTAGAAAGAAAACACAATTGTAGCTTGTGCGACGTTTCGTCAGCTTGATTACTGACCTCTTCAGGCTTTATTAAAAAGATATACAAAATGGTTAGAATTTATTTTACAATTAAACAGAGATAATAAATTAACAATAATAATTAGACCAGGCTTACCACAACAAAAAATCTATGCTAATAAAAGATGACTTTATTAGCAACGTCGAACGAATAAAGTGAATGTTGTGGAAAACCATACACATCTCTACTTATATATATACGAGTCAGTTTGCTTACATATATAAAGTCATAATAGAAAGTTAAAGAGCGATTTGTATACATTATTTAAATTTTGTGTATCCTCTGTTTTGTTAACTGTATTTTTTGTACTATTGATGTAAATCATTTCTGAAATTTTTCGTTTTTTGTAATCAACTTCTTTATCCAATATTTGTGTATTCTCCCAATCTATAATGTGGGAATTGTTTTGAGCATGTACAGCTATCATGGATTTGTCTTTCTTATCTTTTTCATGTTCTTTGATTCGAATTTTTAAAGCTCTTTTAGTTTCTCCCACATATGTAGCAGGACAGGTCTTGCAGTTGATCTTATATACAACCCCACACGTATTCATTTTTTCAAGTTTATCCTTCCCAAGCTTAATAACGTTATTAAGTTTTTTATTGATGAGTGGCACCGTGCGTATATTGTGTTTGGAAAGAATTCTACTACATTTATGAAAAAATTCTTCTTGGAATGGAATAGAAACAATAGGTTGGAGATCCCTGTTGGACGATGTCGTTTTGTTGGAGTATTTTATTTTGCGAAGTCTGTTGTGAATGCAATTGTCTATGAATGTTTTAGGATAGTCATTTAAGGACAGTATTTGTCTAATTTTACGAATGTTAATATTATGGAATTCTTCATTAGATAACAGAATCGCTCTATCCACTAAGTTAGAAATAATATTTCTTTTTTGTTGTACTGTGTGGTTAGAGTTATAATTTAATAATCTTTCGGATGCCATTGGTTTTTGGTACCAATTTGTAATTATTTTGTTGTTTGATCTGATGAGGGTGATATCCAAAAAGTTTATTTGATTATTAACTTCTATTTCATGTGTAAATTTTAAGTGTTCATTATAATTATTAAAAATATTTAAAGTTAATTCCAAATAATCTTTTCTAATGCATAATAATATGTCATCAACATATCTAAAGTAGAAGAGAGGGACAATATTGTATTTTCTTTTTAGTGTGTCTAAACAGTCGTTTTCAAGATTTTCCATGACTATGTCAGCAAATAAGGGAGAGATGGGTGATCCCATAGGTGTGCCAAATATTTGTTTATATATGGTGTCATTAAAAGTGAAAAAGGTGTTATCAAATAAGAATTTAACTGCATTCCGAATTTCATCAAACGGAATTCTGCAATTATTGTGAATGTATGTAAAGCGTCCATCTAAACTTTGTAAAACCGATTCACAAGGAATGTTGGTAAACAAAGAGTTGACATCTAATGATATTAACACATACTCATCAGGAATAACAACCTCTTTTATTTTCTTTTTTAATATGAAACTATTGTCGATATGTGAGTGTGGCACTGGTATGCAGGTTTTTAATTCATTGAGAATAGTTTTTGATAAGAAATGCGTTGGGCTACCAATAGTTGAAATGATCGGTCTTAACGGTATATCGGTTTTATGAATTTTATTCAATGGGGTATTTTCTTACGGCATTCGATCTCACACCCGATTTATCAGCGCATTACCACTGTCATTGGAACCTCGTACGCTCGGGCAGTGTGCGTATCGAAGTGGGCTTCGCGACGGCGCCGATTGTTACAATAAACTGCATTGTCTACGCAGTGTACGATAACGTTTTCAAAATCGATTCCACTCGACAAATTTTAACGGATTTCAGCGCCTAAGTGCAAGAGCAGAAGACGACGGGCCTGCAGAGGCGCTACGTGTCACATTGCCACAGTCATAAAAAGTGGAGGGGGAAGCGTGGCGCTCACATGCGACGCTCTCTCGCGCGTCACTTCGCTTTTTCTCTTACACACGAACACGTGTCTCTACACAAAATGGACTACGTAATCGATATTCAAGGTTTTCGTGATTCGGAAAAAAAGTTTCTGCCAAAGGAAGTAGCTATCCCGTGCCTGCAAAAGAAAATTAGTGATCATTGGATAGTGCAAGCACCGCATAGTTTTGCCGACTTACCGGACGATGTCAAAGTGACAAACACCTTTCTAGCCGTCGAAATTCACGGTGTTCATTGGTTTGACGGCGAAGTAACGCTTCGTCAACTACATCGGCATCTTTACAACATTGTCAGAGTATTGCGAAGAATTTTTGTGCGCGGCGAGGAGAAGGCCCCGTACATCGAAGCGCTTTTCGGACGCAGCGTCATCAACTTGGAAAAATTTAATTCACCATCGTTTAAAAAGCTCAACAAAATGTTCCCAGACAATACACTGTGCGCCACGCATTCAGCCAAAATCATTTTGGCCAAAAAAGAGTTTTGTGCTCTTTACAAAGTTCATCAGCTAAAAAAGTGGCTGCGCTCGATACTTCCTGCAAAATGGAAAGCGCTTCCTAAAGAAAAAGTGGAAAGTGAAATGTTCCTTGCAGCAGTTTACGAGCAAAGAGATACAAATAGTGACAGCAGCGATAATAATGACATATACTACTCAGCCATCGAGGGCGACACATCCTCTGACTGAAAAAAAAAATGAACACGAATGAAATAACGCGAGCCATCTGCGGCCTCTCTGCTAATTCGCTCGGAGTTTATGCAGCCAATCACATACTAAGCCGGTTGAGCCGTCCATCGGCGGTCATTGCAAATCTCGACACAGCGGACAAGCCCGGCTCTCATTGGGTAGCTTTCTACATAGATAGTCATGCAAGAGGTACCTATTTCGATAGTTATGGACTACCACCATCGTCGCGACATCATCTCGATCGACTCAGAAGAAATTGCAAGTGGTTCAGGTGGAACAAGAAGAAGTTGCAAAGTTTCGATTCTAAAGTGTGCGATGAATATTGCGTCATGTTTTTGCATTTTATGTGTAGTGGGTTTACTTTACGAAAATTTTGTAACATCTTTACGACGGATGCTCGCGCCAACGACAAAATAGCTGCTAAATTTTATAACGTTATAAAGAACAAAAAATTAAAAAAAGAAAGACGTGCGTACAATTTCCCGCATGCTACTTCACAAGGGTGCGGCTCGTGCACTCAGGCATGTAGGCCAATGACTCATTATTAATCTCTCTCTCTCTAACTTTAAGATATATTTTGCATTGCTGGGCCTAGATTTGTAAGCTAATATATGTATACGTGATTGTTCATTACTTGTAATATCTTAATACTGAAATGAATCAGCCCTGGTTCAAATGCGATTTTATGTATTCGTATTCAATTTTAAGCATCGCTTGTGTCTGTCTCGGTTAAATCATATGTATTCGTAGTTTGTAAGTTTTTGTCTCTTTTCAAAATTTATATATTCATAGTTTGTAAGTTTATGTATTCATAGTATGTAAGTTTATGTATTCATAGTTTGTAAGTTTGATGGAATAAACAAAAAAATATATAAATCATGTTTTCATTTACAGACCTTTCATTTTCCCACTCCTGAAAAAAAAAAAAAAAATCAGTTAAATTCATTTTCCTCCCGCGAGAGAGTATTCAAAACGTTTTTTTTTATTACGAAATACTTACGCGTGAAAAATTTTATCATCATATACACATTTTCTTCACGCGTAACTTAAAAATCGTTGAACAAAGAACGCATTTATGGCGGGGGTGAAGTGTTCTTAGAACCACTAAACGCAGTTATCGGGTACAACCATAAATAGTTACATGTCGCGGCACGCATTTCCTTCTCACAAAACAAAGAATGCATTCATGTGAAAAATTTATCATGTATACGCTTTGACTCGTAATCAGTTAAACACACGCACACACACATATCGTAAAATCGAGAGCACACTCTTGAAACTGTCCGTTAAATTTGTTGAACAATTGACGCATTCATGGCCAGGGTGAACTGTGCTTAGAACCACTTAACGCTGTTATCGGGTACGTGCCACAGCACGCATTTCCTTCTCACGAAAATCTTTGTCGAGAGTACGTGATTGAAAACGCTAAACAATGGACGCATTCATAACGACAATTATTGGAAACGCTTTCGACAGTCATTGGGTACAACCATAAACCTAATATTTTTCTCGCCACCTTTCCCCACCATCGGGTACGTTGCGTCATACACGTGCTCTCATTGGCTGCGCCGCCATCCCCCACTCTTGGCGTTCCCTACCACCTCTCGAGACGCACACCCAAACGAATAGCGCAACCGACGACGTTACGTCAGTCTAGTAGAACACGCAGCACCAGCAGCACCAGCAGTCAAATCAGCTGTAGAAAGCACGCCTCAGTATTTCTTCACACACACACACACACACACACACACACACACACACACACACACACACACACACACACACACACACACACACACACACACACACACACACACACACACACACACACACACACACACACACACACACACACAAAGTGTACTCGTACAACGACATTGCTTCAGCCATGAGCATTAGTATTTCTTTTTTAAAACAAGTTTGTGACAGCTATTTCAAAATGAATCACGACGATCTTCCGCAAAACTTGCTTTTTAACACACGTTACGCGCTCAATAAGTCTCACTCGAAATTTGCATACCTTGAATTGCAATATTACGGTGGGCATTTCCGTGCAGTGATTCAATTCGGTGGTGATACTTCGCCACGCAAATACGTAACAATGGAAATCACAGCGTGGGAGGAATTCACCACACATTTTCCTGCAGTAATGTATCATCTGTACGGGCACAAGCAGGAGTTTACAAAAATCGACCTAACTGAGCACGAGATTAATTTGACTACCGCTTATAACTCGAGAGTACTGGGAATCAATCAGAAAAAGAGAACAGTGGAGCCTGTGTCATTACGGAGCCGGCGCCGGTATCAGCATGAGGCGCAAGATTGGGATACCAACGACGGATTGCGCATCGATACAGAGTCAATCATCACGGCCGTCGACGCAGATGACAACGACGATGACGAGAGTGCACCGGCGCGAAAGAAGAGAAAAGTTGAGAGTCTTCTAAGTGTTGTGATCATGCGACGTACTTTTCTAATATTAAAAAGCATGCGCGAGTGTATAGAGTTTCGTCTTCGCGAGTTAGAGGATACGTTCACGTATGTTAATGTCATGTATGATGTAATGATAGACAGTTTGAAAATGCACGAGAACAGTCGCGAACTTGATAAATGTTTCGACGGGTCCACATTTCTTAAACTTTTCAACGACCACAAAGACGAATTAATATCTAATGTAAAAAACCGGATGATTTATTCAAACTTTGGTAATTCGAATGTGGATAGACTATTTGTAGAAATAAAATGTCTTTATTTACCGACACTAGAAAAATATGTATACGAGACTGTTAATAATTAATCACTAAATACAAATTTTAATTGAATTGCCTTCTTCTTCATTATTTTATAGCCTCTACTCTTCCGCTCTATCCCCATCCACCATCAATCACTTGGCCTTACATATAAGCTAATAGTAGCATCGGCGCGAGAGCAGAAGGACTGCAACCTTCACAGAGCACACATCATGGGTCCGCCATTTAGCAAGTAGACATCAGAGGATAAACAGCCTCTCATAGATAAAGAAAAGAAAGATTATTCGTCGACGGATAAAGATTCATCGCGATATAAATCTTTTTTCACCAATACCAATTCCTTTCCCAACAAACAAGGTTATTCACGATGTAATTAAAACTTAACACAAAAACGGCCCTTTTCAGGGCCATAAACTCATTATTACGTATACTAAACTATTTCTTATACTTTGACCACTTGGGACCCCCGCTGCGCAGTTCGACGGACCAACGATGGAGTAGGGATGCTGACGCATACCTGCACCACACAAAGGATCTCTCTCTCTCTCTCTCTCTAGTACATGGACTGTTATGGCGCGTACCCCCTCTCTCTCACTCTCTCTCTCTCTCTCTCTCTCTCTCTCTCTCTCTCTGTGGGTGGATGTGTGGATGTGGGTGTGTGTGTGTGTGGGGTGGGTGGGTGGGTGGGTGCGAGCGCCATCTCTCTCTGTGGGTGGGTGGGTGGATGTGTGCGTGCGTTCTCTCTCTCTCTCTCTCTCTCTCTCTCTCTCTCTCTCTAGTACATGGACTGGTATAGCGCGTATCATATTACACAGAGGTGTCAAGAGGGTATAACTGTTATGTAAACAGTAGCTAATTACCAATTGCTAATGGGTGGCTTGTTTACAAAACAGTAGCGGTTTTGAAAACAATAGCCCCATTGACATGGGCCCTTAACATGGGTCATTAGCTACAGTGCAGCTACTGTTTACATAACACTTAACTTAATGACCCCACCCGCGGCGCCGCCACGGGGCGCCCCCCCCCACCCCCCTTGTAATATGATATATCTCGCTATACCAGTCCATATACTAATCTTAACCTCCCTCGGGGTGGAGCTGTCCGAATGACACCTCTTTCCCGGTGTCATCGGCGCATCGTCGTCTGAACGGCCTCCTCTGGAGTCCCTCCTATGACGGCGCCATGCCGCTCCGAGGGGTTCTTCCTGTGCTTGTTACCTGTCTTATCCCCTTCAATGGGAGACAGACCCCGGATTTGGGGATGGCGGTATTGGTGTCCAAAAGTGCATTCGCCGGTCCATCCTCTCCTACCGGAGCCATCTCCCCGGAAGAAGTAACGTTGTAAGCAACGCCGGTATTGTCGACGGCCTGCAAATGCTGCCCGGACGCCCTGCCGTCTTCACTACCTGTCGCCCCCTCGGTATTACCATCCGATTGGCCAGACCCCCGAGCGGTGGATGCATTTTCCGATGCCTCGTACCTTTGTTGAGAGCTAGGGAGCCCAACCTTACGTTTGACACATTTATACTTTTTTCTTTCTTTTCTTTACTCATTTTGGGTATGTGGGTGGGCTGAATTGGATCTCTATGTGTGGGTGGTCGGCTTAGCCCCCCATCCACGACCGAGCATGAGGAGAACGAGAAAGCGCCCTACGGATGCCACCCAGGCCGAGGGCGTGGCCTTGGACATAGCATCCCCCCTCATGCAGCATGATCCTATCTGGATGCCATTCAGCACTGCTACACAAGGGGAGATTTTACACCGGCTGATAGGGTAGCCAGAGCAGATTGGCTAGATAGCTTCGGGCCCCTGTACTATCCGGCGGCCTGGGAGTGTCATCCACAGTTTTAGGCTGTACCCTCGCCCTCGACCCGAAAACAGCGCCCTTCAGTGCCCTCGCCACCCGCCCGGTCACAGAGGTAGGTAACCCGCAGTTTGTGTGTATCTGTGGTGTGTATGAAGAGTGTACATTCGTGTGAAACGGGGTCGCCGCCCCGATGCCCGTTGGTGATTAGATGCACCCAGCCAGACTGAACCACCACAACCACGACTGGAGGGCTACTTCTTGGTTGGCTGAGAGGGCTGCTGTCCTGCCTCGGATTCAGCTGAGGCGGTCTTGTCCCGGGGGCTGCCCCCTACAGCCACTTGGACAGTATCCGTCGACACCGCCTCCCAATCGCCTGGACTGACCCCTACCGGGATCGCCTCATTCATACAGGACAAGAACTTTCAGAAGCCTCCCCACCAGGACGCGCACCTACATCCAGCTACGTGACACTCGTCAAGGACCTGCAGCGCCTAGGGGAGGGGGTATATATATACCTATAAATATATATATATATATATATATATATATATATGTGCTGAACAATTGGGCACTTTGAGGAGAAATTTCTATATATACGTATATGAATTAGACACTTCGAGGAGATTTGGCACTTTGAAGAGATTTTTGGCACTTTGAGGAGTTCTATAAGTATGCGAATTGGGCACTTTGAGGAGGCGCGAGAATTTCGGTACCCAGAGAGGGGTTGATTTCTTTAGTCACGCTGACTGTACTCTGGGCGTCGAGACCCTAGCTCCTCAAAGTGCCCAATTATACTATGTGTATATATATATATATATATATATATATATATATATATATATATATATATATAGACACACTTATCGGGGTTTATTAAGCCCAACCCTGTATATTAGTACCTACAGCCGAGAGTTCCCTATGGCAAGTGACTAAAGAAATAATGGACCCTGTTGGTATAGACTCTAGGTCGGGCCGCATAAACCCCTATATTTAGAAATATTATGAAGCCCGGGCTGCATAATCAAAATCGGGCTCGATAAACCCCTATATATAAAAAAGCGGGCTTTATAAACCCCTTTCGAGAAATGTATATGTATATATGTATATATATTTCTTTTACCAGATTTATGGAGCCCTTTTATACACATGAGCATATTTATGGAGCCCGTTTTCTTTTATGGAGCCCGGGTCCCATAAAATATTCTTATACGGCGTTTATGGAGCCCGATCTAGAGTTTCTATACCCAGAGAGGGATTATTTCTTTAGTCACTTGTATACGGGAACTCTGGGCGTAGGTACTAATATACAGGGATGGGCTCCATAAAGGGGTTAAGTGATAATTATATATATATATATATATATATATATATATATATATATATAAGAAAAAATAGCTAAATATAATTTCTTTCATTACAATGTAGTAACAAGCATGCAATTTTACATCTGTTTATAAAAGTAGCTTAAATATGAAAGAATGTTGGCATCTGCATAAATGTTGAAACTATCAATGCCGATCTTATTTACATTACTTTTTGGATTTTGTGAGTGAGAACGGATCAATGGCAAGTTATTATTATATAAATTAAGAGTATGATGAAAATTCCTGTCATAATAAAGGTGAAAAATTTATCATTGCAAATTGTGAAAGAAAAAGCTTTAAATTAAAGCAGTGGGAAAACATTAGTATACTTATTATATGAAATTTTTTTACACTACATGCTGAAAGTTCGATTTCTCACACGCTTGAATAAAAAAGCATGCGCTATATTAACCTTTGCACACGGGTCGAAAAATACTATTCGATACATGAGCAAGAAAATGATTTTCGTGATCCTCGTGTATCTTGTTTACCATTGCTTCGCTCGGGCGCAAACGTCCACATGAGGTTAGAATAACTTTTTCACATTGGTATCGAAATGCATACTATGATTGTAAACTATGTAATATAAAAGTTTAGTTGTAGAAGTTGCAGAATCACTCACAAAACCTAAATGGTAATCTAGAGAATATCAGCATCGATAAATTTTACCAAACACTTGCATAAGATGTAACTGTATCAGTAGTCAGTTTCGTGCTCCTTGGTTTTCAGTAGTACCACGAGGATGACGTGTATATTTGGAGACAAGCTGTCCCAGTTAATAAGTCTCACTTTGCGAGTGAGTTCTTATCTCTTTTAACATCATGTGACTAGACCCCTGGTGCCAATCAAGCTTCATAATAACTGTTGCTGTCTCTTCAGCTGGTGAGTATTCTTCCAATATCATACTATTGAGATTGTTGCTTCAGCCACATACTTTTCTTTCAGCAGAGGCAAACTGGATTATGAAGTTGTGGGTTGCACACGTGGCTAGACTCCAAATGCGTTTACATGGCAATTTTGTTTGAAACAGCTATCTTTTCAACTACTGTTTGTCTTATTCTTTTACACGCCATGCAATGAGTGATTCTAGTCAAAAACTAATCCTTTTCTTTATATTACAGGTACGGTATTATAGCATGTGAGACAGATAACGGTCTGCAAGGTACAAGGGGGTGCAAGAGGAGCCGCCAAGAGGTCAATACGCCTGGGGCTGCCTGAGCTCCTATTACCACTACCCGATTGTCGTTGGAGCCTACAGAGAGCTCGCATACTCTTTATTAACAGTCTTATGTTGCTAAAAATACATTGTAAGTAAGTTCTTATGGTTAGAGGATTGATGTACGCTGTTCATCAGAGCCTTTCCTAAATCTGAGCTTTCTGTGTAGGTTATATGCAACTCACGACTTCATAATCCAGTCGGCCTCTGCTGAAAGAAAAGTATGTGGCTGAAGCAACAATCTCAATAGTATGATATTGGAAGAATACTCACCAGTATATATATATATATATATATATATATATATATATATATATATAAACTTGTATAACGTTAGTTCCCAGGACTCCATGTTACTGAATACCTATACGTGACTAAAGAAATAATGTCTTATGGGGGTCGATGTCCTCAAAACTAACGTTAAACATATGAGGCGTTTCGCCTCAACTCTCCCAGCGCGGCGCGCGAGCGTCAAATCATGCTATTTTCAAGTCGTGTTTACGATATCAATATGAATTTCAAAAAATTATGTGATAAGCGTTTCCGACGTATTTTTTCCTCAGCTTTCCAATGGTGTAAGTGGTTTTTCCGAAATTTTCCATTTTCAACCTCAAAAAGTATAAAACATACTATATCTCGGAAAGTATATTTTTAATATTTTTTTTATCATCTAGATCGAAAGCTGAGCATTTTTTACGTCGGAAAGGATTTTTTGCAAAATTTGCTCGAATGTTTTTCTTAGAGAAATAGAACGCGAAAGAGCAGACGCAGCGTCTCCTTCGTGCGCGGTATGCGGCGCGCTGTACACCGCGTGGACTAGATGTATTTCGCTCTCTAGTAACCTTATTATTTTTATTTATCATTTTTAATTCTTTATGGAATATCTTTTTGCACTTCGAATTTCACTTATATGCACGATTGACATTTTCATAGGTTATTTCGCAAAAAAAAAAACCGCTGCCAATTCTTTGGCACTTAGCTTCCTCAAACTAATTCATCGTTTCCTAATTAAAAATTGAAATTCTGAAAATACATTTTTCATAAAAAGGAATGCTAAAGAATTTCAATAATACTTTGAACCGATGCGTCTTATATCAGTTTCTTGCAAAATAGTATATTACGTACCTATTTTAAAAAAAGCTTTGACAGACCACCAAGTTTAAAAAAAATTGAGATTAAAAAGAGGTAAAAGAAGGGGCTAAAAATGGCACTATTAATACGTTTTGATATTTTAATTTTCTACATTATATAAAAATATTAAAATGATAGTTCTCGAAAATAAATGTATAATATATATTCATATAGATAATCACTTAAAATTGCAATACAATATTGCCACCAACAAGTGTAATAAGTAACAGTTAAAATTTCAAGTCGATAAATAAATTATTTTTTGAGATATTAATTTTTTAAATATAAAAAAGTTTTCATTAATAACAAATGACAGAGTGAAGATATTTTAAATTTTAAATTTAAAAAAAAGAAAATGTAGGTAATTTGAATACCTTTTAAGAGAAGTATATTATTTTATGTAATAATTACTATAAGATACGAAAAAATAAAAAAAACTAAAAATTCAAAATCGTTTTTTGGTTATAAAACAAAAGAAAATCAATAAAATCCCAAATCCATCAGGGTGCTTTCCTTTTGCCGCAAGACGAAGCGAATAAGCTTTACCCGACGAAAATCGGTTGATTAGTTTCGGAGATATTAAGAGTTGAAATATACACACACACACACGCACACACACACATACATCCACGAAATCAAAAATCATCAAAATCAAATAATATACACATATACCACCATAAAACATCTTTTTGAAGACTTTTTTTCGAAAATTTTTTTCACCGTTACAAAGCTTCCTCTTTGAGGAAGCAAAAACATTACAATCAATTTGAAATAGCAGACGCAACGCTTCTCACTTACGTTTTACCCGATAGGTGGCTTGCGTATAGAAAATTTTTGCCCGAGAGTAATTTGTTGTATCCAATTATATAAGTCTGATGAATTTTCGATCTCTGTTATCCTTGAAATTGTTAAAGAATTTTAACGCTGTTTCCGTTATATTTGTGTTCTTCGTGTGTTTGCTGATTAAATCATAATTTATTTTTGGTTTATTTATTGCATTTATTTTCTCGCTACTGAAATGGATCCAGCTTTGAAGCTGAAATGCATAAATCCTTTTAATAAAATTAATCACTCTGTGCGTAAAAATTTGTCGAATTTTCCTTCAATATTTAGGAGTGCGTATCCCCTCGTACCAGAAAATGCGAAAATTTGTTCCAACTGTCAACGTCAACTTTATAAACATAAGTTAGATTTACCTTCATGCGATGCCAAAAAAGCTAAAATTGAATGTACTGATGAATATCATAAAGCAGGCGTGGCAGTTCTCAACCAATTAAAAAAAAATTTTTAGAATCACCGGGTAAGGAAGATAAAATTCAGCTACTCACGCTTGCTCCTGATTTTTGGTCTCGCAGAGACTTAATCAGAGAGTTCGGTTGTACTGAGTGGGAAGCTCGAGAAGCGAAAAAGTTAGTAACTGAAAGTGGAATTTTTTCAAAACCTGAAAAGAAAAGGGGCAAAATATTTCCAGTTGAAAGTGTAGATTCAGTTAAACGTTTTTATGAGAGGGACGATATTAGTCGTGTAATGCCCGGATTAAAAGATTGTATATCTGTTAAGCAGGATAATGGTAAAAGAGAACATGTACAGAAAAGGTTACTACTTGGTAATTTACGTGAAATTTATTGTTTATTTAAAAAAGAGCATGAATCTGTTAATATTGGCTTCACTAAATTTACTCAATTGAGGCCGCCGCATTGTGTTCTAGCGGGAAGCAGTGGTACGCATAATGTATGCGTATGTGTACACCACGAAAATATCAAGCTGATGTTAAATGCTATTAATTTACAGAGTTTAACTGAAGGTACTCGACTATTTCTTAAAAACTACCACGATTGCATCCAAGCAATCGTATGTAGTAATGCTAGTTCGAAATGTTACTTGGAAGACTGTTAGGTAGATTGCCCCAATATGCCTGTATTACGGAAACATTTGCTTGAATGTTTTGAGAGAAATGATATTTTTCAAATACAGTATGAGTCATGGCTTCAGACAGATCGTTGCACAATAGTATCTACAACTGTAAATGTTTATGAATTCATGAACATACTGGGAGAAAAATTAATAAAATTTAAAACTCATGACTTCTTTGCGAAAGAACAATATCTTTTCTTAAGCGATTTGAAAAAAAACCTTCAAAAAGGAGAATTCCTTGTTTGTTGTGATTTTGCAGAAAACTATGCGTTTATAGTGCAAAATTCAACACAATCGTTCCACTGGAACAATAATCAAGCAACAGTTTTTACAACAGTGGTATATTATAACGAAAATCAAGATCTTAAACATATAAGCATTGCTATAATTTCTGATAATCTAAATCACGATACTGTTGCTGTTTATGAATATCAAAAAATTATAATATCGTATTTAAAAAGTAATTTCATAGTCAAGAAAATTTATTACTTAACTGATGGAGCAGGTCAGCATTTTAAGAACAAGTCTACCTTCGAAAATCTTCTGTTTCATCAAAAAGATTTTGGAGTTCCTGCTGAATGGCATTTTCATGCAACAGCGCACGGTAAAGGTGCGTGCGATGGTATAGGCGCAAATTTGAAAAGAGGGGCGAAAAGAGCAAGTCTTCAACTCTCTTCGAGTAATCATATTTTAACACCAGAAGACCTTTACAACTGGGCTTTACGTAATTGCAAAGAAACTAAAGTTTTTTACAGCACTAAAGAGACCTATGAAAAAGCCGTTTTGAAACTAAAATCAAGGTTAAGTAAAATTAAATCTATACCAGGAACTTTACAGTACCATGCCGTTATTCCAATGAATAAAACAACATTAATACTAAAAAAAACGTCAAGTTCAGAATATCAAATCTTCCCTAAAAAACCCGTAAAACAAAACAAAATAAAATTATCTACTTTAAAAAAAAGAATTATTAATATAAATACTAGTTTATTGTTGCTATTATTAAGGAAATCAAAATTTTAAGTGGTTGTTAGAGAGCCAAATGCATCTAGTCCACGCGGTGTACAGCGCGCCGAAAACCGCGCGCGAAGGAGACGCTGCGTCTGCTCTTTCGCGTTCTGTTTCTCTAAGAAAACATTCGAGCAAATTCTGAAAAAAATCCTTTCCGACGTAAAAAATGCTCAGCTTTCGATCTAGGGGGTAAAAAAAATATTAAAAATATACTTTTCGAGATATAGTATGTTTTATACTTGTTGGGGGGGGAAAATGGAAAATCTCGGAAAAACCACCTACGCCATTGGGAAGCTGAGGAAAAAATACGTCGGAAACGATTATCACATAATTTTTTGAAATGCATATTGATATCGTAAACACGACTTGAAAATAGCATGATTTGACGCTAGCGCGCCGCGCTGGGAGAGTTGAGGCGAAACGCCTCATATGTAGATTCAGGGACTGTCCCCAAAACTAACAAATGTCCCCGAAACCAACGTTAAACATCTGGAATGTCCTGGAAACTAACATAAAACATAAATATATATATATACTGTATATATATATATATATATATATAATTATCACTTAACCTCTTTATGGAGCCCATCCCTGTGTATTAGTACCTACGCCCAGAGTTCCCGTATACAAGTGACTAAAGAAATAATCCCGCTCTGGGTATAGAAACTCTAGATCGGGCTCCATAAACGCCGTATAAGAATATTTTATGGGACCCGGGCTCCATAAAAGAAAACGGGCTCCATAAATATGCTCATGTGTATAAAAGGGCTCCATAAATCTGGTAAAAGAAATGTATAGCGGTGTACTAAGTTATATATATATATTTATGTTTTATGTTAGTTTCCAGGACATTCCAGATGTTTAACGTTGGTTTCGGGGACATTTGTTAGTTTTGGGGACAGTCCCTGAATCTACATATGATTAACGTCAGTTTTGAGGACATCGGCCCCCATAAAAGACATTATTTCTTTAGTCACGTATAGGTATACAGTAACATGGGGTCCTGGGAACTAACGTTATACAAGTTTTTTTATATATATATATATATATATATATAAATATATGAAACGCTAGTTATGCAGACACTTTCCGAAATTTAAATAGACTTATGCAGACAGAGACCGACTTATGCAGACGTCAGCATAAGTAGAGAGATTATTTCTTTAGTCACGCTAGACTTGTGCAGACACTTGTATAAACGGTACTACACTTATGCAGACAGGTCACGTGGTCTTATACATTGGTGTCAGCATAAGTCCATGTTTATATGATTATATATATATATATATATATATATATATATATATATATATATATATATATATATATATATACAGCGTGTCCAAAAAGTCTGGAAACACCCAAATAATTTCTCAGCTGAATTACTATTGGAAAATGTTAAGATCGCCTTTGTAGTAATTTTTTACGAGGAATCCAATGGTGACCTTGGATTCGACCTTGGACCTCATTTTTGAGGTTATTTCAAGGTCAACCTCATTTTTTAAATGGTAACCCCTATTTTTTATAGCGGAATCTGAAAGAGCGGAAAATTTTACGTCCGGATATGTATTAAGGTATGAGGTTGAGGTTGCCCCCAGAGGTCAAATTGAGGTCAAAGTATGATTTCTTAAAAATTTCGCGAGTTCAGTGGTAAAACAAAACAAACAAAGGTAAGGTTTGGTAAGTTCGAACGAAGACTTGAAGGTGACCTCTGATTCGACCTTGAACCTCATTTTGAGCCTCATTTTTGAGGTTATTTCGAGGTCAACCTCATTTTTTTAAATGGTAACCCCTATTTTTTTAGCGGAATCGGAAAGAGTGTGAAACTTTACGTCCAAACATGTACTCAGAACATAGTTCAAGAAGGACCTTGACGTTCATTTGAAGGTCATTTAAACTTAATGACGGTCTGATCTTGTGTAAACTTTTTAATTTTTTTAAACAGTCTAACATCTTATTTCAAGTGCTCGAATTATTTTCCATCCACTTTTTGATAGTAACCTAATCGATGATCGAAAACACCAACAGTATTTTTGATCATTTCAGTAGGAATGAGAGCTGATTCACTGTAAAATTTTTTGAAGCGTTTAAATATTTAACATTGTTACTTGTTATTTTTCGTATGGTTAGAGTGACAATAAACTATTATTCATTCCATAACCACCACAGAAAAGGGTTGGTCATCTTTCAAACATATTTTTTGAAAATTAAAAGTTCTTTTTATTTTCAACTCAAAAAGTATTTTTGGATAAGGTCTACTACGAAGAGTAATAAAAATGAATAAACTCACTGATAGAGAAAGAATAACGATTCTCATGATGAGAGGTTGGGGATACATGCAGCGATCTTATAGGGCCGTAAGAGATATTTTTAATGCTTCATTTAGGGTTGGTGGAACTCCACTATCATTTTCAACAGTTCAAAAAACTGTTAGAAGGTTTGAAAATACCGGCACTATCAGCGATTTACCTCGATCAGGCAGACCAATGTCAGCAGGTAACGAAGAGAAATCTTTAGATGTTGTGTTAACATTCACCGAAGATCCGCATACTTCCGTTCGTAGAGCTGCTCAAGTGCACGAAAAAGTAAATCATCTATTCATAACATACTAAAGAGAGAGAAGTTCCATCCATTTAAAGTAACGCTAATACACAAGTTAAATGAAGATGATTTCGATCGTCGCGTTGAATTCTGTGATGATATGATGGCACGCATCGTACAAAATCCAAATTTTCCATCAAATATAGTCTTCTCAGATGAAGCTACATTTCAACTTGACTCAAGCGTAAATAGGCATAACTGTAGATATTGGGCAGTTGAAAACCCTCATTGGGCAAGAGAAGCCAAGTCACAATATCCACAAAAATTAAATGTCTGGGCTGGAATATTAAATAATAGGATTATAGGACCATTTTTTATTGATGGCAATTTAAATGCAGAAAAGTATGAAACTATGTTACGGAATCAAATTGTTCCTGCTATAAGAGAAATAGCTGGAGAGGACTTTAATAACACATGGTATCAACAGAACGGTGCAGCAGCTCATTATGCACGAAACGTTCGCACATACTTAGATACAGTATTCATTAATCGATGGATAGGACGAAGAGGTGCAATTGAATGGCCAGCTAGGTCCCCCGATTTAACGCCTCTAGATTATTTCTATTGGGTTTATCTGAAGGATCGTGTATTCAAAACAAAACCCTTAAACTTAGATGAATTACGTGAAAGGATCATTGATGAATCAGCTCTCATTCCTACTGAAATGATTGAAAAGGCTGTTGGTACTTTCTATCATCGATTAGGTTACTGTCAAGAAATGAATGGAGAACAGTTCGAGCACTTGAAATAAGATGTTATACTGTTTAAAAAAATCAAATGTGAGAGGCAAGGGGACTCACGTAAATCAAGCGCCCCATCGTGAGAGGCAAGGGGACTCACGTAAATCAAGCACCCCATCGTGAGAGGCAAGGGGACTCACGTAAATCAAGCGCCCCATCGTGAGAGGCAAGGGGACTCACGTAAATCAAGCACCCCATCGTGAGAGGCAAGGGGACTCACGTAAATCAAGCACCCCAAAGGGAACAGATTTTACTACGTCCACGTCGTTGTTCCTGGGTAACGCTAAATGTAAAAAATTGAACTTGACATGACTTTTAAGGACAATGTCAAGGTCACCATTAGATTTCTCGTTGAAAACTACTAAAGAATTAACCTCGCTCAGTGTGATAAAAAGTTTACACAAGATCAGACCGTCATTAAGTTTAAATGACCTTCAAATGAACGTCAAGGTCCTTCTTGAACTATGTTCTGAGTACATGTTTGGACGTAAAGTTTCACACTCTTTCCGATTCCGCTAAAAAAATAGGGGTTACCATTTAAAAAAATGAGGTTGACCTCGAAATAACCTCAAAAATGAGGCTCAAAATGAGGTTCAAGGTCGAATCAGAGGTCACCTTCAAGTCTTCGTTCGAACTTACCAAACCTTACCTTTGTTTGTTTTGTTTTACCACTGAACTCGCGAAATTTTTAAGAAATCATACTTTGACCTCAATTTGACCTCTGGGGGTAACCTCAACCTCATACCTTAATACATATCCGGACGTAAAAGTTTCCGCTCTTTCAGATTCCGCTATAAAAAATAGGGGTTACCATTTAAAAAAATGAGGTTGACCTTGAAATAACCTCAAAAATGAGGTCCAAGGTCGAATCCAAGGTCACCATTGGATTCCTCGTAAAAAATTACTACAAAGGCGACCTTAACATTTTCCAATAGTAATTCAGCTGAGAAATTATTTGGGTGTTTCCAGACTTTTTGGACACGCTGTATATACAGGGTGGACCAAAAGTACCGGAACGACAAAATAACTCGGCGGGATTGTATTTTAAGAGAAAAAGCTTAAAACAAAAGATATAGGATTTTTTCTTGGCTATTCGACGGGACGGTGATAATGACCATGACCTTGACCATAACCTTGAATGTAATTTCAAGGTCAAGTTAATTTCTTTAAATGGGAACCCATAATTTTCACCTCAGAAATGAAAATAGCGGGAAATTTTACGTCCGAATGTGACCTTGACCATGACCTCAGCCTTGACCTTGAAGGTTATTTGAAGGTTAAATTGGTTTTTTCAGTGGGAACCCATAATTTTCACCTCAGAAATGAAAAGAGCGGAAAATTCTACGTCCGAGTATGACCTCGACCATGACCTCCACCGTGACCTTGAAGATTGTTTCAAGGTCAAATTTTTTTTTTTCAGTGGGAACCCATATCTTGTATTCAATAACCATGAGTGACCACAATTTACGTTTGATGACCATAAGTGACCGTTACTGGCTGGGTAGATCTGCGGTTATCCACCAGTGGCCAAGAATAAATTAGCTTGCCTTCGGTGACCATCACTAACCATAAGCGACCAAAATTTACCTCTGATGACCATTAATGACCGTCAATGACTGAGTAGACCTTCAGTTATCGTTAGTGGCCATTAATTAATTCGTTTGCCTTCAGTGACCATCAATAACCATGAGTGACCAAAATTTACCTTTGATGACGCTCAGTGACCGTCAATGACTGGGTAGATCTGCGGTTATCCACCAGTGGCCAAGAATAAAATAGTTTGCCTTCGGTGACCATCACTAACCATAAGTGACCAAAATCTACCTCTGATGACCACTAATGACCGTCAATGACTGAGTAGACCTTCAGTTATCGTTAGTGGCCATTAATTAATTCGTTTGCCTTCAGTGACCATCAATAACCATGGGTGACCAAAATTTACCTTTGATGACGCTCAGTGACCGTCAATGACTGGGTAGATCTGCGGTTATCCACTAGTGGCCATAAATGAATTCAAAGTTAGATACCTTTGATTTTTGGAATTTCAACACTAATTCTTTAGTTAATTGGACTCACTTTTTCCGAAAAAGCAGCAAATGGTAATTCTGGATATTTTGTTAGCAGTTGGTCTGACTGTTAGTGATACTGCCCTTGTAGTTGGCGAAATTATTTATTCATGTAGCTGTCGCTTCTTCGAAAGTTCTGTTTAGAATAGGTGAGAAGCAGAGAAAGTTTTTGCTGGCTGTTATTCCACCTATCCTCCACAGAATAGTCAGCGAGATTTCCTGCGTGTCCTGTTTCGTTTATGAATAGTCCTTTTCTGGATATTTGAAGGGTTGCCGAGTCTTAATTTTGTAGCCATTTTCTTCCAAATGGCTCCTCTAACGGAACAAGAGAGGGGTTACAATTTTGATGATGAGAGGGTGGGGAGATAGCAGAGATCGTACAATGAAGTGCGAATATTATTTAATGAAACCTTCCGTAATGACGAGAAAGGAATTTCGATGTCAACTGTTTTCCGTACTGTGCACCGATTTGAAGAAACTGGGGTTAATAAAAATCGTCCGAAATCTGGAAGACCAGTTTCCGCGACGTCAGAAGAAAGTCAGTTTGAAGTAGCGCAAGCATTCGTTGAAAATCCCCATTTGTCAAGTAGAAAAGCAATCCAAGAACTTGAAATGAGTCGAACATCAATTAGAAGGAATTTAAAAATTATCACATTTCATCCGTACAAAATTCATATTCTTCAACAGCTAAGCGAGGATGATTTCGATCGCAGAATAGAGTTCTGTGAAATTATGATGCAAAGAGTCAATGGCAACCCCAATTTCCTTTTTAATATCGTATTTTCGGATGAAGCTAGTTTCGAACTGACCGGTAAAGTCAATCGTCAAAACTGTAGATACTGGAGTAATGAAAACCCTCATTGGTTGTATGAGGGTCATACACAATCACCTCAAAATTTGAACGTATGGGCAGGGCTTTATAACAATCGAATAGTAGGGCCATTTTTTATTGATGGGAATTTGAATAGCAATAAATACTTGCAACTTCTGGTAGAACGTATTGTTCCGACCATACAGGAGATCGCTGGTAATAATATCAATCGTGTATGGTTTCAACAGGATGGAGCGCCTGCCCATTATGGGGTAATTGTCAGAGATTATTTGAATATTACGTTCCCAAATCGCTGGATTGGTAGGAGAGGCGCAATTGAATGGCCAGCAAGGTCACCGGACCTAGCACCAAACGATTATTTTCTTTGGGGGTACATAAAAAGCAAAATTGATTATACCAAACTACGTGATCTGAATCAATTAAGGCAGCGAATAGTTGACGTGTGTGCTCAGACACCACCAGACATGATTAGACGTGCCATTGAGAATTTCTATTTTCGCTTAGCACACTGTCAGACTGTTGAAGGGAAACATTTTGAGAATGAATTGTAAATTGACTGGCCGGGGTCTCTCACCCTTGCCTTGACTGGCCGGGGTCTCTCACCCTTGCCTTGACTGTCCGGGGTATTTCACCCTTGCCTTGACTGGCTGGGGTCTCTCACCCTTGCCTTGACTGGCCGCGGTCTCTCACCCTTGCCTTGACTGGCCGGGGTCTCTCACCCTTGCCTTGACTGGCCGGGGTATTTCACCCTTGCCTTGACTGGCTGGGGTCTCTCACCCTTGCCTTGACTGGCCGCGGTCTCTCACCCTTGCCTTGACTGGCCGGGGTGTTTCACCTTTGCCTTGACTGACCGAGGTCTCTCACCCTTGCCTTGACTGGCCGGAGTCTCTCACCCTTGTCTTGACTGGCCGGAGTCTCTCACCCTTGCCTTGACTGGCCGGAGTCTCTTACCTTTAAAGGTCATGGTCAAGATATGGTCAAGGTCATACTTAGACGTAGAATGTTCTGCTCTTTCCATTTCCGGGGTCAAAAATATGTATGGGTTCCCACTGAAAAAAAATTTGACCTTCAAATAATCTTCAAGGTCAAGGCTGAGATCATGGTCAAGGTCACATTCGGACGTAAAATTTTCCGCTCTTTTCATTTCTGAGGTGAAAATTATGGGTTCCCACTGAAAAAACCAATTTGACCTTCAAATAACCTTCAAGGTCAAGGCTGAGGTCATGGTCAAGGTCACATTCGGACGTAAAATTTTCCGCTCTTTTCATTTCTGAGGTGAAAATTATGGGTTCCCACTGAAAAAACCAATTTGACCTTCAAATAACCTTCAAGGTCAAGGCTGAGGTCATAGTCAAGGTCACATTCGGACGTAAAATTTTCCGCTATTTTCATTTCTGAGGTGAAAATTATGGTTTCCCATTTAAAGAAATTAACTTGACCTTGAAATTACATTCAAGGTTATGGTCAAGGTCATGGTCATTATCACCATCGAATAGCCAAGAAAAAATCCTATATCTTTTGTTTTAAGCTTTTTCTCTTAAAATACAATCCCGCCGAGTTATTTTGCCGTTCCGGTACTTTTGGCCCACCCTGTATATATATTATGTAGACGTTTCAAAAAAGTGTCAGTCGCAGCCCCCCCTCACTCGCCCCCCTCACGCCACCTCACTCCCCTCTCCCCCCACCTCACCTCCACCTCGCGCCCCTCACTCCCCCCTCGCGCCCCCTCACCCCCTCCTCAGCGTCCTCCTCAACACCCCTCAGCGCCCCCTCAAAATAACGGAAAAATGTGATTATTTACATGTGTTTTGAGAATGGGAGCCACCCTTCACCGCGCCCCCTCGCCCCCCTCACGCCACCTCACCCCCCCCCCGCGCCACCTCGCCCCCACCTCGCGCCCCCTCACCCCCTCCTCAGGCACCCCCCAAATAATTTCATTATTTGAATAGTTTTGGTCTAATATCAAGTAATATCCTTTGTCGATTTCAACCTTTTTTTCTAAAAAATTACAACCATTTTCTAAAATTTCTAAATTTGGAAATATTTTTAGAAGAATATCCTTTTAAATCTATAAATAAATTATATCCTTACAGGATACAAATAGAATGTGATTAAAAGGATTCCAAGTTAAAACTTATGATAATAGTCAAGGACCTTCAAACTTTAACAAAAAGGAAACACAAAAAGGTGGAAGAACACTAAGCAAAGCTAGATTGCTGTACAGCAAGGCTTATGTTAATAGTCAAGGTTTCTTGGCTCAGCTTATTATATATATTTAGTGTTATTGATGTTATATGTATTACTATCGTGTATATATGTTTCTATACTATAATGTTGTGTATAATTAACAGTTTTCCACGCTACCCTAGAGGTACTGTTAATAGGCGCGTTGGATTTTTTTTTAAGTGGTATCCTTCGCCAATAGCCCTACCTAACCACTATATCTCTCTTACTTATAATTGGTTATTTATAATTGAGTTACCATGATTGCCTGGAAAAAATAATATATTGATCAAATATAATATAAAATAAATTATATGATATATAGAATATATATATGTTTATTTAAATGTTTATTCAAATGTTTATTCAGATGATATGAAAGGAAATGAAATATATTGTTTTAATTTTTATAAATCTTTATATAAATCTTTATAGAAATCTTGTAATCATTTTTTTGTTTGATAATGTGTTCATTTGAAAAATTTATAAGGGTTCTTTATTTATATGGCCTTTTTTATTTATTTTTCAATAAAAAAATATTGAAGTAGAAAATTTAAAAGATGCTATAAAATTAGATACATTAAACGACATAGTGGAAAATCATGAAAAAGAAGAAAGTAAGTATAACAAATATTGTGAAAAAATACTTAAAGAGTATGATATGAATTATTTAAAAAATTTAATTGAAAATATAAGTAACGAAAAACTCTGATTAAAAATAATTAGAACTTTACGAAAATTATTACTAAGTTGTAATTTTTTATAAATATTTATCAGATATATAAAATTTTTATTAATGATATTAACATTTTTAATAAATTATATATTATTACGTATACATATTTCTTTCATATATTCTACATATTGTTAACAAAATTCTATAAAAGCTAAAATATATATATATCAGGAACAATAAACATAAACAAGTTCTAAAATATGAAAAGCTTAAGAACAAAACATTGAAGAATATATTAAAAAAGATATATTTAAAAAAATATATTATAAATACCAATTTTCGTAAATTTGAATACAATAAATAATTGAAATAATTTATATACAAATCATGTAACACTAAATTTTACGTAAAGTTCAAATTATATAAATATAAATTTAAATTTAAACTTGTAATATTTAAATTTTTACGAAAATAAATTAAAATGTTATTATTTGTGTCAAAATTTTACAAAATTAATTTCATGAAATATATATTTCTGTCGTATATCCTACATAACAAAAAGCTAAAATATATATATATGTGTGTATATATATATATATATATATATATATATATATCAGAAACAAATAAACAAAAATAAGTTTCCAAGATATAAAAACCTTATGAATAAAACATTATAGGATATATTGAAGAAAATACATTTATACATATTACCTCTGAAAAGCTTCCACGTTCTTTATACACAAATATTTTCGTAAATTTTTAAAAAACATAAAAATTATAAAAATAAGGTTGGATATATAATAAAATTTTAAGTAAAATAAGACATACATAATAAGTCATACATAAATATAATAATTGAAAATCCAAAGTGGTTACGTAGGGCTATTGGCGAAGGATACCACTTAAAAAAAAAATCCAACGCGCCTCTAACAGTACCTCTAGGGTAGCGTGGAAAACTGTTAAATATGTACAACATATGTTTATTGTTACGCAATATTAACAAAACTAATTTTAATTTGATGTCTATTATATTAACGCTATTTATATCTATTATCACAGCAATATATTTATACTATATTGCCTCTGAAGACCCCACGTTCTTTATAATCAAATATTTAATAAGACAGTTAATAAAACTATCGAAACGAAATGATTTTAATCATTCAAATCATGAATTAAATGATTCCAAGTGATTGGTCGAGTCAATTATTTACCTTAAATACTTAACTCCAACCAACGGATGGTTGACATTTTTTGAATTTTTAAATGTAGGAAAACATACAACATCAATAGCAATAAAACTAATTTTAATTTAACGTTTATTGTATTAACAATATAATAAAACTAATTTTAATTTAACGTTTATTATATTAACAATATTTGTATCTGTTATCACCACAATAATGGATGATTGTTTACCTTTACTTATGTATGAAAACAGGGGGTTGGCGAGCGGAGCGAGCAGGGGGGCGGAGCCCCACTAGTATATATATATATATATACGCTTTCTTTAATGTAACATCAAAATTGTATGTTACAACCTTTGCCCTCTTCGAATTATTGTGTGTACAGCTATCCTGCGCTGCGAACAATACTAGTAAAGACAGTACATTGCTGCAGGGACTGCCTTAGTTGACAATCTTTACTGTGGCTGTTGACAGGTAATATGACTGTCTATTACATCATATACTACTATAATACTCAGAGAAATTGATTTCTGTATCGATCTGCAAATACATATTATGTTTATGATACTGCATGTTATCATAAAATAATATAGTAATTGATCATTCTTTACTAATATGCAAAATAATATTATTCATATATAATATCGGATATTATTTATATGAGTATTATATTTATCAATCTACAGTGAAATGCATGTGTTACAATATTGCATGATTTTATTCCATACAACAGTAATAGATGATTTTTTTTTATGAATTAATAATTATCATAATTTTGTATAATATTTAATCTGCAGCAATAGCGCATTTATTTATTCATCTGCAATAAAATATTTTTCTGTAACTGTACATGTAATTTTATAAGAAAACTTTTTTTTAAATACGTAAACAAATGCTGCAGTTTTAATTTTACATGGTATTATTTAGTACTACAGGAATCGATTTCCGAACTGATCTGCAAATATTATATTTACGATATTGCATATTATCGTAAAATACTGCAATAATTGATAATTTCTTTATCAATTTATAGAGAAAGATCATTTTGATAACTTTGCACGAAATTATTTAACCTGCAGCAATAGATCATTTATTTATTGATCTGCACTAAAATATTTTTTGTAACTAAATGTGCATGTAATTTTATAAGTATTATAATTGTGCATAGTTTTATTGAATACTGCAGGAATTGATTTCTGTATCGATCTGAAATCGAGGATAATATTGCATGTTATCGTAAAATACTACAGTAATTCATCATTTCTTTATCAATTCATAACACAGCTCCACAGAAAAAAAGTATATTGCTCTGGGGTTGAGACAACATTATTCCTATGTATTTTGACCCGCTGAACACGAATCTGCAATAAAAAAGAGGATTAGTGAATTTCGAAGATACCCTTAACAAATCGTAAAAAACCACGTTTCTTTAGTGGTAAAGGTTTAAAAACAAAGAATATGAGTTGTCACAGGTTCAGACGACATTGTGAAGGCTTAAAAAGGGAGAATTTAATTTATCTCAGGTCAAGACCAACCAGAATTTTATTGGTAAACGCACAAAGACACATGTGTCAGTCTTTTCTGATGTTTAGACTATAAGAAAAACTGAAGACAACAGCAGGCTTAAGGCAAATCTGAAGATGGGATGGCTATACCTCTGCATGAGTCCTTAAATGAAGGTGATCTTATGAACGAGAACTAAATTACTTTACGCTTGCGTATGCGTTTTTCGCCTGTTGGTTGTGTTTCTCTTTTCAGCATCCAGCAATAGTCTGCCATCATATTCACGCCCCACTTTCCTTGCCATCTAGTTCAAATTCCTTGAGATCCTGATGAAATCTTTCACCTTCCTCTTCACTGAAATTCCCCAGGTTTTGTGAAAATTCATCAAGGTGCGAATCAAGAAAGTGGAGCTTCAAATTCATTAAGCAGCCTAAGTTTTTAAAGTTCTCTACCATATTTTTTACGATGCTCTTACAGTTTTCATCTTTGTTATTTCCCAAAAATTTTGTTGCGACATGTTTGAAGCTCAACCAGGCTGCCTTCTCTGTATCATTCATACGACGAACTCTTCGTCTTTAAACTTTTCGCGAATTTGAGGTCCATTGAAGTTACCTTCCTTTAATTTAACTACAGTTACATTTTGAAACATGCTTTCCAAAAACTTAAAGCAGCGACCTTCTTTATCGAGAGCTTTAACAAATTGTTTCATCAATCCAAGTTTGATATGCAAAGGAGGTAGAAGAATTTTGCCAGGATCTACAAGATGTCGCTTAACGACGTTGCTTGAACCAGGGGTGAGTGACGGCCTGGCTGGCCATGCTTTTATTTTATAATGATTCACCCTATCTCGACTATCAAACATACATAGATAGCATAGGTACTTACTATTAGTGAAGTACCAGTAGTTTCCACAGATTAACCATTCGTGCTCACTATATTTTATTTTGTTTAAGACCATTTTGATATTAGAGTATTCTTCTTTAAGTACAGTCGAATGAGCGAAAGGTAAAGGAGCATACACATTTGTATTGTGAAGAAGAACTGCCTTTAGGCTTCGCTTGGATGAATCGATAAACAACCTCCATTCTTCTGGCTTGTATACATTTGGTTCAAATTCATCGATAAGTCCTTTTACATCTGTACAATACACTATATTAGATTCCTCAGTGAACTATTTACGAAACGCTTCTTCTCGGATTCGATATAATGTAACATTAACGTTCTTTTTTAATACATTAAACGCCTTCAATTCTGAGGCCATTGACTCCGCTGCATCTTTGGGTAATCCTACTTTTCTAAACATATCATTCAGTTGAGATTGAGAGATCTTTTTTGGACTTTGCTCTCTACCGTCGGGAACATATTCCTCTTCAGTATCCGAAGACAGCAGGACTTTCTTTTTAAACATTGGAATTTTCACATTGTTCTTCCAGATCTTCATCAACTTGCATAGCATCAAGCCCTCATATAAAGCTGTCTCGTGAATTCTCATCTTCGAAACCTTCGACTAATTTTATCTGTGGACGCTGTACACTAGATACAGATCTTATTTATCCCACTCACATTTGTCATACAATAGTAACATTCACTTTTGCCCAGTGGTTTTTTCCAAATTGCTGGTTTTCAAAATTTAAGTTAATCTTTATTCTGGTCTTTTTCAAATCTTGTCAACATACTATAACAAGCAGCACGTATCACATGTGGTACCTAATTCATATCTTGTTCTAAAACTTCTATACCGAAACACATTTTGAATAAACTTCTGATCTATTCTATAATATTTTTCCTATTTTTTTTTTAATATATATTAAGCACAAACGTAAAAAAAACAATCTGGATCACCTGTACAATCGTGGTCAATGTCCTGCCTAGATTCGGAACGATCACGTATATTTGTATTTTCTCTTGTACCCATAAACTCTATGAAAACCCGCACGCTAGGAATCCTGTTCCGATCGCAGGTGACTCCGCCGTCCTAGGGCTGATAACCCTTATATCTCCCTAGGCCTAAGTATGAGTGCTTTTCGACTTTGACGAGGACAATGTCAACTCGCCGTCATGCACACTGCGGTATCATCCTCACATCCAAGTGATCCCCTGCAGGACAGCGCGCCTGGCTGACCTCATTACTACGGAAGGTTGAAAGCAAATCATTCCACACATCCGTCTCAGGCAGTTGTCATTGTTCCAGTAGCTTCCGTAGCAGCAGGATTTCATGGTAGGTAACATTTTTCGTAAGTTAAATTTTTAGTTTGACTTTTCAACATACTACATTTGCTTTATTTCGTGAATTTTCAGAATGAAATCAGTAGTACAGACATTCTTGGAAGTATTTCATTAGCGTAGACGAAATGTCATGAATCATACTCCAAAAAGATGACATTGTAAGCTTGAATTTAACAGGAGAAAACTAAGTAGTAAAAATAAGTTTGCTTTTGTGTTTAGTAAAAGAAGTTGAATATATATTCAAAAAAATAGGAAAAATGTTACAGAATAGATCAGAAGTTTATTCAAAATGTGTTTCGGTATAGAAGTTCTAGAACAAGATACGAATTGAGTACCACATGTGATATGTGCTGCTTGTTATAGTATGTTGACAAGATTTTAAAAACATCAGAATAAAGATAAACTTAAATTTCGAAAACCAGCAACATGGAAAAAACCATTGGACAAAAGTGAATGTTACTATTGTATGACAAATGTGAGTGGGATAAATAAGATGCGCAAGAAATAAGATCGGAAAAATCGGTATAACATTACGAAGATGATATAATTACAAAAACATAATAATAAGATACAAAATTACATTTGATTACAATATTCAATGGGATAAAAACATTGGAAGAATAATTAAAGAACGAAATATCTATTTCCCTGTTTTTCAAAAAGACAAATACTATGAAAACTAAAACATTGTTGACATTATATTATGCTCTTTTAAACAGTATTAAAAATTATGGGATAATAGCTTGGGGTGCTTTATATCTGTATGAATAGTCTAAGACCATTAAATAATCTATAAAAAAAAATCTTTAAAATTAAATAAAGAAAATACTTTTATGATTGAAGGATGCCCTTTAAATATTAAATAATTATTTTCTTCAAGTCCCTTATCTATCATTGTGAAAAACTAAATATCAGAGAAAAAAAATTAAAACAAGAAATAGAAGTGTACAGATACCAATAAAAAAAAGTAAAATAATAACTAACAAAAACTGTTACATAGAAGCCGTCAGAACTTACAATTCCTTGTCAAATGATCTAGAGAGCTTAGAATGTAGTAGAATTAAAATTAGAAAAATGTATAAAAATTGAGTTGGTAAAAATCTATAATTATGTTATCTTACTGTTTTGATAACAAATTTAAGAAATTTAAGTTTAACCTATTAACTGTGTTCCCAGGATCTATGCGATTGAACTAAAAGAACCAAAATTGTGTAATATTATACAAGTACATGTTAAAGTAATATCATAATTACAAAAAAAACTTTTGTGTAATGTATGTGCTATAAATGTTGTAATATGGTAAATTTCAATGCATAAAGAATGCAATGTTCTAGCTGACTCTGTCAGTCTTACAGTATCTAGAAAAATATTAAACAGGCAAGTCTCACTCGATAGAAGTCTCTGAAATACATAATGCTGTATTTTAATACAACACATACCCTGAAACGAGTTCTTACAACCTGACTAAACCTAGAAATTAACTAAACGAGCTAATATTACCAGGGACAACTAACTACCCGTATCGCATTTAATCACACACACAGAACTTTTATGATATCCCCAATTTCTATTACCTATCCCCTCACACTCTAAAGCACTAACACTTGAAGGTCACTTAGAGCAGTAGAAGCAGCAAAATAGGGCTGGACTGTTTTGGCTGGCGCTACTCCATGGATGCCAGTCTGCTGAGAATGCAGCGGTCCACTATGTCAGTAACCGCATCACCTGGGAGAAAGGTACTGACAGAGACCGTCAATTGTGTCTCAATATCAGGGACTACCTCAGCCTAGGGATCAACAAAACACATGAACAGCAGATCAGTCCCTATTCTGCGGGACAACCGAGGACAGCTGAGCTCCTAAATATAATATATGACTAATAAATAGATGACACAAAAAACATACCATACAAAAGAAAAGTGTGCAGTAATGGTAGCTGTTCACTCGCTGTACCAGCTACCTGTAACAACTAGAGGAGAAGGGCTGGTGGAGACCTTTAACCCTTGTTTCACTGCTGGAAATAGCTCCAGCCTGAGAATCGCTGAAGACACAAACAGCAGATTAACTGTACACATAGTCACTAGTATAAGAGCCAAACAAGGAAAGATGAGCACCTAAAAACCACATATAATTAATAAATAGATGATCCAGGCAACATTTCTACACTCAAGAGCAGTCTGCAGCAGTGCTCGTCGTTTACACTACCACACACTCGCTGCCACAGATACCTGCAACAAGAGAAAGTACCATTAGCTCACCAATCAGAAAGGTTAGGAATTAGAAAGGGCTTACTAAATCTGCTCTCGACATTGACACACTGCCATTCCATGCCCGACGAATCATCGTTAATCGGCGAACACGATGAAAGAGATGACATTTACCAGAGCGACATACTACAGCAGCCACTGTCATCACTGGGGACGCCGGGAGTCAGACGATGCGATTGTTAAGATCACACGACACCATGGACATACGCGCGCACACGGCCGCCAAACTACACACTCTATACCTACACTGTAGCAGTAGCAGAAAGCGCGCACGATCCATATATATAGATATATCATATACTCTTAAACTCTTATACACAAGGAGCGCTCGTGGCCACGCGTGTCGCATGAGCTTCTCCGCTGTACATAAGTATGTGCGAACGCAGCCTAGCCGAGATAGCCGGTACGGCTGCTGCAATAGTACTCATGCACACAGGTTGCTGGGCTAAACCAGATTGCCGTTGCCGAATACATCAGTATTGAACTTTCTTCATCTGTTTTTCTCCTTTTCGCGGTATTAGTGTATATGTGTATATGTGCCGCGAGTATTCTTTTGTAATTGAAATTGTATAGGTAAATAAATAGTTAGAAACACCCGTAAGTCCGTCAGCAGCTACTCTCCATCTTCGAAAATTGAACTATATTTTTTTATCAAATACAAAAGTTATGGATAACACTAAAACTAAATTTTTTTTTCCATATAACATTCTCATAAATAAAAATAAAAAACAATTATTATAATTATAATAGAAATTATGAAGACTATGTTTTTAATTTTAAATATAACCGCAATCATGGTATTTATATTCAATATTCCTATGCGCACTTTAATCATATCAATTAATACTTAATAAATTTATATACATCATAGACTATTTAAAAAGTTATCTAAATATATTTATACATGTAGAATTAAAACGCGAACCTTCTACAAAAAAAGAAGAAATAAATGTGTAAAAGTAAATGGATAATTATTATTTAAATTTTACTGCAGATGTATTAATGTTTATTTTAAATGATAAAAACGATAAATAAAGTATTACAATTTAATGTGGGGGGACAGGGGTTGGGGTGCGGAAGGAACGCCGGGGGCACAGCCCACCTAGTTAATGAAGCCAAATTATTGTTCGACGTTGAACAAGTTCAACGAAATAGCAGTAATCCAAGAAGTTTTTGGAAAATAAATTCTAAATTAGGCAAAAATATAAAAAAGAGACACTATAAACCAAATATGACATAAATATGCAAAAGATTACTAATTCAACGGATATAGAAAATACAATGAAGAACTACGAAAATAATATTGGCAAAGAACAAAGTGAAAAAATTTAGCAACCCCTTAACACCGTCCTTCGATATCTAAAGATGAACCCTAAAACTATTTTTAACACGAACAAATTGTCATGAATTTACTAATACCCTTAATATTGTTAATACAAATAAGTTTCCGCCGTTTTTTATAAAAATTATCAATTTATTGTAAAAAAAAAATATACGTTACATTTTATTCAAAACATTGCCCGTCATTGGCTATTTTGCCATCTTTCTGGCAGCATTCGGATGCCACGTCGAAAAAACTCTTCATCTTTTGAGGCTACCCATAAATCGACCCAATTTTTGGCTTCTTCGTAAGAAATGAAGTGCTGTTAGACCAGAGCGTGAGCCATCGATCGGAACAAGTGGTAGTCCGAAGGAGCAATATCTGGTAAATACGGCGGGTGGGGTAAGACATCCCATTGTAAAGTTTCCAAAGTATCCTTGACGACTTTTGCAACATGTGGCTGAGCGTTGTCGTGCTGAAAAATCACTTTGTCATGTCTTTTGGCATAATGGGGACGTTTAAGCTTCAATTCTCTGCTCAATTGCAAAAGTTGCTGTTGATAACGTTCTCCAGTGATAGTTTCGTTAGGCTGGAGTACATTACACAACATTAACTTTTTGCCATAAATATTCGGTTTCGTCGTTGAAGTTGGTACATGGCCGGGCTTACCCCATGATTTCCTACGCTTTGGGTTGTCGTAGTAGATCCACTTTTCATCCCTCGTCACTATTCGATGCAAAAAACCCTTTCGACTTCGTCTTTGGAGAAGTTGTTCGCACGTGAAAAGACGGCGCTCGACGTCTCTGGGTTTCAGTTCATGCAGAACCCAATTTCCTTGCTTTTGTACCATACCAACGGTCTTGAGACGGTGTGAAATCGCTTGTTGAGTCACTCCCAAGCTTTCTGCGAGCTGTTCTTCAGTTTGGCATGAGTCTTCGTCCAATAATGCCTCTAACTCAGCATCTTCAAACTTGACTGGCCTTCCTTCGCGTTCTTTATCTTCCACGTCAAAGTCGCCGTTTTTAAACTTTTGAAACCACTCACGACAACCCCTCTCACTTAAAGCAGCATCACCGTAAACTTCTACAAGCGACCGATGCACCTCAGCAGCAGATTTCTTTAAATGAAAGAAGTAAATCAAAACTTCCCGCAAATGACGCTTATTCGGTACAAAACTCGACATTTTCGAACAAAAAAAAAATGTATACTGCAAATACAAAGTCAATAGTATTTTAAGGTTATGTTATTGCCAGGTGTCCAAACTTTCTATGTGAAATTTTACATCTGAGGATTTCAAAGTAATCTTGTGGATGGAGCCATCTCTTGAAAACAGCGGAAACTTATTTGTATACCCAATAATATGAAATTGAAAAACGGGGGAGTAGATAATATAAATGTTAAAACTATCCTATACTATATTGTTCCACCCATGGTACATATAATTAACCTATGTATCGAAAAATCGGTCTGGCCAGATGTGTTAAAAACAGCAGAAATCAAACCAATATAAAAAAGCAAACAACAAAAACTTCGCATCGAATTATCGACCAATATCTTTGATTTCTAACAATGCAAAAATATTTGAAAAAATAATATATATTAGAATGCTAAATTTCATGAACGAATGCAAAATTATATTAGATAGACAATATGGTTTTGTTAAAAATATTGGGTACTTGAATTAATTTCCGCTTTTTTTGCGTAGAAAAGGAATATTTATTTTTTGTTAAATAATTAATTACATGTCATTCAAAGCATGTCATTCCATCATTAGCTATCACCATTCCCCATCTGGTGGGTAAAGCATGAATGCTATCACGAAAGAAGCCCTCGTCTTTGGACTGAATCCATCTGTTAAACCATTTTTCGATATCTTCGTAAGATTGGAAGTGCTCGTCAGCAAGGCTATGTGCGATCGATCTAAATAAGTGATAATCTGAAGGCGCAATATCAGGTGAATACGGCGGGTATGGTGAGATATCCCAGTAAAATGCTTCCAATGTTTCCTTAACGGATTTAGCAACATTCGGTCGAGCATTGTCATGTAGGAAAATCACTTTATCATGTCTTTTAGCCCATTCTGGTCGTTTTTCTTTCAAAGCTCGGCTCAAACTTATCAATTGTTCTCGATATCGTTCGCCAGTGACTGTTTTACCCGGTTTTAGAAGTTCATAGTTGACGACACCTTTCTGATCCCACCAAATGCAGAGCATAACCTTTGAACTATGGATGTCACGCTTTGGCGTTGATGTTGACGTTGATGGTAATGGTTCGCTAGGTTTAGCCCACACTTTTTTGCGTTTAGGATTGTTAAAATAAATCCATTTTTCGTCGCCAGTCACCATTCGATGCAAAAATCCTTTTCTTTTGTGTCTTTGAAGAAGCATTTCGCAGGTTATTAAACGTCTTTCCACGTCTTTTTCTTTCAATAAGTGTGGCACCCAATTTCCTTGCTTATGAATATATCCTATTGACTTTAACCGTTTACTAACGGTTGATTCGTTAACACTTAATGATTGTGCCAAGTTTTTCAGCGTTAAAGATGGATCTTGATCCAGTAATGCTTCCAACTCTTTGTCTTCAAGCTTTTTGAGCTGGCCAGGACGTTCTTTGTCTCTCACATCAAAATCACCACTTTTAAATCGTCTAAACCATTCTTTACAAGTGGTGTCAGAGAGAGCATGTTCACCGTAAGCATCTACAAGTAAATGATAACTTTCAGTAGCAGATTTTTTCAAATTACAGCAAAAAAGTGGAGCTCCCCGCAAGTGTTGCTTTGTAGGCAAAATATTTGACATTTTCGATGCAATAAAAAACAATGTTGTATACACCTTGGATTAATGATACCCACTAAATTTTCGAGGTTATAGTACTTTCATGTGCATAACCGACTGCGTATATGATGTTGAAATAATACTACTTACGACATCTATACGAAGAGGGCGGAAATTAATTCAAGTACCCAATAAAAGTACAAAGGATGACTTGCATCATCTAATGAACATAATATATGATAGACTAGACAATAGTTCCCCAATTGCAATTGTATTTCTAGATCTTGCAAAAGCTTTTGAGACTGTCCACCATACTATATTACCAAACAAACTTTATTATTGTGGGATAAGAGGCAATATGCATAAACATATAACAAGTTATTTAAATAATAGGAAGCATAAAGTAAAAATAAATGAATACGTAAATGAATATAAAACTATAACCACTGGAGTTCCACAGGGAACAATTTTGGCACCGATGCTGTTTATACTGTACGTAAACGATCTATTACAAGACATGCCAGAACAGTATAATTTCATATGCTGAAGACACCGCTGTTATAGCAACTGATGAGAACTGGAGTGAAGTAACGCTAAGATTAAATAATTATTCGACAAAATAAATATAAAATATATATTTTATATTTATTTTAACAAAATAAATGATAAAATAAAATTTCGACATGGCTCGCACTAAATAAACTCTCACTGAACATAGACAAAACAGTCTACATGACCTACAGGAATTACTCTGACAGTATTCCTTATAGTCTAAATATACAAATCAATGGAAAACATTAAACAGAGTAGAAAACTGCAAATACCTGGGTATTACAATTGATCAATACATGAGATGGAATAAGCACTTAGAATACATAATAAATAAAACAAAATATTTAATTTTCATATTCCACAAAATAACAAAATTTTTGACAACAGAAACATTACGAGTGATATATTATGCTTTATTTCATAGCGTTGTCCTGCTGGAAATCCTTAATTTTTCGCCCATTTGTGAAACAATTTTTCTTCCATTTTCTAGCAATTTAATGGCGAGTTGACCGAAATTGTTAGAAAATGGCTAGAAAATGAGGGAAAAATCGTTTCACAAATGCGAGAAAAATGGACGATTTCTACCAGGGTATTTGATATGGAATTATAGCTTGTGGTGACGCATTTGCAAATAATATTAAATTACTACAAAGTCTACAAAACAGACTACTGAAAATAATAAGCAAAAACAACTTTATAACACACAAAAACCTTCTAAATCTTGGCCAGCTATTTGCATATGAAATCTTAATATATCATTATAATGTGCTCAAAAGTCAATATTTAAATTCAACAAGCATAAGAAGAAATAAGAGTATTCAATTACCACTAAAACACAGAACAGTGAGTAACAAAAATAGCTATCATAAAACGATCACGGTCTTTAATAGGTTGCCAAATGAACTACAAATTCTAAATGATATTTCTTATAAGAAAAATAAGTTAAAAGAGTTGATTACCAAAAATATTTAGTAAATAGTGAATAATAAATTGATTGCAAATTAAGCACACTTGTCTTGTATCACTAAAAAAATAAAAACAAAAGAGGTTTTTAAGTTTCATTATATATCTTTTGTTAAAAACGCACTATTCTGCATCTAGTGACAATTTTAGACCATATTATAAAACTGTTATATATAATATTATAATAATAATAATATTTTTTCTTGAATTTTAGTTTCTAGTTTTTAACATAATTTTTGTAAATCTCAACCGCCCAGCGAACAGGTAACAGCGTTTATCTCTGCGGGATTTTACTTCATGTAAATTTTTTGGTTGAATAGATAAAAATAGAAAAAAAAATGTTTATTAGGTGTTCCATGGATCCAAGGTGTGTGTGTGCGTGTGTGTGCGCGTGCGTGTGCATGTGCGTGTGAGTGTGTGGGTGTGGGTGTGGGTGTAGGTGTGGGTGTGTACAAATTATCAAATAAACAATGGAAATGAGCATAGAGAAAGAAATAGCCGACATTTGTGAAATAATTTGTTATTGTAACGAAAAACCATAATGTTGTTCAGGGAAATAAATCTACTATATATTAAAAAGCCAAAGTGTCCGACCGTCCGTCCGTCCGTCCGTCCGTCCGTCCGTCCGCCCATATTTACCTAGTAGTTCATTTATATAAAGGATTAAGTAAAGCGTTAAGTAAACGGTTAAGTAAAGGGTTAAAAAAGGGTTAAATAAATAGTTAAGTAAAGGGTTAAAAAGGGTTTTAAAAATGGTTTAAAAAAGGGGTAAAAAAGGTTAAAAAGTTGTTAAGAAAAGGTTTAAGAAAAGGGTTAAAATGATGAGTTAAAGCGTGGGTTAAGTAATGAGTTAATTAAAGGTTTAAGTAAAAAAAAACTTAAATGAACGATGAGTTATCATATTTAGTACAATTGCTTGTTTATTTCAAAAAATTGCTCTCTGCGTTTATACAGAGTTGAGACTACCATATTGCTCGCATTAAAATATTTGAAATTCTTTAAACAATGTATATACTTTAGATGTACCTATTATAAACTTATTAAATATATTATTTTGATATACTTCATTAAATATTTTTATAATAATCAATTATTATATGCGCTACATAATCGCTTTTGCATGTAATTGCTGCAATTTTACTTTCTATTATTAAAATTTGTTATCATAACTGATTTTTATTTTTATTTTTATCTTTAAATGTTCTTTATTAATTATACTAATAATAACCAATTATTTTAGATGCTACTTACTCTTCTCTTATGTAATTGGTGCAATTTATAGTAATATATACACATTTGTAATACATTTGTAAAGAATATGTTTTATTCTTATTTTTTGAATATAAGAATAAAATGAAATTTTGCGTATCTAATTTTTATGCGCTACTTACAAGTTTTCATGTGCAGTTGCTGCTGTTTATAGTACTACTTGATATTATGTTTTATTATTATTTTAAAAATGGAAAAATATAAATAAAACGTTAGACATTATAAAATATTTCTTCGTACACTATATTCTAAGTATAAATATTTGCTATTTCATTTCATAATTTAGTTTATGCGTGATATTATCAAATTTAGAAACAGTGTTACTTACTGAAAAATCTGCATGATCTACAATTGTATTTTCCGAATTACTTAAACATATTATGGCTGTATCCGGACCTTTATAAAAGTATTTGAATAAATATTTTATAGAATTATTTGTATTGCAAACTTGAATATTGGTATGGCAACGAAGTTTAAGTAATAAATACGGATTGTATGGCACAAAAAAACGATTGTCTGCAATTCTTTGTTTTGAAAATATAATTTTTTTACAATCATTCTTTTGTATACGGGATGACTTGCAATGCTAAAAAAAATTGTTGCCTCATTATATTGCTTTGAAAAATTTTTTGTACATTTACTTTTATCTTCGTTCATACACGGCGAGTTTAAATTCTGATATCCACAAGGACCATGAATCATATTGTCCAACTAATTTGTACAATTCTGGATACATATTTTCATTTGGAATGTTAGCAGTAACTATACTATCGATTAATTCAGAATTGAAGAATTTATCTGTATCGTCTAAATAAAGCAGCATATATATGTGGTAATCCTCGTTTTTGAAACTCAATGACATATATAAAAGCAATAATTTTCCCAAAAATATTCTTTTCCGTTAATTCAACTTTTAATATATTTATTTTCTCGTGAAAAACGCGAGTAACAATATCGGTCCATCGATTGCATTTTCATTTGCATTAAGATTGTCTGCTATTTCTTTCCACTGTGGATTGCAGGTCATAGTTAAAAATAAATCCGGTTTTCCAAAATTCTAACATATAGTCATCGAGTCTAAATAATTTTGTTGAATAGCAAGGGGACTTTCCGTAAATGACGAAGGTAAAATAATCATTTTTCCTATTAGAGCATTTGCATTTGCAGCTTCGTTATAAACATAAAACATTAAACCCTGTCCGTTCTAAAAGAATCTTGCTTATTTCTTATATAATATAAACTACAACTTTCAATTTGTGTCCAAGCGTCAACAATAAACTGATGAGTAAGCTTCTCAGCACTTTAGCATGGATTAAAATTCATTCTAATACTTAACTTGTAACTATACTATTGTAATGTAGTCATTTTACTTTATTTAACTCTTTTATCATAACATGTCAAATAAGGATGCCAATCGCATTCGCCACGAGGAAAAATGATAGGATTTATATGTTTACTTATAATAGGTATCCTACACGTAACTGAACTTTTAGAATAAAACACAAATATCTCGTTCGCTTGGAGAAAGACCGTCTTTACCAACTTTACTATTGCTACTTCATTACATGCTACAGCACCAATATTCTTTTTATCCACAGTATTGTTTCGAACCATGTACATTTTAACTCCTTTCGGTAATAATCCACATTTCTCTGCTTTTTTATATTCTTCCATTTCTAAATCATGCATCATTTTATATGCCATAGAATAGGGATCGACAGTATGTATTAAACTATCTAATTTATTTAATAAGTTTAGTCAACCATTTTTACTCTGTTATTTGCTAATTCATTATCTATTAAATAAATATAGTTGCGTGTATTTACGAGATTTTTCTGTTTCTAGATTTAATGAATATAAATTATGATAAGTTTGTCCGCAAATACGAAAATCTTGTAGTCCTGCAGTAGGAAATGTTACTAATTTTGCAGCAAAACTTGCAAATGCCAATAAATTATTATATATTCTGATGCTATTCATAAAAGTTTTGCTTACATTACTGTTACTATTTATTAGTTGTTTTAGTTATTCTGGATATGAGTCTTCATTATTAAATAAAAGTTTCCCTTTATGACAACAATTAGTAAAGCATTTCTCAGCATTCGTTTCAGAAGCAAAATGTTTCGCATAACAATATATTTTATATATTTCTTCTAAATAATTTTCAGTAATATTGTTTTCATCAAAATCATTATTTGCAATAAGGCCAATTTTCCATTTTTTATTGCTACTATTTCTTGCACTGTAATATTTTCACGTGCACTAATACGTCGTTTCTTAATTGTATAATTTTTTTATAATTTACATTCTAAAGTAGAGTTTTCTAATAAATTCCTGTTTCTAGAGCATTTTTTAATTGTTACGACTTCATAAGAAGTACTTTGGCAATTTTTTATTTTAAATCTTATTAGTTAGCGGTAAACGCTATTGTACGCAGAATAATCCACAGTATAAGCGGTATATAAACTCGACTAGCAGCTCCGTTCTATATATATTGTTATTAACAATTTAATGCAAAAAAAGCGCTTTTTTATGGTTTTTTGCTTTTATAGCCGAAACTAGTGGACCAATCTTGATAGTCCAATGAAATAAATTGTAGTAAATGAAATTACGAACAAAACTAGATGTTGATCGAATCGATCGGACGAATAGTTACGGAGAAAAACGTAAAAAACCGAAAAAATGAGCGTTTTTTGAAAAATTCATATATCCGCCATTTTGAAGATGTGGCGGATATCTCTGGCGAATTGATAGTAATTCACATGTACTTTATGTGTGCGAAAACCAGGGACTGTGCGATTATTAGTTTTTGCGTAATCGCGATTTCAATTTTTGAGTAGGCTATTTTTGAGCGAGGCTGTATGCTCTACGGGTTATCCGATTTCAATTATCAAAAATGATTTTGAAAGCCCAAATGTTGAACTATAAAACGTCTATCTTGGATTTTTGATTAAGTACTGTTTTATACCTGAAAACAGCTGTCAAAGTTGACCAAAAACGCCCGAGCGCACGGAAGTGGCGGAGTGGTGGCGGGCGCGCGGCGGCTGAGGGGAGCCGATATATAAAGTAATAGAACGCGCTGCGCGCAACGCACAGATCTTTGCTTTTAATTTCCTCAGCAACTAGAGGAGCTATTTTAATCATTTTTTTTTTATTTCGGGGTAACTCAACCCAACTAAACCGATTCTGCACTTTTATTTGATGAAAAACGAACAGAAAGGCAGTTATTGGACGTTTTAATAGGTTGATAAAATAATAAATATAAATTTTCTATTTTTCTTAATCTACATTATATTTATTAGAAAAATTTACAGTGTTACTTAAAAACTATGTTACATTAATTAGTTTTTTTCCGCTTCGGTGGTAGCAAATCGATTTCATCCTCGCAGTGATACGAGTCGAGTTCGCATTCGTTCTCGTCACTCGAATCATCTTCTAATTCTAATAATGTTTTATTTATGACTAAGTTATAACATATATTTTCGTGGCAGTGTGCACAAAGATTTGTGCACTCTAAGCCGTGCTTTTTGCAACTGCACTAAGCATCTATACATCCCTTTTTCGAGCAAGTGCATGAAATTTGCGATAATAATTTTTGGGGTATCGGCGGATCCGTCGTTCCCACCGGGAGCAAACATTTATTTTTTATTTGCCAACCCCAATCAGTAGGTATTAAAGAATTATTACCTAACCATAATTGGAGTTGGTAATACACTCTAAATGCATGTTACTTAGCGGATCCCTGCGTTGGTGGCAAAGTTTCTAAAGCAAATTTCGTTTTCGTTTTGGCTTTGCAAAAATGTAAGTATCGCAAATCATGCAGTGAAAAATTACTGCGTTTTTCGATTAATTTCTTTTCTGCTTTGTTGCTGTACAGGTCGATTATTAACTTATAGGCATTGCTAGCTACTTTTTCAGAACTGGCATTTTTTTCATAAAATACTGCAGATAAATCTAATAATTTTTCGTGGTTAACTGTATCTATTAATTTATTTTTGCCTATTCTATAAAAACAAGAGATTGTATCGCAGCCAAAAAATGCATGTAAAAATGTTATTCTATTTCTTAAAAAGGGATATTTGAAACTATTACTATTAAAATACTGATTTAGTGTTGAGCCTTTGTTTTCTTTACAAAAATAAATGTTGTTAATGTTCTCTGCCAGTTCTGAAAAAATAACTAGCAAGTCTATGTCTTCGCCCACAATCACCACAGTTGTTTTATAATCAGCGCGGACATTATTTATCGCAGTCATTACTATTAACCGATCCGCGTCCTCCGAGGCTATTTTTGTTTGAAATCGTACAGCATTTAGAGTTAAACAAAGCATATTTATTAATCTCGTTTTATTTTTTTCACTGCTCAAAAATTGCTTTTGATTAACAACAATCGTTGTATTGCTATCGAAAGCAATTTCACGACTTATATTCAAATGCCTACGCGAACGCTCTACAGATTTTGTTGATGTTTTATTGTCGACGGGAAATCCATAAAAAATAATATAACTATTTTCGCTGTAATGTCTTGTCGCATACGAAACGTAGGTATTTATTATTTCTGCCATTTTCATGTTACTTTGCCACACGACTCTATGCAAAAATAATCCGCCGTCGACAACATGTGTTATCTTTGATGGTACGTTTATACTCGGTAATGAATCAAAATTGAGGTAGAATGTGGATTTAGATGTTTTCCGCATGCCATTTTCATCAAACAATGACAGCAGAATCGGCGATAGTTCATACGAACTACAGTACTCTTTCATATCGTCTTGGTTTTGAATATTGAGCGAAATTTTTTGGAAAATTAGCAACGGTGAGATAAACACATCCTCATTTGCACTATTTTTTATAGTGGAGTTCGCAGCTGCCAAATCGGTAACTTTACTACTTCTTTTATATTTTACGACAGTAAACTTTTTATTTGACGCCTCATCCATCAAAATCTTTCCTAATTCAAAAGCTTTGTGGCAATTCACGAGCGATAAATCACCAATCACTCCGGAATATATACCAATTAATTTATCGCTTTCTGGGAATGGATCAAATGTATTAAAAAACTCCTGCAGTTTTTTTAAGTCATCTGCGTCTCTGGAGATACGAGAAACTCGATTGCGACATGCTGTTCAGATGTAGCAAATGTCATGTTGCAAAATAGCTCTATGGCATTGCTGACCTCTAATGCAGCTGCCCTTGACAACACCCATTTTCCAATGACATTTTCCGTGAGTCCACGGCCGTGTGTCAAGCCTCCAGCGCATTTCATTGACCGCATCAAAACCTGCTCGATGGTCATATCAGACCATAATCCGCACCAAAAGCGATTTGAACGTCTTATCGTATGAAAGCCCTGCTTACAGAATTTATCATATTCCACTATATCCATGCTTTCTTTTAAATTAACCATCTGTTGGACGTACAAAAGACACGCCTTAGCGTATAAATGATGACCTGAAGCGAAAAAAAAAGGTATCATTAACGTTACTGTTTCTACATGTTGGTCAAAATTACCAGAACGTTCTGCATCTATATATCTTTGCAGTAAATAAATTAGTTTAAAATATTGTAGCCACAATTGACTTGTTGGGCCATTATTTTCTAAATTCGTTATTACCGATGAAAATTTTATTTGTACGCTTTTCATTAAGAAAGTCATTAAATAATTTTCAAAATTTTCGGTTCCTACTTTTTGAAAATTATCATCTAAAAACGTTTTCTCTTCTTCTGTAAATTCTATTTTTTCTAAAATAATAGTAGCAAGCGCAGCTTGTACCAAAAGGTGACCTCGCACAGACCTCGAAAAAGCATGACCTGTTAAAGCCTTATCCGCTGATAATTCGGCGTATATCGTCGAAAAAGCTTATTTCAGGCCGCTACCTGCCATTATATTACCAATAATGCCAAGAAAAGACATCGCAAGATGAAATCCTCCTAATCGTGGGATACTGAGCGGATATAATGGGGATCGTTATCTGCCTCTATAGAAGCGACGATTTCGCTAGCTTTCATGTATAAAGGCAAATCAAACGTTACAAAGCAGTGCTTTTGATTATTTGCATTTGCTCTCCGCCGTGCATCGATTAAAGATGTTAAAATTGTTGTATGGTCTCTCGGTGGCGCTTTAATAAACGGCAAAGCAATAATTCTCGTCGTACAAAAATCATTATTCAATAAATGAAATTTATTCATAAATCCGTGCCAATTCGGGGTCTTCCGTGGTGCAGTATGTTTGCCGTAAAAATATAAAAAATCGATCGCTTTGATTTCAATTGTAAAGTCAGCACGATGTATTTCTTTCCAATTACGTATAGTTATATTATCTAATTTGAATGGCTTGTTATTCTTAAAATCGGTCCATGGAAGGAAACCGAACGTGCCATCAGTACTAGTAGATAATGTTCCTTTTAAACGAGGCACACAATTATTAAAATTAACCGAACTTGATGCAGTCGTACACATAATACCGCCCATACAATGAAACGTATTTTTGCCATCAATGGTGGCTGTATTATGGTCCGCATTATCATATACGAATTGCAAATAGGTATCTCCAATGAAATCGAAATGTTCAGGGTCATTAACGAGGGAGTTTTCGAATCGTACTGTTTCTGCGTAGGACTCACAGAGCCCAGTATTGTAGAGACAATCTATTAAACCTCGTGCTGCAAATTTCGTATGTATCATACATGAAAGTCCTAATAATATAGACGATGAAAAGGATCGTGGTCGCATAGATGATATTAAAATATGGGCTGCGGTAACAATTCTGTTTTCCCACTTATCCCAAGATCCATTTTTTCGCTCATGTTTATGAGTTTTTATAAGAATTTCGAGCATTAGTTGCAACGTTTCCGGAATATCTTTAATGTTATTTAAGAAATCCGTTGGCGTATTATAATTCTCTAAGTCAACTTTCATAGCCCTAACATCTTGTAGAATAAAATGACTGGCTAATTCCACTATTCTCAACCTTTCTTCTTTTTCATTTACTTCGCGATTTGAATACCAGCTATCTTGTATACATTTACCTAACGTTTGTTTAAAACAAATAAAACGATCATTTGAGCTAGAATAAATTACTATTTCATCTTCGAAATGATTGTTTAAAAGTATTTCTATGCGACCAAGTCGTGGTAGATCAGTATCTCCGAACTTATTTACATATATTTGTAATATATCTTTTAAAGAAAATTGACACTGATCGCTATTCTCCAATAAATAGTTGATAATAAAAGATAATAAGTTACTCATATCTTCGGTTATCGGTCTACCCTTAACATTACAAGGACTATATGAGTAAAATACGCTTGAGCATTTCGAGTGATAATAAACGGTATTTTCTATATAACAATTATCAGTTTGTTTTTCAAATTAGATAACCGCGACGCTAGAATTTTATTCTCTTCGCTTTTAGGGAGAGCTTGTAACTGCGCCAAAATATTATCGATAGTCTCCTGCTTTGAAACGCGGGTTAAATTTTGCTTACAACTGTGACATTGATTCGAACAAAAAAAAAAAATGAGTTGAGAAAGCGAACCCTCGTCCTTCTTTACAACGATTTCGGTCTTTTAACCATGTTAATGCCGATGCTGCTAACGCCCTTTTTATATTAGACTCCCTCGTATAGAGAGTTTGACAAGTTTTATGTATTGTGATTTCTTTTAATTTTTGTAACTTTAAATGCTTCTTATCTTTTCTTTTATGACTGGCTAGAATAAGATTATTAATGGCCCGTTCTTTCAATATGTGCGATTTAGATGGTTCATTAGGCTTGTCGCAAAGTAAACAAATTTCATCGTCGTCAAGCCACTCCTGTTCGTCTTCCATAGCTTGTGTATTTTCATCGTGCCTGAATAAAAAAAATATTAATGGAATACGTAAAGTTAAAATTCATATATGTGCAAATCTCACGAAAGATGCGACAAAACCTGAAATCACGTTTTGAAAATTTTTTTTCGAGCACACCTTCGAAACCTGGTTTTTCCTATTGTTTGTAGTATATAAAATGAAGATCCGCAGTTGTGCAGCGTTCATCAAGTTGCCTATTTTTTCTAGAACAACTTCTTACTTTTTAAGAAAATGGCAAAAAAAAGCCCTTCTCTTCAAACATCAGCTATTTAGCCCAGAAACGATCTACTCAAAGTTTTCAAACAGAAATTAAAACTAGCAAAAAAGAGCTTTAATTCCTTTTTTTAGAAATTAAAAAATGTTGATTCCTTCAGAAGTTACAAGGGTTTGAAGTTGAACGTCGAAAAGGCATAAAAATGCTCTCAAAGTCGGCGCGTCCGATTCCTGCGATTTTTTGCATTTTTATGCTTTTTCGACGTTCAACTTCAAATCCTTGTAACTTTTGAAGGAATCAACATTTTTTAACTTTTAAAAAAAGGAATTAAAACTCTTTTTTCATGTTTTAATTTCTTTTTGTAAACTTTGAGTAGATCGCTTGTGGGCTAAATAACTGAGGTTTGAAGAGAAGGGTTTTTTTTGCCATTTTCTTAAAAAGTAAGAAATGGTTCTAGAAAAAATAGGCAACTTGATGGACGATGCTCAACCACGAATTTCTCTTATACATACCACAAACAACGAGAAAAACCAGGTTTGGTAGGTGTGCTCCAAAAAAAATTTTCAAATCGTGATTTCGGGTTTTGTCGCATCTTTCGTGAGATTTGCACATATACGTTCGTCCTGGAGAAAATTAGTATATGCACCACGGAAGTAAGTAAAGAATCCAACAGATGGTATATAATTGTCGCCCGAGCCTTCGGCTCGGGCGACAATTATATGCGATCTGAGACATTCTTTACTTTTACTCCCTAGGTGCATAATCTACTATTAGTGTGAACACGACCGAGTAAATAATTTTTCATTTAATTTTAATAAGACTGTTTAATTTGGATGTTTTTGCAATAACATTTACCTAACATTCGTAGATGTAGATGCTTCTGCCTCGTCCGTAAGCTCCATTACGATGTTTTGTATACTGATCTTGTATACTGATTATCTAGGAATTTTAATAAAATATAATTAATATTTACGACTCTTATATTAAATTTAACTAATGAGAATCAGTATTATATACCACTTGTATAACAATACACATCGAGTGTTTCAAATACTTCAAAGTCTTATTAACAATCTAAATTATTATGAATTTTTAATTGTTATTTATAATGTAAATTTATAAAGTAATGTTTCTTAAACTCAAATAACAGGCACAAATTAATAAAACAATTATTGGAAAGAAATTTTGAAATATATAAATATACATACAAATACGCCACACTTACACACTATATACACATAAATAAAAAAAAAAAATAAAAAGAAGAATTAGAAAAAATGGAACCGTGATAGTATCGGGGATCGAACTCCGGCCGCTTGAGTGAGAATCAAGTGTCTCTGCAACTTGGCTATCCTTCTCCTTGCTATTTGCTCTTTCTACTCGAATGATTAAACAGAATGCCGGCAATACCGATTCCATTTATACTCATACACTTTCAAACTTATTCTGTTCATGAAGCTATATTACTTATAATAAAATTTAAGTTGATTTAAACCTCAAGTTATATAAAAAAAACGCTACGAATTAGAAAAAAAAGTTTTTCAATTCAACAAAGATTTTTCAAAAACAAGAACCTAAAGTAACCGGATTTTAACATCCTACTGATAAACTAAAATATTTTACAAGAGACTACTTGATTAAAAATTATCCTGTTTTGATTTCTGATTGTTACAAAGACTTTCACCTATACTACATATACTACAATAAAAATTATACATACTTTTGTGTGCATCTGGTATAATGAATGTACAATACGGAGTCGACTCCACTCCAAAAACTTGATATTACACAATAAAATCACTGAACTTATTATTAATTTAATACAATTAAAATTAAGAAAAATTAACTATTTTAATATTTTGAAATAATTAAAATATTAGTAATAATTAAGTAGCTATTTATAAAATAAACACATGTATCAAAGACGCTTTGCAAAGGTATAGTAACTAGAGTCTCGGTGGCAACTGTAGTATAAACAGCTGAAAAGACCTTTGGTAGCGTCGCTTTCTCCTTCTTTGACCGCTTCAGTCCACGATATACAATAGTATGGTATAGTGGAAGAAAGTGGGGACAGAACAGAGTGGAGCGAATAGCATTACTATACTGTATATACAAACAGATGTTCCGAGCGTAAACGTCCTTGATTATATAATACACGCCCGAGTAGATACGTATATACCTGCTTCAAATCTCAAGCAAAATTAGCGTTTCTGTTCATTTTTCATCAAATAAAAGTGCAGAATCGGTTTAGTTGGGTTGAGTTACCCCGAAATAAAAAAAATGATTAAAATAGCTCCTCTAGTTGCTGAGGAAATTAAAAGCAAAGATCTGTGCGTTGCGCGCAGCGCGTTCTATTACTATATATATCGGCTCCCCTCAGCCGCCGCGCGCCCCCCACCATTCCGCCACTTTCGTGCGCTCGGGCGTTTTTGGTCAACTTTGACAGCTGTTTTCAGGTATAAAACAGTACTTAATCAACAATCCAAGATAGACGTTTTATAGTTCAACATTTGAACTTTCAAAATCATTTTTGATAATTGAAATCGGATAACCCGTAGAGCATACAGCCTCGCTCAAAAATAGCCTACTCAAAAATTGAAATCGCGATTACGCAAAAACTAATAATCGAACAGTCCCTGGTTTTCGCACACATAAAGTACATGTGAATTACTATCAATTCGCCAGAGATATCCGCCACATCTTTAAAAATGGCGGATATAAGAATTTTTCAAAAAACGCTCATTTTGTCGGTTTTTCACGTTTTTCTCCGTAACTAATCGTCCGATCGATTCAATCAACATCTAGTTTTGTTCGTAATTTCATTTACTACAATTTATCTCATTGGACCATCAAGATCGGCCCACTAGTTTCGGCTATAAAAGCAAAAAACCATAAAAATGCGCTTTTTTTGCATTAAATTGTTAATAACAATATATATAGAACGGAGCTGCTAGTCGACTTTATATACCACTTATACTGTGGATTATTCTGCGTACAATAGCGTTTACCGCTTACTAATAAGATTTATGGCACGAAAACGCTGATTTTTTTCTCTATTGACTGGCCTACCAATGGAAATATAAACCGTACGTTCCTGTTACATATGCGTATATGAGTATTTCTCTGGAACTTTTAACTTTTAGCTAAATAGAAATTTCAAAATTTAATGTTGAGGCACATACACAAAACTCACTTGTTTCTGTTTTAGGTACCCCAAATAACAATAAAAAGGGTGAGCTCCTCATTTTTAAACATAGTTTTTTATTTCGTATGCTTATGCACGTACGAGTAAGCGTGAGCAAATGCATGTAAAACTGCCTTACAATCACTTTCTTCTTTGATTTTTTTTCTAAATAAACTAAAATTTCGTTAGACACCCAGTGAATTTTTTTGAGAAATTTTATGTAGTAAAAAGAGCCATACTTACATTAGAGATATATACGCCTGTTTACGTGTGCCACCAAAAAATGATAATTTTTTAGGCGTGGGGCGCATCGACACCCTGTATTTTAGTAGATCATACTTTACTTTCCATAAGAGGCACACTTATAACAAAAGTCGCCTTTTGTTCGTCTCTCCAAGAGAGTAATTTACGCTCCAAAAAGTTAAAAAAACACAATAGTTATTTTTTTAAATCGACAAATAAAGTTTATTTCTGATTTTTACCAAAATACAGTGTCGCAGAGATAATGCCATGCACTTTTTTTTTAAACATAGGCACATTCAATCCGACAACATATTTTTGAATACTAAACAAAAGATGATAGCTTAAGAAAGTTAGTAAAGCATTTATAAAATAGTTATTTTTTTTATTGATGTAAAAATCATGAAAATTTCCTATGGTTCGCATGTAAAACCTCTAAATTTAGGCCTTTTCAGATTTCCGACAGAGCTTATTCTTGTTTAAAAGTGAGTACTATGTACTGGAACATGTTACTGGAAGTGGACTTTATAAATATTTGCTTGACTTTGATAGCTAAATACCTTAAACCATAAGATATGTTACAGTACGGTAAAAGTTAAAAGTTCTAGAGAATTGCTCATATATGTGTACCACCGTGTACGTTTGCGTACATTTTGGTTACGATACAGACATTTTTTAAAGAAACGTACGTGAATGTACGTGAACGTACGCAAACGTACGTGAACATCCTCAGATGTACGCAAACATACATAAATTTGCAGTAATGTGTAAAAACCTACAAGAACGCACATTTACTGAAAAAGTTACTCTTATTACAGGAACATTTTTTTATTATTGGTACATTTAAGTACGTTTCCTTACGCTCGGGTACATTCGCGTATCTATATGTAGGTGTCCGTACGTTCGCGTACGTACGCATATATTCGCATACGATTACCTACAATACTGTACAAAATGTCCGAATCGTAACTAAAACCTACGCAAACGTACGCAAACGTACGCGAAGGTACGCCAACGTATGTGAACGTACGTAAATTTTCAGGGACATACGATAATTTACGTTATAGTACTGTGGATTTTTTCCAATCGGGAATGTTTTGGTAAGTGTCTGAAGTTCTGAACGTTCATCGTGAACGAAATCTCCAAAATTTCCAAATTAGGTTTTTTTGATATTATCTCTTAGAGATATGCATAAAACATATATAGACTGAAAAATAAGCTATTTCCAAAGTGATCACCCCCCCAAATCATCCCTAAAACCACCCCGACTAGACAATACATGACAAAAAAATTTGTATGAACGGAGTTTTTGAAATTCAGACAAATTTTATGGCTGATATTTCTTCCAGATGTTGCCATAGCCTTGTAAAAAAATTGGCAATATGAAATTCGATCCGGAACATTTCGGTGTGAGGGGGCTAAAAGAGCGAAAAATACACGTAAATATCGATCAAAAATAACTACTAGGGAGTTTAATACTTTCAGACAAATTTATTGGATGATATTCCTTCTTGATGTTGCCATAGCCTTGCAAAAAAATTGGCGATATGAAATTCGATCAGGATCATTTCCATTCGGGAGTGTAAGGGGGCTAAAATAGCGAAAAATAGATGCAAATATCGATAAAAAAATGACCACACGGGAGTTTATTACTTTCAGAAAAATTTTATGGCTGATATCTCTTTCAGATGTTGCCATAGCCTTGCAAAAAAATTGGCGATATGAAATTCGATCCGGAACATTTCCATGCGGGGGCGTGAGGTGGCAAACATGCGAAATATACACGTAAATATCGAAAAAAAAAATCACCACTCGGGAGTTTATTACTTTCAGATAAATTTTATGGCTGATATTTCTTCCAGATGTTGCTATAGCCTTGTAAAAAAATTGATGATATGAAACTCGATCCCGATCATTTCCATTAGGGGGTGTGAGGGGGCTAAAATAGCGAAAAATACACGTAAATATCGATAAAAAAATCACCACTCGGGAGTTTAATACATTCAGACAAATTTTATGGATGATATTTCTTCCAGATGTTGCCATAGCCTTGCAAAAAATTGGCGATATGAAATTCGATCCGGATCATTCCCATTCGGGGGTGTGAGGGGGCTAAAATAGCGAAAAATACACGTGATATCGATAAAAAAGTCACCACTCCGGAGTTTAATACATTCAGACAAATTTTATGGATGATATTTCTTCCGGATGTTGCTATAGCCTTGCAAAAAAATTGGCGATATGAAATTCGATCTGGATCATTCCCATTCGGGGGTGTGAGGGGGCTAAAATAGCGAAAAATACACGCAAATATTGGCAAAAAAAATCACCACTAGGGAGTTTAATACTTTCAGACAAAATTTAATGGATGATATTTCTTCCAGATGTTGCCATAGCCTTGTAAAAAAATTGACGATATGAAATTCGATCCGGATCATTTCCATTCGGTGGTGTGATGGGGCTAAAATAGCGAAAAGTACACGTAAATATCGATAAAAGAATCACCACTCGGGAGTTTAATACTTTCAGACCAATTTAATAGATGATATTTCTTCCAGATGTTGCCATAGCCTTGTAAAAAAATTGGCGATATGAAATTCGATCCGGATCATTTCCATTCGGTGGTGTGAGGGGGCTAAAATAGCGGAAAATACACGCAAATATCGACAAAAAATCACCACTAGGGAGTTTACTACTTTCAGACAAATTTTATGGATGATATTTCTTCCAGATGTTGCCATAGCCTTGCAAAAAATTGGCGTTATGATATTCGATCTGGATCACTTCCATTCGGAGGTGTGAGTGGGTTAAAATAGCGAAAAATACACGTAATTATCGATAAAAAAATCACGACTCGGGAGTTTAATACTTTCAGACAAATTTTATGGATGATATTTCTTCCTGATGTTGTCATAGCCTTGCAAAAAAATTGGCGATATGTAATTCGATCGGGATCATTTCCATTTGGGAGTGTGGGGGAGCTAAAATAGCGAAAAATACACGTAAATATCGATAAAAAAATCACCACTCGGGAGTTTAATACTTTCAGATAAATTTTATGGACGATATTTCTTCCAGATGTTGCCATAGCCTTGCAAAAAAATTGGAGACATGAAATTCGTTCCGGATCATTTCCATTCGGGGGTGTGAGTGTTATGATTACATTTTAAAACGTCTATAATGTAATATTTCCATATTTTCTTTGTTGGCAGTAGCAACACATAATTATCGTGTGATGTTTTCAATTTGAAATTTGATCTGTTACAGGGTATATCAATTTATAATTTGACTATAATATCGTACAACGAATGTTCATTGTTTACGTAAATGAAAAAACGTAAATAACTTGTTTGAAAATTAAACTCTCACATCCAGGAATAGGTAATTAAAACCGTAAATATCGACAATGTAATCAGTCTGTTAAAGAAAATAAATAAATAAATAGGAACCACGGGCGTCATGTACTTAGCGACGCTCGGCAAATAGAAGCGTACGTGTGTTTTGCGTCGTCTTTTGATTACACTTGCCGAACTGACGTTTCCCCGACTCTTCACCGGCGAGAGGCAGTGTCACATGTCATACTGATCTGGCATCATATAATACCTATAATGGGATGCGCATATTTAGCATAAAATACGCTCTGTTCAATTTGCATATAATGGTATGCTAAGTATTTAAGAAAAAAAAAAGAAAAAAAAATGCATTCTATCATGCGAAAGTACAATTCTTAAGCTACAAAACCCTAAACAGTAACAAGATTAAAAAGACAGCGACGAGCGGCCGCACGTGCTCTTCGTGCTGCGCCCGAGCGAGCTCTTTCAGTCCTGCTAATTTCTAGTTAAATGTCTAATTTTTTTGTTTTGTTTTTATTCGAATAGGTATGATATAATTGGGATGTTCCTGATGCTGAAAATCGTTTTAGATCTAACTTTTCAGTAACTGCTAATAATTTGATATAGTGAAACGATGGAGTTTCAGGCACTGTTTTTGCTGAATCTAACCGTTGTTTTAGTTTACGTATAGTTTTTAAATATTCATCTTTTGATGAAAAAAGCAAATAATATTTGCAAAATATTTTGTTACCCTCTCGTAAAGATCTTGTAGCGTTGGTATATAATTATCAGATACTTCCCGCAAACTTGCCTGCCTAGAATTACTTCTTACGAAAGCACCAATTCTATTACATCCATTTTCTCCGTAAGCAGTCCGATGACAACAACAGAAAAATCTTCATAGTGATGAAGAAGATTCTAGAAGTTGTGTATTTTTTAAACATTTACTTCTTTAATGAAATCAAAACATTTTTTAATGTAATTAATTATTATTTCTTGGATTAGGTAAAGTGCTACGGCATCATGAATTAAATTGTCTGAAAAAATTATCATTCTTTTTTGTTCAATTTTAGAATCCGATCTTTTATGGTAAATTACTATTGTCGACAAACTACATTGATTATTATTATTATAGTAAGATGATTGCGCCACATCTTATTCAATGAAAGCATAGTTTTCTGAAAAACCAAGAGAAATTAAAAATTCTAAAAAAGTGAAATATATGACCTATATCAATAAAAATGATGTTTGAGAGCCCGCTGGGGCGCAGCGCGAAGAGCGCCCGCGGCCGCTCGCCTCTGCCTTTTTAATCTTATTACTTTTGAATCCTTCATTTCTCCAACTCGAAAAATTATGGTCTTGAAGCTTAAGACTTGTACTTTCCAATGGTAAAATGAATTTTGAAAAAGGAACATGATATACTGTGAGAAAAATGGCTTTGAACTTTCAACTTGAATTTCCGACCAGAAGAAAGCGTTTCGGAGTAACAAACATAGCACCATTGGAAAGAGCAGAAAAAAACTATGGATATATGTCTTTTGTTTTTTTCTGAGAGACGCCGCATACGATTATAAACGAATTAAACAGAGCGTATTTTTAAAAATGCACCGCGCGCGCCTGCTGGCCGACTTCTGCTGTGGACGCTCTCACATGTCGAGGTTCGAGTGCAGCGGACTCACGCGAGCCAGCGGCGGCCGTGCGGCCGTGCCGACTCTCTCCGATTCCCCCCGCTCCGCAGCGATTCCAGGAACTGAACGCACGCTGTATACAGTTTTGTTCGAGCGCCGCCGACTCTCGTGAGCTGCGTCAGCCGAACAACCTTCTACCGCTTTCCCCACTCCGTCTCGACTCAAGTCGCACTGATCGTGTGTATATGAATGGATATCTATATGTTCGAGCGTAGCGGAGTCGCGCAAGCGGCGCGAGCCAACGCCAGCCGGGCGCGGGCTATCTCTTCCCGATTTTCCCACTTCGCTCCAATTTGGCGCACTTATAGCTCGTCTTATGAGTAAACATAACGCTAAAATCAACTTTTCAATAAAAGAAATTATAATTAATGGTAAATATTTGTTTTTTCGTTTAAGTGTAATTTTTCTAATTCTGTTTATTTCTTTTTTTTGTACATTAAAACGAATGTTAGTTATAAGTTAAATAATTAACGTACTTAAAGCCAAGTGAAGTTCTTCATAATGTGAGAAACATGGCGTTAATAGTAGTAGTTATTGTGGCACCATGGGGCAGACACAACAAACCCCCACCACCACACCCTGGTGGAGGGGGTATTATACATCCCCTCCCCCTCCCACCTGGGTGTGGTGGGGGTTTGTTGTGTCTGCCCCATGGTGCCACAATATTCAAAATTCAAAATTATGATTTAAACTTAACTCTATGATTTCAAAATTTAAAATTATGATTTAAACTTAACTCTATGATTTCAAAATTTAAAATATAACTTGAACTTTTAAAATTTATATAATATTGAACTCTATGATTTAAAATTTAACTTTACAATTTAACTCTAGAACATTAAACTTTATCTGCAAGAAAACTAGGTGGTATTTTAGGATAGGAGTATAAAAGGTAAGTAAAAACAAGTTTGATACATTTAAATCTTTTTATTAATTAAAAATATAATATTTTCTAAATGTAATGATACAAGCTCATATATTAAAGACATAACATCATGAATGGGTATTGATATCGGTATATCATTTTTTTTAATCATTATTTCATCATAAACTTTATCAGAATCAGGTATGCCGAATTTTTCCGCATAAGTTAATAAATCATCCTTAGAAAAATGTGTATATTGTGATGATTGCGATTCTTGCAATTTTTCTTTGAAATAATGACAAAGTGTATTAATAATATATTCTATGTTACATATAATAAAAATCTCACTCTCACACGTATACAATGATTTAATATTTTTAATCTATCAAAAGAAACTTTTTTAAATACTAAACTACGTCGGTACTGTTTCTTTGGTGTTTGATCACCTGACGTCTGTGAATCTTCTTCTTCTACAAGTTCAATTGCCTTGTCGCCATAACTCATAATAAGCCTTATGCTAAAACGGCTAAAGGGCATCTTTTTATCCAGCATATCACCATCTTCAGTTTCAAAGAACTTATCAATAACTGAAAAAATTTCTTCAAATAAACGCCAGTCAGACACAGTAAATGGTATACCAACAAAGTCGTCACCACTAAGACGGATGATAGGTAGAAATTCACCACCAATTTCCTTATTTTCTAGACCAATTGTAATTTTCTTAGTATAAGATTTGTTTAGTCCGTACACCATTGGCAACAGTTGATGACGACAATGATATTTGGAAACACTTTCTTGACCTGCCATTGCCTTGTATTTACGCTTGCCTTGACCAGCCATTCTTGTGTATTATTTTCAGCAGGAGTGATCGTGTGAACTAATGAATAGGTTGTGGTAGACGCTCTTTTTTATACTAGTCATTCGGATGGTGGAGGGGTTTTCTATTTGAAGGGTAGAATAGTAGCGGGATGAGTTAGTAGTGGAGGGGGAGGGGTTGGTAATGGTAGTGGGGAAATGTGTCCTTATACAATTTTGAAACATAATTTCTAACAATTTGATCATTTTTGTGTAAGTTACAAGAAAAGTTTTCGAGAAAATGTCCAATTCCAAGGCCCACAGACATGTAATGTAAAAACATGAGACAAAAATAGCCACATGTATCTGAAGTTTCACTTTGTAGTTGTCGTGAATTCCATCGAAATTTTGTAACATTTCTCCGAATACGGCTTATATAATCGGGTATGTAAGGAGGTACACAAAACTATCAAAGTACCAGGCATCACCGTTTTTATTGACGCAAATTGCTACCCAATGCAAGCCAGCTTTACGGTGCCTTTGGGTGTTGAAAATAAAAGCTGTCGGTCTCGTCCAGACCAGAGGAATTTGATCTGCCGCAAAGACCCCCACAGCGTGAGTAGGAATTCGAGATAAAATCCGTTGAATTTGTATATTGTTCATCACAGAGGTTAATAGGTGGTTCAAAGATAAACTCTTCACCAATAGCTTCAGTTTTACCACGTGTTTTCAACCACGTTTTTAACTTAGAGACGTTATTTAAAGCATAACTAAACTTTGAAAAACCATATTTTAAAGAATGTTGCATGCAGTAATTACCAGATGCTGTAAGTTTGTGAAATGGTGCACAATCTTCCTCAAACTCTAAATTTATAATGTGTCCTGTAGTGATTTTTCGTAAAATCGCCACATTCATGCCACCACGAACATAAATATTGTTTGCTCTCTTGCAAATTTCTTCTAGGTTTTTGAACAAGACTTTTTCGGAAACACCTTGATCAAGCCAGTCCAAGCCGTGATGATTTCGTGATAACCAATCGTTTTCTTTTCTAGCCTCTTGACATAGTGCAGTTATTTGTCTATTCGGAGAAACAAGCCAATGTCCTGTGAAATTTTGATTTAATGAAAGAACTGCCACTTCTTTTGGTACCGGACGGTTTTTATAATCTTTGACACACTGTATCTACGACGATATCCATCTTCATAGTTTGGAACAAATCAACGTCCAATCAACGACTGACATATCAGAAACATTTCCAAACCAATAACTTTTACCCCCCCCCCACTACTACTACTTTCCCCCACCATCTCACCCACTATAGTCCACGAGAACTTGACGTGACGAATCAATCTCAAGTATATTTTCATATTCAGCATAAATTATACAATTTACTGTACTGCTTAACGGATCATCAAAACGAACATCAATTCTCACACTACCATGTTTTACTAGATTCCAATGTGTGTCTTGATTTGCTGATAAATCAGGTGTTAAATCAAAAGCGAAAAGACAATATCCATTGGCATAAGCTTCGCGTGAAATGGAATTACCCTCATTTAAATAATGTATACCTGTACCAGAAAATAAAGTATGATATGCATCAACATACATATTATCCGTTTTCAAATCAGGTTGTAATGGTTTAGACGGTACTTGTACGCCATCAATGTAGAGACACAAATAATTTATATTGGAATTTTTAAAATTAAATGGATTGAGACCCTTATCACCGTTAAAAGCTTTATTTTCTACAAAGCCAACAATAATTCTTTTTGGTAATTGACCTAAAATGACATTATCCAATGTTTCTCAATGAATACCACTATGCATTGTAATAGCTTTCACTTCTACACGTGTGAGGGGATATTTAGCTGTTGTTTTCGAAAGTGCTTTTTCGTGAGCCAATATAATACTTGGACTAAGTCTGACACGACGTACAAAGAGAGCAGCTTCGGTGATTCGAGCGGTGTAGAGTCCTGTCGGGTCCATAAGACAAAAACTATCTCGTGATCGAACGAGCCGCACACGTACTTCGACACCATTAATTAATAATTTGTCTTGATTGAAAACATCACAATGTAAATACCCAATCATATCTATGTTTTTCTCATCGCCCATAAGGATTCGGCGGTTTGTAAGACCCTCGTTTTCGTCATCTGTAGCATCCATTTTTCCAGGAGTGTCGGTGTACCATAGTGCACTGGTGAGATGAGATTTTTTAGCTGCAGACCCATAGTTTAATAAAGTTTCAATGTATGATCGATAAGCGTAGGCGTTATTGGGCGGGGAAACAGATTTTTGATTAAAAAACACATCAACTTGATTAAATATCGAGTGCATAAAATTATTTATAGGACCAACATTTTTCAAGGTATTTTTATCTATGGTTTCAGGAGGTGTTACTGTTTTGCGATAGTTACACGAACACTAAGCAGAGTATGATATTGGCTTATATTGAACATAATTTGAATTTTCAATCGTTGTTTGAGTAGGGGGTACACTAAATAAATTCACTTCAGATTTAAGACATGCACACGAACCACTATGCAGAAAAGCCATTATTCTTCAAAAATATCTCATGCAGTACGTTTTTCTTTCAAAGTTTTCCTTTTATTTTTACAGTGTTTTTTTTTAATACCAAATTTTTTATTTGGTTTAACTTTGGAACGTTTTCTACTTTTGGTATTAACGGCATCAGAATTCTTAGTCAACTGTTGTTTCTGGGCCCGACGCTTAGTTTTATATCCTGAGCCACTTATCAGATTATCCAATTTTTCTCCGGCTTTTCTTTTGAGATTCTTTCCTGATTCTCGAATATTATTCCGAAAAGATTCTTTAAAAGGTTTTTCATGTGTAATGTCATCTAAAATATTTACACCTGTTCGTAAAGCCTCTTTACCAACAGCTTTTCCTAGAGCCTTACCACCTTTTTTCACAAACGGTAAAACACTACGATAGACACTTCCAACACCTTTTCCTTTTTGCATAGATGTATCTATTGTAATATAATTATTGAATGGATCGTGGGCACTTTGGTTATCATAAATTGTATCAAAATAACTCATCTTATGCTGTTCTCATAAAATGAAGTGTTACTGTCAACGTACCGTAATCGAATGCTATAGGATTTCCATCTTGGTCCTTTATATCTATTGTGATCGTAGATAACAATGGAATATACATTGGCGTGATAAAGTGTTCAATCTCAATGTTACCATATTTATACTCGTTCATATTAAGAGGAACTATGCGTAAAATAGGTGTGTGTACATCACTTGTAATGTAAGGTTCACAAATATCACTATACACTCTTATTATTGATGGTAAACCGCTAATAAGATCGGCAGGTCTTTGACCGGTAACTGTATCTCTAATTTTTTCAAGATTATGATTTTCAAGGCCAATAATTCTCAAGAGTTTTTCAGATAAAATTAAACTATGAAAATTCGTGTCACAAGTATCCTGGCAAGTTCGTTCAATTTCTATAAACCCTCCACGTTGTGCTTTGAATTGTAAGTGATTTTTTATATTAGGTAAATTATTTATTTCTTGTAAAAGATTTTCCATATCTGTGTAAATTCCTGGAGATAAGTGTGCAATAACATCATTTTCTATTGATTCGTGTCTCAAATCATTTGGTGAAAACGACTCAGTTGCTTTTACACAGACCATACCCTCATAGTTATCGAGCGAAATATGTTGAAATGTGTGGGGTATCTGAATCTCACATAGAGCTACAGACCACTCACCGTGTAAATAAATATTTTGAAGTAGCTGTGTGGTAAAATGTGTTGTTTTATTTTCAGGAAACACATATTTACTGTTGTTACTAGATAATACTATGTAAAATTGTTCTCTCATTATATCTTTTTTAAATTGTTTGCTGAAACCCAGGAATTAAATTTATCGGGATAACCTTTCCAAGTTACAAAATATTTTTTGTTTTTCCCTTTACCTTTAGTTTTAAGAATCTTATCTATGTGAAATGATTTTGTATTCAAATCTTTTTGTACTCTAGAAAGTTCTTCTTCGTAGAAAAAACCTTCGATTGGTTCACCGTCAAGATCTTCCAAAGTATAAACAGGCGGTTGGCGTTTAGTAGATATACGTATAATTCGGAATAATTCCAAAGTCCATCCGCTTTCATATGCTTTCTTGAACACTAGTTTGGCGCGACTGACACGTACTAAGTCACCCACCTTATATTTAGGGTATCGAATACGGGTCGTGTTGTATCGTTGGGCTAGATTTTGGTATGCCTTTACGGAATTGTACAAATTAACTTTAGCAGGAGTCATTTTGGTACCAGAATGCCAAGAATTATTGTAAGCATCAACAATTTTTTGTAAAATATCAATATATCTGTACGTATTTGTATGAGTAAAATATCGCCATAATCGTCCCTTCAATGTTCTGTTAAACGTCTCAACCACAGCTGCTTTAATATCAGGATTTCTAACTACACGATAGTTTATACTGTTCTTTTTCAAAACTTGTTGCATCTCTTTACCGAGAAATTCTTTACCTTTATCAGTTTGAAAGAGCATGGGGTGTTGTCCTTTACAACGTGTTAAAATACGTTCAAATGCTATAGCGACACTTTTCGAAGTTTTGTTACGAATAGGTTCAACCCATGCAAATTTTGATAAAACGTCTATAACCACAAGTAGATATGTGTTGTCATTGTTATAGGCTTTTAATGATCGTAAATCAGCGAGATCTCCCTCCCACACATCAAAAGGGTTACGAACGTCATAAGACCTATGCGAAAAATGATGGCGTACAGGTTTATGTAGAGTATAAGCATCCTGACTTTCAAGCCATTTGATAATTTTTTTGCGATCGTGTTTTTTACCAATTGTTTTTAAAAGGTTGTACGCATAGGCTGGTGATTTCGGTGGTCGATAGAAAAAATTATTTAACGTTTTTTCCATTTATCTTATTCTTAAACTTTTTTAGTTTCTTTTTTATGTTTCTTTTAATTATTTTTTTAATGTACAAAGAAAACTTGTCAAAAGTTATTTTACTTATCATACAACAAGTTGTGACTAAAGCCACACCTCTCTCGTTAGTTGTAGCTGTTTCAGACAATAAACGTGCAAAGGCACGTTTAGCCAGCAAACAATTAGCTTTGCTACGCTCACTACTGTTTGCATATGCTATATCATGTTCACGACAATAATCGTCAAGTGGGTTGATACCTTTCTCACCTTTCTCTAACCTCTCGTTTAGACGTGTACCAGGTCCACAAAAATGGTATCCTGGAGCATGTATTTCAAAAGGTAAAGAATTGATTATATTATCTACAAGAATTGATTCTGGATGTGTGATCAAATCTTCTTCAATATTTACTCTAGGCGATCCCATGGAAGAATACGAATTTTTGAAACGTGTCTAGGTGTTTCTCGGGGGTGTAGTCTTTTTTTTCAACTTTATTGGTGTTGCTCAATTGGCTGGTTTTTAATTTGTTTCTTCACTATTAGATTGTTGAGTTTCTTCGTCGTCGCCGTCACTATCAGGTTGTGGTGAAGAAACAAGTTCCCAAATTTTATTGTTACCAATAAATTCTCGTGGTATATTTGCTCTGCGAAGGGCTTCGGTAAACTGTCTATAACCACTTGACAACGGCTATTTTCTATTTCTCAGAGCATCGTTAATCAAATCTACTATATTTCCACCTTTGGCGACACTGCCATCTATGGTAATTTTACCAAGATCATCCCATGTGACATCACCAGAAGCAGACAATCGCAGTAATAACTGTTTTGATTTAAATCGAAGCGTTGATGGTACACAGACATAAAAAAGGTGTTACAGTTTAAAAGGTGTCACTCTATGACATAAAAAGGTGTAACTGTTTAAAAGATGCCACTCTACGACATAAAAAAGGTTTTACTGTTTAAACGATACCACTCTATGACATAAAAAAGGTGTTACTGTTTAAAAGATATCACTCTATGAAATAAGAAAGGTGTTACTGTTTATAAGGTGTCACTATATGACATGAAAAAAGTCTCACTCTATGACATAAAAAAGGTGTTACTGTATAAAAGGTGTCACTCTATGACATAAAAAAGGTGTTTCTGTTTAGAAGGTGTTACTCTATGACATAAGAAAGGTGTTACTGTTTAAAAGGTGTCACTATATGACATGAAAAAGGTGTTACTGTTTAAAAGGTGTCACTCTATGACATAAAACAGGTGTTACTGTATAAAAGGTGTCACTCTATGACATAAAGAAGGTGTTACTGTCTAAAAGGTGTCACTCTATGACATAAAAAGGTGTTACTGTTTAAAATATGCCACTCTACGACATAAAAAAGGTGTTACTATTTAAAAGATGCCACTCTATGACATAAAAAAGGTGTTACTGTTTAAAAGATGTCACTCGATGAGATAAAAAAGATATTACTGTTTAAAAGGTGTCACTCTATGACATAAAAAAGGTGTTACTGTTTAAAAGGTGTCACTCTATGACATACGAAGGTGTGACTGTTTAAAAGATACCACTCTACGAAATAAAAAAGGTGTTACTGTTTAAAAGATGCCACTCTATGACATAAAGAAGGTGTTACTGTTTAAAAGATGTCACTCCATGACATAAAAAAGGTGTTACTGTCTAAAAGGTGTCACTCTATGACATAAGAAGGTGTTACTGTTTAAAAGGTGTCACTCTATGAGATGAAAAAGGTGTCACTCTATGACATGAAAAAGGTGTCAATCTATGACATAAAAAAGGTGTTACTGTTTAAAAGATGTCACTCTATGACATAAAAAAGGTGTTACTGTCTAAAAGGTGCCTCTCTATGACATAAGAAGGTGTTACTGTTTAAAAGGTATCACTTTATGACATAAAAAAGATGCTACTGTTTAAAAGGTGTCACTCTATGACATAAAAAAGGGGTTACTGTTTAAAAGGTGTCACTCTATGACATAAAAAGGTGTTACTGTTTAAAAGATGCCACTCTCCGACATAAAAAAGGTTTTACTGTATAAACGATGCCACTCTATGACATAAAAAGGTGTTACTGTATAAAAGGTGTCACTCTATGACATAAAGAAGGTGTTACGGTTTAAAAGGTGTCACTCTATGACATAAAAAACGGGTTACTGTTTAAAAGATGCCACTCTACGACATAAAAAAGGTGTTACGGATTAAAAGATTCCACTCTATGAAATAAAAAAGGTTTTACTCTTTAAAAGGTGTCACTCTATGACATAAAGAAGGTGTTACAGTCTAAAAGGTGTCACTCTATGACATAAAAAGGTGTTACTGTTTAAAAGGTGGCAATATATGACATGAAAAAGGTGTTACTGTTTAAAAGGTGTTACTCTATGACATAAAACAGGTGTTACTGTATAAAAGGTGCCACTCTATGACATAAAAAAGGTGTTACTGTCTAAAAGGTGTCACTCTATGACATAAAAAGGTGTTACTGTTTAAAAGATACCACTCTACAAAATAAAGAAGGTGTTACTGTTTAAAAGATGCCACTCTATGACATAAAAAAGGTGTTACTGTTTAGAAGGTGTCACTCTATTACATAAAAAAAGGTGTTACTGTTTAAAAGGTGTCACTCTATGACATAAAAAAGCTGTTACTGTTTAAAAGATGCCACTCTATGACATAAAAAATGTGTTACTGTTTAAAAGGTGTCACTCTATGACATAAAAAAGGTGTTACTGTTTAAAAGGTGTCACTCTATGTCATAAAAAAGGTGTTACTGTTTAAAAGATGCCACTCTCCGACATAAAAAAGGTGTTACTGTTTAAAAGCTGCCACTCTATGAAATAAAAAAGGTGTTACTGTTTAAAAGGTGTCACTCTATGACATAAAAAAGGTGTTACAGTCTAAAAGGTGTCACTCTATGCAATAAAGAAGGTGTTACTGTTTAAAAGGTGTCACTCTATGACATAAAAAACGGGTTACTGTTTAAAAGATGCCACTCTACGACATAAAAAAGGTGTTACGGATTAAAAGATTCCACACTATGAAATAAAAAAGGTTTTACTCTTTAAAAGGTGTCACTCTATGACATAAAGAAGGTGTTACAGTCTAAAAGGTGTCACTCTATGACATAAAAAGGTGTTACTGTTTAAAAGGTGGCACTCTCCGACATAAAAAAGGTTTTACTGTATAAACGATGCCACTCTATGACATAAAAAGGTGTTACTGTATAAAAGGTGTCACTCTATGACATAAAGAAGGTGTTACGGTTTAAAAGGTGTCACTCTATGACATAAAAAAGGTGTTACTGTCTAAAAGGTGTCACTCTATGACATAAAAAGGTGTTACTGTTTAAAAGATACCACTCTACGAAATAAAGAAGGTGTTACTGTTTAAAAGATGCCACTCTATGACATAAAAAAGGTGTTACTGTTTAAAAGGTGTCACTCTATTACATAAAAAAAGGTGTTACTGTTTAAAAGGTGTCACTCTATGACATAAAAAAGCTGTTACTGTTTAAAAGATGCCACTCTATGACATAAAAAATGTGTTACTGTTTAAAAGGTGTCACTCTATGACATAAAAAAGGTGTTACTGTTTAAAAGATGCCACTCTCCGACATAAAAAAGGTGTTACTGTTTAAAAGCTGCCACTCTATAAAATAAAAAAGGTGTTACTGTATAAAGGTGTCACTCTATGACATAAAAAAGGTGTTACAGTCTAAAAGGTGTCACTCTATGCAATAAAGAAGGTGTTACTGTTTAAAAGATGTCACTCTATGACATACAAAAGGTGTTACTGTCTAAAAGGTGTCTCTCTATGACATAAGAAGGTGTTACTGTTTAAAAGGTATCACTTTATGACATAAAAAAGATGCTACTGTTTAAAAGGTGTCACTCTATGACATAAAAAAGGGGTTACTGTTTAAAAGGTGTCACTCTATGACATAAAAAGGTGTTACTGTTTAAAAGATGCCACTCTCCGACATAAAAAAGGTTTTACTGTATAAACGATGCCACTCTATGACATAAAAAGGTGTTACTGTATAAAAGGTGTCACTCTATGACATAAAGAAGGTGTTACGGTTTAAAAGGTGTCACTCTATGACATAAAAAACGGGTTACTGTTTAAAAGATGCCACTCTACGACATAAAAAAGGTGTTACGGATTAAAAGATTCCACTCTATGAAATAAAAAAGGTTTTACTCTTTAAAAGGTGTCACTCTATGACATAAAGAAGGTGTTACAGTCTAAAAGGTGTCACTCTATGACATAAAAAGGTGTTACTGTTTAAAAGATACCACTCTACGAAATAAAGAAGGTGTTACTGTTTAAAAGATGCCACTCTATGACATAAAAAAGGTGTTACTGTTTAAAAGGTGTCACTCTATTACATAAAAAAAGGTGTTACTGTTTAAAAGGTGTCACTCTATGACATAAAAAAGCTGTTACTGTTTAAAAGGTGTTACACTATGACATAAAGAAGGTGATACTGTTTAAAAGTTGTCACTCTATGACATGAAAAACGTGTCACTCTATTACATAAAAAAGGTGTTACTGTTTAAAAGGTGTCATTCTATGACATGAAAAAGGTGTCACTCTATGACATGAAAAAGGTGTCACTCTATGACATAAAAAAGGTGTTACTGTATAACAGGTGTCACTCTATGACATAAGAAAGGTGTTACTGTATAAAAGGTGTCACTCTATGACATAAAAAAGGCGTTCCTGTTTAGAAGGTGTTACTCTATGACATAAAAAAGGTGTTACTGTTTAAAAGGTGTCACTCTATGACATAAAAAGGTGGTACTGTTTAAAAGTTGTCACTCTATGACATGAAAAAACTCTAACTCTTTGACATAAAAAAGGTGTTACAGTATAAAAAGTGTCACTCTATGCCATAAAGAAGGTGTTACTGTTTAAAAGGTGTCACTCTATGACATAAAAAAGGTGTTACTATATAAAAGGTGTCACTATATGAAATAAAAAAGCTGTTACTGTTTAAAAGATGACACTCTATGACATAAAAAAGCTGTTACTGTTTAAAAGATGCCACTCTCCGACATAAAAAAGGTGTTACTGTTTAAAAGCTGCCACTCTATGAAATAAAAAAGGTGTTACTGTTTAAAAGGTGTCACTCTATGACATAAAAAAGGTGTTACAGTCTAAAAGGTGTCACTCTATGCATTAAAGAAGGTGTTACTGTTTAAAAGGTGTTACACTATGACATAAAGAAGGTGATACTGTTTAAAAGGTGTCACTATATGAAATAAAAAAGCTGTTACTGTTTAAAAGATGACACTCTACGACATAAAAAAGCTGTTCCTGTTTAAAAGATGCCACTCTCCGACATAAAAAAGGTGTTACTGTTTAAAAGCTGCCACTCTATGAAATAAAAAAGGTGTTACTGTTTAAAAGGTGTCACTCTATGACATGAAAAAGGTGTCACTCTATGACATGAAAAAGGTGTTACTATATAAAAGGTGTCACTATATGAAATAAAAAAGCTGTTACTGTTTAAAAGGTGTCATTCTATGACATGAAAAAGGTGTCACTCTATGACATGAAAAAGGTGTCACTCTATGACATGAAAAAGGTGTTACTGTTTAAAAGATGTCACTCTATGACATAAAAAAGGTGTTATTGTTTAAAAGGTGCACTATATGACATAGAAAAGCTGTTACTGTTTAAAAGATGCCACTCTATGACATAAACAAGATGTTACTGTTTAAAAGATGTCACTCTATGACATAAACAAGATGTTACTGTTTCAAAGGTGTCACTATATCAAATAAAAAAGCTGTTACTGTTTAGAAGATGACACTCTATGACATAAAAAAGCTGTTACTGTTTAGAAGATGCTACTCTATGACATAAAAAATGTGTTACTGTCTAAAAGGTGTCACTCTATGACATAAAAAAGGTGTTACTGTTTAAAAGGTGTCACTCTATGTCATAAAAAAGGTGTTACTGTTTAAAAGATGCCACTCTACGACATAAAAAAGGTGTTACAGTTTAAAAGATGCCACTCTATGAAATAAAAAAGGTGTTACTGTTTATAAGGTGTCACTCTATGACATCAAGAAGGCGTTACAGTCTAAAAGGTGTCACTCTATGCCATAAAGAAGGTGTTACTGTTTAACAGGTGTCACTCTATGGCATAAAAAAGGTGTTACTGTTTAAAAGGTGTCACTCTATGACATAAAAAAGGTGTTACTGTTTAAAAGATGTAACTCTATGACATAAAAAAGGTATTACTGTTTAAAAGGAGTCACTCTATGACATAGAAAAGGTGTTACTGTTTAAAAAATGCCACTCTATGACAAAAAAAAGGTGTTACTGTTTAAAAAATGCCACTCTATGACAAAAAAAAGGTGTTACTGTTTAAAAAATGCCACTCTATGACAAAAAAAAGGTGTCACTCTATGACATAAAAAAGGGGTTACAGTATAAAAGGTGTCACTCTATGCCGTAAAGAAGGTGTTACTGTTTAAAAGGTGTCACTCTATGACATAAAAAAGGTGTTACTGTTTAAAAAGTTGTCACTCAATGACATGAAGAAGGTGTCACTCTATGAAATAAAAAAGGTGTTACTGTATAAAAGATGTCACTCTATGACATAAAAAAGGTGTTACTGTATAAAAGGTGTCACTATATGAAATAAGAAAGCTGTTACTATTTAAAAGATGACACTCTATGACATAAAAAAGCTGTTGCTGTTTAAAAGATGCCACTCTATGACATAAATGTGTTACTCTTTAAAAGGTATCACTCTATGACATAAAAATGGTGTTACTGTTTAGAAGGTGTCACTCTATGAAATAAAAAAGGTGTTACTGTTTAAAAGGTGTCACTCTATGACATAAAAAAGGTGTTACAGTATAAAAAGTGTCACTCTATGCCATAAAGAAGGTGTTACTGTTTAAAAGGTGTCACTCTATGACATAAAAAAGGTGTTACTATATAAAAGGTGTCACTATATGAAATAAAAAAGCTGTTACTGTTTAAAAGGTGTCATTCTATGACATGAAAAAGGTGTCACTCTATGACATGAAAAAGGTGTCACTCTATGACATGAAAAAGGTGTTACTGTTTAAAAGATGTCACTCTATGACATAAAAAAGGTGTTATTGTTTAAAAGGTGCACTATATGACATAGAAAAGCTGTTACTGTTTAAAAGATGCCACTCTATGACATAAACAAGATGTTACTGTTTAAAAGGTGTCACTCTATGACATAAAAAAGGTGTTACAGTCTAAAAGGTGTCACTCAATGACATAAAGAAGGTGTTACGGTTTAAAAGGTGTCACTCTATGACATAAAAAACGGGTTACTGTTTAAAAGATGCCACTCTACGACATAAAAAAGGTGTTACGGATTAAAAGATTCCACTCTATGAAATAAAAAAGGTTTTACTCTTTAAAAGGTGTCACTCTATGACATAAAGAAGGTGTTACAGTCTAAAAGGTGTCACTCTATGACATAAAAAGGTGTTACTGTTTAAAAGGTGGCACTATATGACATGAAAAAGGTGTTACTGTTTAAAAGGTGTTACTCTATGACATAAAACAGGTGTTACTGTATAAAAGGTGCCACTCTATGACATAAAAAAGGTGTTACTGTCTAAAAGGTGTCACTCTATGACATAAAAAGGTGTTACTGTTTAAAAGATACCACTCTACGAAATAAAGAAGGTGTTACTGTTTAAAAGATGCCACTCTATGACATAAAAAAGGTGTTACTGTTTAAAAGGTGTCACTCTATTACATAAAAAAAGGTGTTACTGTTTAAAAGGTGTCACTCTATGACATAAAAAAGCTGTTACTGTTTAAAAGATGCCACTCTATGACATAAAAAATGTGTTACTGTTTAAAAGGTGTCACTCTATGACATAAAAAAGGTGTTACTGTTTAAAAGGTGTCACTCTATGTCATAAAAAAGGTGTTACTGTTTAAAAGATGCCACTCTCCGACATAAAAAAGGTGTTACTGTTTAAAAGCTGCCACTCTATGAAATAAAAAAGGTGTTACTGTTTAAAAGGTGTCACTCTATGACATAAAAAAGGTGTTACAGTCTAAAAGGTGTCACTCTATGCAATAAAGAAGGTGTTACTGTTTAAAAGGTGTTACACTATGACATAAAGAAGGTGATACTGTTTAAAAGTTGTCACTCTATGACATGAAAAACGTGTCACTCTATTACATAAAAAAGGTGTTACTGTTTAAAAGGTGTCATTCTATGACATGAAAAAGGTGTCACTCTATGACATGAAAAAGGTGTCACTCTATGACATAAAAAAGGTGTTACTGTATAACAGGTGTCACTCTAGGACATAAGAAAGGTGTTACTGTATAAAAGGTGTCACTCTATGACATAAAAAAGGCGTTCCTGTTTAGAAGGTGTTACTCTATGACATAAAAAAGGTGTTACTGTTTAAAAGGTGTCACTCTATGACATAAAAAGGTGGTACTGTTTAAAAGTTGTCACTCTATGACATGAAAAAACTGTCACTCTATGACATAAAAAAGGTGTTACAGTATAAAAAGTGTCACTCTATGCCATAAAGAAGGTGTTACTGTTTAAAAGATGTCACTCTATGACATAAAAAAGGTGTTACTATATAAAAGGTGTCACTATATGAAATAAAAAAGCTGTTACTGTTTAAAAGATGACACTCTATGACATAAAAAAGCTGTTACTGTTTAAAAGATGCCACTCTCCGACATAAAAAAGGTGTTACTGTTTAAAAGCTGCCACTCTATGAAATAAAAAAGGTGTTACTGTTTAAAAGGTGTCACTCTATGACATAAAAAAGGTGTTACAGTCTAAAAGGTGTCACTCTATGCAATAAAGAAGGTGTTACTGTTTAAAAGGTGTTACACTATGACATAAAGAAGGTGATACTGTTTAAAAGGTGTCACTATATGAAATAAAAAAGCTGTTACTGTTTAAAAGATGACACTCTATGACATAAAAAAGCTGTTACTGTTTAAAAGATGCCACTCTCCGACATGAAAAAGGTGTTACTGTTTAAAAGCTGCCACTCTATGAAATAAAAAAGGTGTTACTGTTTAAAAGGTGTCACTCTATGACATAAAAAAGGTGTTACAGTATAAAAAGTGTCACTCTATGCCATCAAGAAGGTGTTACTGTTTAAAAGGTGTCACTCTATGACATAAAAAAGGTGTTACTATATAAAAGGTGTCACTATATGAAATAAAAAAGCTGTTACTGTTTAAAAGGTGTCATTCTATGACATGAAAAAGGTGTCACTCTATGACATGGAAAAGGTGTCACTCTAAGACATGAAAAAGGTGTTACTGTTTAAAAGATGTCACTCTATGACATAAAAAAGGTGTTATTGTTTAAAAGGTGCACTATATGACATAGAAAAGCTGTTACTGTTTAAAAGATGCCACTCTATGACATAAACAAGATGTTACTGTTTAAAAGATGTCACTCTATGACATAAAAAAGGTGATACTGTCTAAAAGGTGTCTCTCTATGACATAAGATGGTGTTACTGTTTAAAAGTTGTCACTCTATGACATGAAACAGGTGTCACTCTATGACATAAAAAAGGTGTTACTGTATATAAGATGTCACTCTATGCCATAAAGAAGGTGTTACTGTTTAAAAGGTGCCACCCTATGACATAAAAAAGGTGATACTGTCTAAAAGGTGTCTCTCTATGACATAAGATGGTGTTACTGTTTAAAAGTTGTCAGTCTATGACATGAAACAGGTGTCACACTATGACATAAAAAAGGTGTTACTGTATATAAGTTGTCACTCTATGCCATAAAGAAGGTGTTACTGTTTCAAAGGTGTCACTATATCAAATAAAAAAGCTGTTACTGTTTAAAAGATGACACTCTATGACATAAAAAAGCTGTTACTGTTTAGAAGATGCTACTCTATGACATAAAAAATGTGTTACTGTTTAAAAGGTGTCACTCTATGACATAAAAAAGGTGTTACTGTTTAAAAGGTGTCACACTATGTCATAAAAAAGGTGTTACTGTTTAAAAGATGCCACTCTACGACATAAAAAAGGTGTTACAGTTTAAAAGATGCCACTCTATGAAATAAAAAAGGTGTTACTGTTTATAAGGTGTCACTCTATGACATCAAGAAGGCGTTACAGTCTAAAAGGTGTCACTCTATGCCATAAAGAAGGTGTTACTGTTTAACAGGTGTCACTCTATGGCATAAAAAAGGTGTTACTGTTTAAAAGGTGTCACTCTATGACATAAAAAGGTGGTACTGTTTAAAAGTTGTCACTCTATGACATGAAAAAACTGTCACTCTATGACATAAAAAAGGTGTTACAGTATAAAAGGTGTCACTCTATGCCATAAAGAAGGTGTTACTGTTTAAAAGGTGTCACTCTATGACATAAAAAAGGTGTTACTGTTAAAAAGTTGTCACTCGATGACATGAAAAGGGTGTGACTCTATGACATAAAAAAGGTGTTACTGTATAAAAGATGTCACTCTATGACATAAAAAAGGTGTTACTATATAAAAGGTGTCACTATATGAAATAAAAAAGCTGTTACTGTTTAAAAGATGACACTCTATGACATAAAAAAGCTGTTACTGTTTAAAAGATGCCACTCTATGCCATAAAAAATGTGTTACTGTTTAAAAGGTGTCACTCTATGACATAAAAAAGGTGTTACCGTTTAAAAGGTGTCACTCTATGTCATAAAAAAGGTGTTACTGTTTAAAAGATGCCACTCTCCGACATAAAAAAGGTGTTACTGTTTAAAAGATGCCACTCTATGAAATAAAAAAGGTGTTACTGTTTAAAAGGTGTCACTCTATGACATAAAAAAGGTGTTACAGTCTAAAAGGTGTCACTCTATGCAATAAAGAAGGTGTTACTGTTTAAAAGGTGTCACTCTATGACATAAAAAAGGTGTTACTGTTTAAAAGGTGTCACTCTATGACATAAAAAGGTGTAACTGTTTAAAAGATGCCACTCTACGACATAAAAAAGGTTTTACTGTTTAAACGATACCACTCTATGACATAAAAAAGGTGTTACTGTTTAAAAGATATCACTCTATGAAATAAGAAAGGTGTTACTGTTTATAAGGTGTCACTATATGACATGAAAAAAGTGTCACTCTATGACATAAAAAAGGTGTTACTGTATAAAAGGTGTCACTCTATGACATAAAAAAGGTGTTTCTGTTTAGAAGGTGTTACTCTATGACATAAGAAAGGTGTTACTGTTTAAAAGGTGTCACTATATGACATGAAAAAGGTGTTACTGTTTAAAAGGTGTCACTCTATGACATAAAACAGGTGTTACTGTATAAAAGGTGTCACTCTATGACATAAAGAAGGTGTTACTGTCTAAAAGGTGTCACTCTATGACATAAAAAGGTGTTACTGTTTAAAATATGCCACTCTACGACATAAAAAAGGTGTTACTATTTAAAAGATGCCACTCTATGACATAAAAAAGGTGTTACTGTTTAAAGATGTCACTCGATGACATAAAAAAGGTATTACTGTTTAGAAGGTGTCACTCTATGACATAAAAAAGGTGTTACTGTTTAAAAGGTGTCACTCTATGACATAAGAAGGTGTGACTGTTTAAAAGATACCACTCTACGAAATAAAAAAGGTGTTACTGTTTAAAAGATGCCACTCTATGACATAAAGAAGGTGTTACTGTTTAAAAGATGTCACTCCATGACATAAAAAAGGTGTTACTGTCTAAAAGGTGTCACTCTATGACATAAGAAGGTGTTACTGTTTAAAAGGTGTCACTCTATGAGATGAAAAAGGTGTCACTCTATGACATGAAAAAGGTGTCAATCTATGACATAAAAAAGGTGTTACTGTTTAAAAGATGTCACTCTATGACATAAAGAAGGTGTTACTGTCTGAAAGGTGTCTCTCTATGACATAAGAAGGTGTTACTGTTTAAATGGTATCACTTTATGACATAAAAAAGATGCTACTGTTTAAAAGGTGTCACTCTATGACATAAAAAAGGGGTTACTGTTTAAAAGGTGTCACTCTATGACATAAAAAGGTGTTACTGTTTAAAAGGTGTCACTCTATGACATAAAAACGGTGTTACAGTCTAAAAGGTGTCGCTCTATGCCATAAAGAAGGTGTTACTAATTAAAAGGTGTCACTCTATGACATAAGAAAGGTGTTACTGTTTAAAAGTTGTCCCTCTATGACATGAAAAACGTGTCACTCTATGACATAAAAAAGGTGTTACTGTTTAAAAGGTGTCATTCTATGACATGAAAAAGGTGTCACTCTATGACATAAAAAAGGTGTTACTGTATAACAGGTGCCACTCTATGACATAAAAAAGGTGTTACTGTATAAAAGGTGTCACTCTATGACATAAAAAAGGCGGCCCTGTTTAGAAGGTGTTACTCTATGACATAAAAAATGTGTTACTGTTTAAAAGGTGTCACTCTATGACATAAAAAGGTGTTACTGTTTAAAAGTTGTCACTCTATGACATGAAAAAAGTGTCACTCTATGACATAAAAAAGGTGTTACAGTATAAAAGGTGTCACTCTATGCCATAAAGAAGGTGTTACTGTTTATAAGGTGTCACTCTATGACATAAAAAAGGTGTTACTGTAAAAAGTTGTCACTCGATGACATGAAAAGGGTGTGACTCTATGACATAAAAAAGGTGTTACTGTATAAAAGATGTCACTCTATGACATAAAAAAGGTGTTACTGTATAAAAGGTGTCACTATATGAAATAAAAAAGCTGTTACTGTTTAAAAGATGACACTCTATGACATAAACAAGCTGTTACTGTTTAAAAGATGCTACTCTATGACATAAAAAATGTGTTACTGTTTAAAAGGTGTCACTCTATGACATAAAAAAGGTGTTACTGTTTAAAAGGTGTCACTCTATGTCATAAAAAAGGTGTTACTGTTTAAAAGATACCACTCTCCGACATAAAAAAGGTGTTACTGTTTAAAAGATGCCACTCTCCGACATAAAAAAGGTTTTACTGTTTAAAAGATGCCACTCTATGAAATAAAAAAGGTGTTACTGTTTATATGAAATAAAAAAGGTGTCACTCTATGACATAAAAAAGGTGTTACAGCCTAAAAGGTGTCACTCTATGCAATAAAGAAGGTGTTACTGTTTAAAAGGTGTCACACTATGACATAAAAAAGGTGATACTGTTTAAAAGTTGTCACTCTATGACATGAAAAACGTGTCACTCTATTACATAAAAAAAGTGTTACTGTTTAAAAGATGTCACTCTATGACATAAAAAAGGCGGTACTGTTGAGAAAGTGTTACTCTATGACATAAAAAAGGAGTTACTGTTTAAAAAATGCCACTGTATGACATAAAAAAGGTGTTACTGTTTAAAAGATTTCACTCGATGACATAACAAAGGTGTTACTGTTTAAAAGGTGTCACGCTATGACATAAAAAAGGTGTTACTGTATAAAAGGGGTCACTCTATGACATAAAAAAGGCGGTACTGTTGAGAAAGTGTTACTCTATGACATAAAAAAGGTGTTACAGTATAAAAGGTGTCACTCTATGCCGTAATGAAGGTGATACTATTTAAAAGATGGCACTCTATGACATAAAAAAGCTGTTACTGTTTAAAAGATGCCACTCTATGATATAAATGTGTTACTCTTTAAAACGTGTCACTCTATGACATAAAAATGGTGTTACTATTTAAAAGGTGTCACTCGATGTCATAAAAAAGGTGTTACTGTTTAGAAGATGCCACTTTACGACATAACAAAGGAATTACTGTATAAAAGATACCACTCTATGAAATAAAGAAGGTGTTACTGTTTAAAAGGTGTCACTCTATGACATAAAAAAGGTGTTACAGTCTAAAAGGTGTCACTCTATGCCATAAAGAAGGTGTTACTGATTAAAAGGTGTCACTCTATGACATAAAAAAGGTGTTACTGTTTAAAAGTTGTCCCTCTATGACATGAAAAACGTGTCACTCTATGACATAAAAAAGGTGTTACAGTCTAAAAGGTGTCACTCTATGACATAAAAAGGTGTTACTGTTTAAAAGGTGGCACTATATGACATGAAAAAGGTGTTACTGTTTAAAAGGTGTTACTCTATGACATAAAACAGGTGTTACTGTATAAAAGGTGCCACTCTATGACATAAAAAAGGTGTTACTGTCTAAAAGGTGTCACTCTATGACATAAAAAGGTGTTACTGTTTAAAAGATACCACTCTACGAAATAAAGAAGGTGTTACTGTTTAAAAGATGCCACTCTATGACATAAAAAAGGTGTTACTGTTTAAAAGGTGTCACTCTATTACATAAAAAAAGGTGTTACTGTTTAAAAGGTGTCACTCTATGACATAAAAAAGCTGTTACTGTTTAAAAGATGCCACTCTATGACATAAAAAATGTGTTACTGTTTAAAAGGTGTCACTCTATGACATAAAAAAGGTGTTACTGTTTAAAAGGTGTCACTCTATGTCATAAAAAAGGTGTTACTGTTTAAAAGATGCCACTCTCCGACATAAAAAAGGTGTTACTGTTTAAAAGCTGCCACTCTATGAAATAAAAAAGGTGTTACTGTTTAAAAGGTGTCACTCTATGACATAAAAAAGGTGTTACAGTCTAAAAGGTGTCACTCTATGCAATAAAGAAGGTGTTACTGTTTAAAAGGTGTTACACTATGACATAAAGAAGGTGATACTGTTTAAAAGTTGTCACTCTATGACATGAAAAACGTGTCACTCTATTACATAAAAAAGGTGTTACTGTTTAAAAGGTGTCATTCTATGACATGAAAAAGGTGTCACTCTATGACATGAAAAAGGTGTCACTCTATGACATAAAAAAGGTGTTACTGTATAACAGGTGTCACTCTAGGACATAAGAAAGGTGTTACTGTATAAAAGGTGTCACTCTATGACATAAAAAAGGCGTTCCTGTTTAGAAGGTGTTACTCTATGACATAAAAAAGGTGTTACTGTTTAAAAGGTGTCACTCTATGACATAAAAAGGTGGTACTGTTTAAAAGTTGTCACTCTATGACATGAAAAAACTGTCACTCTATGACATAAAAAAGGTGTTACAGTATAAAAAGTGTCACTCTATGCCATAAAGAAGGTGTTACTGTTTAAAAGGTGTCACTCTATGACATAAAAAAGGTGTTACTATATAAAAGGTGTCACTATATGAAATAAAAAAGCTGTTACTGTTTAAAAGATGACACTCTATGACATAAAAAAGCTGTTACTGTTTAAAAGATGCCACTCTCCGACATAAAAAAGGTGTTACTGTTTAAAAGCTGCCACTCTATGAAATAAAAAAGGTGTTACTGTTTAAAAGGTGTCACTCTATGACATAAAAAAGGTGTTACAGTCTAAAAGGTGTCACTCTATGCAATAAAGAAGGTGTTACTGTTTAAAAGGTGTTACACTATGACATAAAGAAGGTGATACTGTTTAAAAGGTGTCACTATATGAAATAAAAAAGCTGTTACTGTTTAAAAGATGACACTCTATGACATAAAAAAGCTGTTACTGTTTAAAAGATGCCACTCTCCGACATGAAAAAGGTGTTACTGTTTAAAAGCTGCCACTCTATGAAATAAAAAAGGTGTTACTGTTTAAAAGGTGTCACTCTATGACATAAAAAAGGTGTTACAGTATAAAAAGTGTCACTCTATGCCATCAAGAAGGTGTTACTGTTTAAAAGGTGTCACTCTATGACATAAAAAAGGTGTTACTATATAAAAGGTGTCACTATATGAAATAAAAAAGCTGTTACTGTTTAAAAGATGACACTCTATGACATAAAAAAGCTGTTACTGTTTAAAAGATGCCACTCTATGCCATAAAAAATGTGTTACTGTTTAAAAGGTGTCACTCTATGACATAAAAAAGGTGTTACCGTTTAAAAGGTGTCACTCTATGTCATAAAAAAGGTGTTACTGTTTAAAAGATGCCACTCTCCGACATAAAAAAGGTGTTACTGTTTAAAAGATGCCACTCTATGAAATAAAAAAGGTGTTACTGTTTAAAAGGTGTCACTCTATGACATAAAAAAGGTGTTACAGTCTAAAAGGTGTCACTCTATGCAATAAAGAAGGTGTTACTGTTTAAAAGGTGTCACTCTATGACATAAAAAAGGTGTTACTGTTTAAAAGGTGTCACTCTATGACATAAAAAGGTGTAACTGTTTAAAAGATGCCACTCTACGACATAAAAAAGGTTTTACTGTTTAAACGATACCACTTTATGACATAAAAAAGGTGTTACTGTTTAAAAGATATCACTCTATGAAATAAGAAAGGTGTTACTGTTTATAAGGTGTCACTATATGACATGAAAAAAGTGTCACTCTATGACATAAAAAAGGTGTTACTGTATAAAAGGTGTCACTCTATGACATAAAAAAGGTGTTTCTGTTTAGAAGGTGTTACTCTATGACATAAGAAAGGTGTTACTGTTTAAAAGGTGTCACTATATGACATGAAAAAGGTGTTACTGTTTAAAAGGTGTCACTCTATGACATAAAACAGGTGTTACTGTATAAAAGGTGTCACTCTATGACATAAAGAAGGTGTTACTGTCTAAAAGGTGTCACTCTATGACATAAAAAGGTGTTACTGTTTAAAATATGCCACTCTACGACATAAAAAAGGTGTTACTATTTAAAAGATGCCACTCTATGACATAAAAAAGGTGTTACTGTTTAAAGATGTCACTCGATGACATAAAAAAGGTATTACTGTTTAGAAGGTGTCACTCTATGACATAAAAAAGGTGTTACTGTTTAAAAGGTGTCACTCTATGACATAAGAAGGTGTGACTGTTTAAAAGATACCACTCTACGAAATAAAAAAGGTGTTACTGTTTAAAAGATGCCACTCTATGACATAAAGAAGGTGTTACTGTTTAAAAGATGTCACTCCATGACATAAAAAAGGTGTTACTGTCTAAAAGGTGTCACTCTATGACATAAGAAGGTGTTACTGTTTAAAAGGTGTCACTCTATGAGATGAAAAAGGTGTCACTCTATGACATGAAAAAGGTGTCAATCTATGACATAAAAAAGGTGTTACTGTTTAAAAGATGTCACTCTATGACATAAAGAAGGTGTTACTGTCTGAAAGGTGTCTCTCTATGACATAAGAAGGTGTTACTGTTTAAATGGTATCACTTTATGACATAAAAAAGATGCTACTGTTTAAAAGGTGTCACTCTATGACATAAAAAAGGGGTTACTGTTTAAAAGGTGTCACTCTATGACATAAAAAGGTGTTACTGTTTAAAAGGTGTCACTCTATGACATAAAAACGGTGTTACAGTCTAAAAGGTGTCGCTCTATGCCATAAAGAAGGTGTTACTAATTAAAAGGTGTCACTCTATGACATAAGAAAGGTGTTACTGTTTAAAAGGTGTCATTCTATGACATGAAAAAGGTGTCACTCTATGACATAAAAAAGGTGTTACTGTATAACAGGTGTCACTCTATGACATAAAAAAGGTGTTACTGTATAAAAGGTGTCACTCTATGACATAAAAAAGGCGGCCCTGTTTAGAAGGTGTTACTCTATGACATAAAAAATGTGTTACTGTTTAAAAGGTGTCACTCTATGACATAAAAAGGTGTTACTGTTTAAAAGTTGTCACTCTATGACATGAAAAAAGTGTCACTCTATGACATAAAAAAGGTGTTACAGTATAAAAGGTGTCACTCTATGCCATAAAGAAGGTGTTACTGTTTATAAGGTGTCACTCTATGACATAAAAAAGGTGTTACTGTTTAAAAGATGCCACTCTATGACATAAAAAGGTGGTACTGTTTAAAAGTTGTCACTCCATGACAAGAAAAAACTGTCACTCTATGACATAAAAAAGGTGTTACTGTATAAAAGATGTCACTCTATGACATAAAAAAGGTGTTACTATATAAAAGATGTCACTATATGAAATAAAAAAGCTGTTACTGTTTAAAAGATGACACTCTATGACATAAAAAAGCTGTTACTGTTTAAAAGATGCCACTCTATGACATAAAAAATGTGTTACTGTTTAAAAGGTGTCACTCTATGACATAAAAAAGGTGTTACTGTTTAAAAGGTGTCACTCTATGTCATAAAAAAGGTGTTACTGTTTAAAAGATGCCACTCTCCGACATAAAAAAGGTGTTACTGTTTAAAAGATGCCACTCTATGAAATAAAAAAGGTGTTACTGTTTAAAAGGTGTCACACTATGACATAAAAAAGGTGTTACAGTCTAAAAGGTGTCACTCTATGCAATAAAGAAGGTGTTATTGTTTAAAAGGTGTTACACTATGACATAAAGAAGGTGATACTGTTTAAAAGTTGTCACTCTATGACATGAAAAACGTGTCACTCTATTACATAAAAAAGGTGTTACTGTTTAAAAGGTGTCATTCTATGACATGAAAAAGGTGTCACTCTATGACATGAAAAAGGGGTCACTCTATGACATGAAAAAGGTGTTACTGTTTAAAAGATGTCACTCTATGACATAAAAAAGGTGTTATTGTTTAAAAGGTGCACTATATGACATAGAAAAGGTGTTACTGTTTAAAAGATGCCACTCTATGACATAAACAAGATGTTACTGTTTAAAAAGATGTCACTCTATGACATAATAAAGGTGATACTGTCGAGAAGGTGTCTCTCTATGACATAAGATGGTGTTACTGTATAAAAGGTATCACTCTATGCCATAAAAAAGGTGTTACTGTTTAAAAGTTGTCACGCTATGACATGAAAAAGATGCCACTCTACGACATAAAAAGGTGTTACTGTTTAAAAGGTGTCACTCTATACCATAAAAAAGGTGTTACTGTTTAAAAGGTGTCACTCTGTGACATAAAAAAGGTGTTACTGTTTAAAAGATGCCACTCTATGTCATAAAAAAGGTGCAACTGTCTAAAAGGTGTTACTGTTTAAAAAATGCCACTCTATGACATGGAAAAGATGTCACTCTATGACATAAAGAAGGTGTTACTGTATAAAAGGTGTCACTCTATGTCATAAAGAAGGTGTTACTGTTTAAAAGGTGTCACTCTATGACATAAACAAGGTGTTACTGTTTAAAAGTTGTCCCTCTATGACATGAAAAACGTGTCACTCTATGACATAAAAAAAGGGTTACTGTTTAAAAGGTGTCATTCTATGACATGAAAAAGGTGTCACTCTATGACATAGAAAAGGTGTTACTGTATAACAGGTGTCACTCTATGACATAAAAAAGGTGTTACTGTATAAAAGGTGTCACTCTATGACATAAAAAAGGCGGTCCTGTTTAGAAGGTGTTACTCTATGACATAAAAAAGGTGCTACTGTTTAAAAGGTGTCACTCTATGACATAAAAAGGTGTTACTGTTTAAAAGTTGTCACTCTATGACATGAAAAAACTGTCACTCTATGACATAAAAAAGGTGTTACAGTATAAAAGGTGTCACTCTATGCCATAAAGAAGGTGTTACTGTTTAAAAGGTGTCACTCTATGACATAAAAAAGGTGTTACTGTTAAAAAGTTGTCACTCGATGACATGAAAAGGGTGTGACTCTATGACATAAAAAAGGTGTTACTGTATAAAAGATGTCACTCTATGACATAAAAAAGGTGTTACTATATAAAAGGTGTCACTATATGAAATAAAAAAGCTGTTACTGTTTAAAAGATGACACTCTATGACATAAAAAAGCTGTTACTGTTTAAAAGATGCCACTCTATGACATAAAAAATGTGTTACAGTTTAAAAGGTGTCACTCTATGACATAAAAAAGGTGTTACTGTTTAAAGGGTGTCACTCTATGTCATAAAAAAGGTGTTACTGTTTAAAAGATGCCACTCTCCGACATAAAAAAGGTGTTACTGTTTAAAAGAGGCCACTCTATGAAATAAAAAAGGTGTTACTGTTTAGCAGGTGTCACTCTATGACATAAGAAAGGTACTACTGTTTAAAAGATGTCACTCGATGACATAAAAAGCTGTTACTGTTTAAAAGTTGTCACTCCATGTCATGAAAAAGGTGTCACTCTATGACATAAAGAAGGTGTTACTGTACAAAAAGTGTCACTCTATGCCATAAAGAAGGTGTTACTCTTTAAAAGGTGTCACCCGATGACATAAAAAATGTGTTACTGTTTAAAAGGTGTCAATCTATGACATAAAAAAGGTGTTACTGTCCAAAAGGTGTCTCTCTATGACATAAGAAGGTGTTACTGATTAAAAGGTGTCACTCTATGACATGAAAATGATGTCACTCTATGACATGAAAAAGGTGTCACTCTATGACATGAAAAAGGTGTCACTCTATGACATAAAAAAGGTGTTACTGTATAAAAGGTGTCACTCTATGCCATAAAGAAGGTGTTACAGTTTAAAAGATGCCACTCTATGACATAAAGTAGGTGTTACTGTTTAGAAGATGTCAGTCGATGACATAAAAAGCGGTTACTGTTCAAAAGTTGTCAGTCTATGACATGAAAAAGGTGTCACGCTATGACATAAAAATGGTGTTACTGTTTAAAAGATGTCACTCTATGACATAAAAAAGGTGTTACTGTCCAAAAGGTGTCTCTCTATGACATAAGAAGGTGTTACTGTTTAAAAGGTGTCACTCTCTGACATGAAAATGATGTCACTCTATGACATGAAAAAGGTGTCACTCTATGACATGAAAAAGGTGTCACTCTATGACATGAAAAAGGTGTCACTCTATGACATAACAAAGGTGTTACTGTATAAAAGGTGTCACTCTATGACATAAAAAAGGTGTTACTATTTAGAAGGTGTCACTCTATGACATAAAAAAGGTGTTACTGTTTAAAAGATGCCACTCTATGACATAAAAAATGTGTTACTGTTTAAAAGGTGTCACTCTATGACATAAAAAAGGTGTTACTGTTTAAAAGGTGTCACTCTATGTCATAAAAAAGGTGTTACTGTTTAAAAGATGCCACTCTCCGACATAAAAAAGGTGTTACTGTTTAAAAGCTGCCACTCTATGAAATAAAAAAGGTGTTACTGTTTAAAAGGTGTCACTCTATGACATAAAAAAGGTGTTACTGTTTAAAAGCTGTCACTCTATGACATGAAAAAGGTGTTATTGTTTAAAAGGTGCACTATATGACATAAAAAAGGTTTTACTGTTTAAAAGGTGTCACTCTATGACATAAAAAAGGTGTTACTGTTTAAAAGGTGTCACTCTATTACATAAAAAAAGGTGTTACTGTTTAAAAGGTGTCACTCTATGACATAAGAAAGCTGTTACTGTTTAAAAGATGCCACTCTATGACATAAAAAATGTGTTACTGTTTAAAAGGTGTCACTCTATGACATAAAAAAGGTGTTACTGTTTAAAAGGTGTCACTCTATGTCATAAAAAAGGTGTTACTGTTTAAAAGATGCCACTCTCCGACATAAAAAAGGTGTTACTGTTTAAAAGCTGCCACTCTATGAAATAAAAAAGGTGTTACTGTTTAAAAGGTGTCACTCTATGACATAAAAAAGGTGTTACAGTCTAAAAGGTGTCACTCTATGCAATAAAGAAGGTGTTACTGTTTAAAAGGTGTTACACTATGACATAAAGAAGGTGATACTGTTTAAAAGTTGTCACTCTATGACATGAAAAACGTGTCACTCTATTACATAAAAAAGGTGTTACTGTTTAAAAGGTGTCATTCTATGACATGAAAAAGGTGTCACTCTATGACATGAAAAAGGTGTCACTCTATGACATAAAAAAGGTGTTACTGTATAACAGGTGTCACTCTATGACATAAGAAAGGTGTTACTGTATAAAAGGTGTCACTCTATGACATAATAAAGGCGTTCCTGTTTAGAAGGTGTTACTCTACGACATAAAAAAGGTGTTACTGTTTAAAAGGTGTCACTCTATGACATAAAAAGGTGGTACTGTTTAAAAGTTGTCACTCGATGACATGAAAAAACTGTCACTCTATGACATAAAAAAGGTGTTACAGTATAAAAAGTATCACTCTATGCCATAAAGAAGGTGTTACTGTTTAAAAGGTGTCTCTCTATGACATAAAAAAGGTGTTACTATATAAAAGGTGTCACTATATGAAATAAAAAAGCTGTTACTGTTTAAAAGATGACACTCTATGACATAAAAAAGCTGTTACTGTTTAAAAGATGCCACTCTCCGACATAAAAAAGGTGTTACTGTTTAAAAGCTGCCACTCTATGAAATAAAAAAGGTGTTACTGTTTAAAAGGTGTCACTCTATGACATAAAAAAGGTGTTACAGTCTAAAAGGTGTCACTCTATGCAATAAAGAAGGTGTTACTGTTTAAAAGGTGTTACACTATGACATAAAGAAGGTGATACTGTTTAAAAGGTGTCACTATATGAAATAAAAAAGCTGTTACTGTTTAAAAGATGACACTCTATGACATAAAAAAGCTGTTACTGTTTAAAAGATGCCACTCTTCGACATAAAAAAGGTGTTACTGTTTAAAAGCTGCCACTCTATGAAATAAAAAAGGTGTTACTGTTTAAAAGGTGTCACTCTATGACATAAAAAAGGTGTTACAGTATAAAAAGTGTCACTCTATGCCATAAAGAAGGTGTTACTGTTTAAAAGGTGTCACTCTATGACATAAAAAAGGTGTTACTATATAAAAGGTGTCACTATATGAAATAAAAAAGCTGTTACTGTTTAAAAGGTGTCATTCTATGACATGAAAAAGGTGTCACTCTATGACATGAAAAAGGTGTCACTCTATGACATGAAAAAGGTGTTACTGTTTAAAAGATGTCACTCTATGACATAAAAAAGGTGTTATTGTTTAAAAGGTGCACTATATGACATAGAAAAGCTGTTACTGTTTAAAAGATGCCACTCTATGACATAAACAAGATGTTACTGTTTAAAAGATGCCACTCTCCGACATAAAAAAGGTGTTACTGTTTAGAAGATGCCACTCTATGAAATAAAAAAGGTGTTACTGTTTAAAAGGTGTCACTCTATGACATAAAAAAGGTGTTACAGTCTAAAAGGTGTCACTCTATGCAATAAAGAAGGTGTTATTGTTTAAAAGGTGTTACACTATGACATAAAAAAGGTGATACTGTTTAAAAGTTGTCACTCTATGACATGAAAAACGTGTCACTCTATTACATAAAAAAGGTGTTACTGTTTAAAAGGTGTCATTCTATGACATGAAAAAGGTGTCACACTATGACATGAAAAAGGTGTCACTCTATGACATGAAAAAGGTGTTACTGTTTAAAAGATGTCACTCTATGACATAAAAAAGGTGTTATTGTTTAAAAGGTGCACTATATGACATAGAAAAGCTGTTACTGTTTAAAAGATGCCACTCTATGACATAAACAAGATGTTACTGTTTAAAAGATGTCACTCTATGACATAAAAAAGGTTTTACTGATTAAAAGGTGTCACTCTATTACATAAAAAAGGTGTTACCGTTTAAAAGGTGTCACTCTATGACGTAAAAAAGGTGTTACTGTTTAAAAGATGCCACTCTATCACATGAAAAAGATGTCACTCTATGACATAAAGAAGGTGTTACTGTATAAAAGGTGTCACTCTATGTCATAAAGAAGGTGTTACTGTTTAAAAGGTGTCACTCTATGACATAAAAAAGGTGTTACTGTTTAAAAGTTGTCCCGCTATGACATCAAAAAGATGCCACTCTACGACATAAAAAGGTGTTACTGTTTGAAAGGTGTCACTCTATGTCTAAAAAAAGTTGTTACTGTTTAAAAGATGCCACTCTACGACATAAAAAGGGTGTTACTATTTAAAAGATTACACTCTATGAAATAAAAAAGGTTTCACTGTTTAAAAGGTTTCACTCTATGACATAAAGAAGGTGTTACTGTTTAAAAGGTGTCACTCTATGACATAAAAAAGGTGTTACTGTTTAAAAGGTGTCACTCTGTGACATAAAAAAGGTGTTACTGTTTAAAAGATGCCACTCTATGACATAAAAAAGGTGCAACTGTCTAAAAGGTGTCACTCTATGACATGAAAAAGGTGTCACTCTATGATATATAAAAGGTGTTACTGTTTAAAAGATGCCCCTCTATGACATAAAAAAGGTGTTACTGTTTAATAGTTGTCACTCTATGACATGATAAAGGTGTCACCCTATGACATAAAAAAGGTGTTACTGTATAAAAGGTGTCACTCTATGACATGAAAAAGGTGTTACTGTTTCAAAGGTGTCACTCTATTTCATAAAAAAGGTGATACTGTTTAAAAGATGCCACTCTACGACATAAAAAAGGTGTTACTGTTTAAAAGATGCCACTCTATGAAATAAAAAATGTGTTACTGTTTAAAAGGTGTCTCTCTATGACATCAAAAAGGCGTTACAGTCTAAAAGGTGTCACTCTATGCCATAAAGAAGGTGTTACTGTTTAACAGGTGTCACTCTATGGCATGAAAAAGGTGTTACTGTTTAAAAGCTGTCACTCTATGACATGAAAAAGGTGTTATTGTTTAAAAGGTGCACTATATGACATAAAAAAGGTTTTACTGTTTAAAAGGTGTCACTCTATGACATAAAAAAGATGTTACTGTTTAAAAGGTGTCACTCTATTACATAAAAAAAGGTGTTACTGTTTAAAAGGTGTCACTCTATGACATAAAAAAGGTGTTAATGTTTAAAAGATGCCACTCTATGACATGAAAAAGATGTCACTCTATGACATAAAAAAGGTGTTATTGTTTAAAAGGTGCACTATATGACATAAAAAAGGTTTTACTGTTTAAAAGGTGTCACTCTATGTCATAAAGAAGGTGTTACTGTTTAAAAGGTGTCCCTCTATGACATAAAAAAGGTGTTACTGTTTAAAAGTTGTCCCTCTATGACATGAAAAACGTGTCACTCTATGACATAAAAAAGGTGTTACTGTTTAAAAGGTGTCATTCTATGACATGAAAAAGGTGTCACTCTATGACCTACAAAAAGGTGTTACTGTATAACAGGTGTCACTCTATGACATAAAAAAGGTGTTACTGTATAAAAGGTGTCACTCTATGACATAAAAAAGGCGGTCCTGTTTAGAAGGTGTTACTCTATGACATAAAAAAGGTGTTACTGTTTAAAAGGTGTCACTCTATGACATAAAAAGGTGTTACTGATTAAAAGTTGTCACTCTATGATATGAAAAACCTGTCACTCTATGACATATAAAAGGTGTTACAGTATAAAAGGTGTCACTCTATGCCATAAAGAAGGTGTTACTGTTTAAAAGGTGTCACTCTATGACATAAAAAAGGTGTTACTGTTAAAAAGTTGTCATTCGATGACATGAGAAGGGTGTGACTCTATGACATAAAAAAGGTGTTACTGTATAAAAGATGTCACTCTATGACATAAAAAAGGTGTTACTATATAAAAGGTGTCACTATATGAAATAAAAAAGCTGTTACTGTTTAAAAGATGACACTCTATGACATAAAAAAGCTGTTACTGTTTAAAAGATGCCACTCTATGACATAAAAAATGTGTTACTGTTTAAAAGGTGTCACTCTATGACATAAAAAAGGTGTTACTGTTTAAAAGGTGTCACTCTATGTCATAAAAAAGGTGTTACTGTTTAAAAGATGCCACTCTCCGACATAAAAAAGGTGTTACTGTTTAAAAGATGCCACTCTATGAAATAAAAAAGGTGTTACTGTTTAAAAGGTGTCACTCTATGACATAAAAAAGGTGTTACAGTCTAAAAGGTGTCACTCTATGCAATAAAGAAGGTGTTATTGTTTAAAAGGTGTTACACTATGACATAAAAAAGGTGATACTGTTTAAAAGTTGTCACTCTATGACATGAAAACGTGTCACTCTATTACATAAAAAAGGTGTTACTGTTTAAAAGGTGTCATTCTATGACATGAAAAAGGTGTCACTCTATGACATGAAAAAGGTGTCACTCTATGACATGAAAAAGGTGTTACTGTTTAAAAGATGTCACTCTATGACATAAAAAAGGTGTTATTGTTTAAAAGGTGCACTATATGACATAGAAAAGGTGTTACTGTTTAAAAGATGCCACTCTATGACATAAACAAGATGTTACTGTTTAAAAGATGTCACTCTATGACATAAAAAAGGTGATACTGTCGAGAAGGTGTCTCTCTATGTCATAAGATGGTGTTACTGTATAAAAGGTGTCACTCTATGCCATAAAAAAGGTGTTACTGTTTAAAAGTTGTCACGCTATGACATGAAAAAGATGCCACTCTACGGCATAAAAAGGTGTTACTGTTTAAAAGGTGTCACTCTATGACATAAAAAAGGTGTTACTGTTTAAAAGGTGTCACTCTGTGACATAAAAAAGGTGTTACTGTTTAAAAGATGCCACTCTATGTCATAAAAAAGGTGCAACTGTCTAAAAGGTGTTACTGTTTAAAAGATGCCACTCTATGACATGAAAAAGATGTCACTCTATGACATAAAGAAGGTGTTACTGTATAAAAGGTGTCACTCTATGTCATAAAGAAGGTGTTACTGTTTAAAAGGTGTCACTCTATGACATAAAAAAGGTGTTACTGTTTAAAAGTTGTCACGCTATGACATGAAAAAGATGCCACTCTACGACAAAAAAAGGTGTTACTGTTTAAAAGGTGTCACTCTATGTCTAAAAAAAGTTGTTACTGTTTAAAAGATGCCACTCTACGACATAAAAAAGGTGTTACTATTTAAAAGATTACACTCTATGAAATAAAAAAGGTTTCACTGTTTAAAAGGTTTCACTCTATGACATAAAATAGGTGTTACTGTTTAAAAGGTGTCACTCTATGACATAAAAAAGGTGTTACTGTTTAAAAGGTGTCACTCTGTGACATAAAAAGAGTGTTACTGTTTAAAAGATGCCACTCTATGACATGAAAAAGATGTCACTCTATGACATAAAGAAGGTGTTACTGTATAAAAGGTGTCACTCTATGTCATAAAGAAGGTGTTACTGTTTAAAAGGTGTCACTCTGTGTCTAAAAGGAGTTGTTACTGTTTAAAAGATGCCACTCTACGACATAAAAAAGGTGTTACTATTTAAAAGATTACACTCTATGAAATAAAAAAGGTTTCACTGTTTAAAAGGTTTCACTCTATGACATAAAATAGGTGTTACTGTTTAAAAGGTGTCACTCTATGACATAAAAAAGGTGTTACTGTTTAAAAGGTGTCATTCTATGACATGAAAAAGGTGTCACTCTATGACATAAAAAAGGTGTTACTGTATAACAGGTGTCACTCTATGACATAAAAAAGGTGTTACTGTATAAAAGGTGTCACTCTATGACATAAAAAAGGCGTTCCTGTTTAGAAGGTGTTACTCTATGACATAAAAAAGGTGTTACTGTTTAAAAGGTGTCACTCTATGACATAAAAAGGTGGTACTGTTTAAAAGTTGTCACTCTATGACAAGAAAAAACTGTCACTCTATGACATAAAAAAGGTGTTACTGTATAAAAGATGTCACTCTATGACATAAAAAAGGTGTTACTATATAAAAGATGTCACTATATGAAATAAAAAAGCTGTTACTGTTTAAAAGATGACACTCTATGACATAAAAAAGCTGTTACTGTTTAAAAGATGCCACTCTATGACATAAAAAATGTGTTACTGTTTAAAAGGTGTCACTCTATGACATAAAAAAGGTGTTACTGTTTAAAAGGTGTCACTCTATGTCATAAAAAAGGTGTTACTGTTTAAAAGATGCCACTCTCCGACATAAAAAAGGTGTTACTGTTTAAAAGATGCCACTCTATGAAATAAAAAAGGTGTTACTGTTTAAAAGGTGTCACGCTATGACATAAAAAAGGTGTTACAGTCTAAAAGGTGTCACTCTATGCAATAAAGAAGGTGTTACTGTTTAAAAGGTGTTACACTATGACATAAAGAAGGTGATACTGTTTAAAAGTTGTCACTCTATGACATGAAAAACGTGTCACTCTATTACATAAAAAAGGTGTTACTGTTTAAAAGGTGTCATTCTATGACATGAAAAAGGTGTCACTCTATGACATGAAAAAGGGGTCACTCTATGACATGAAAAAGGTGTTACTGTTTAAAAGATGTCACTCTATGACATAAAAAAGGTGTTATTGTTTAAAAGGTGCACTATATGACATAGAAAAGGTGTTACTGTTTAAAAGATGCCACTCTATGACATAAACAAGATGTTACTGTTTAAAAAGATGTCACTCTATGACATAATAAAGGTGATACTGTCGAGAAGGTGTCTCTCTATGACATAAGATGGTGTTACTGTATAAAAGGTATCACTCTATGCCATAAAAAAGGTGTTACTGTTTAAAAGTTGTCACTCTATGACATAAAAAAGGTGTTATTGTTTAAAAGGTGCACTATATGACATAAAAAAGGTTTTACTGTTTAAAAGGTGTCACTCTATGACATAAAAAAGGTGTTACTGTTTAAAAGGTGTCACTTTATTACATAAAAAAGGTGTTACTGTTTAAAAGGTGTCACTCTATGACATAAAAAAGGTGTTACTGTTTAAAAGATGCCACTCTATGACATGAAAAAGATGTCACTCTATGACATAAAGAAGGTGTTACTGTATAAAAGGTGTCACTCTATGTCATAAAGAAGGTGTTACTGTTTAAAAGGTGTCACTCTATAACATAAAAAAGGTGTTACTGTTTAAAAGTTGTCACTCTATGACATGAAAAAGATGCCACTCTACGACATAAAAAGGTGTTACTGTTTAAAAGGTGTCACTCTATACCATAAAAAAGGTGTTACTGTTTAAAAGGTGTCACTCTGTGACATAAAAAAGGTGTTACTGTTTAAAAGATGCCACTCTATGTCATAAAAAAGGTGCAACTGTCTAAAAGGTGTTACTGTTTAAAAAATGCCACTCTATGACATGGAAAAGATGTCACTCTATGACATAAAGAAGGTGTTACTGTATAAAAGGTGTCACTCTATGTCATAAAGAAGGTGTTACTGTTTAAAAGGTGTCACTCTATGACATAAACAAGGTGTTACTGTTTAAAAGTTGTCCCTCTATGACATGAAAAACGTGTCACTCTATGACATAAAAAAAGGGTTACTGTTTAAAAGGTGTCATTCTATGACATGAAAAAGGTGTCACTCTATGACATAGAAAAGGTGTTACTGTATAACAGGTGTCACTCTATGACATAAAAAAGGTGTTACTGTATAAAAGGTGTCACTCCATGAGATAAAAAAGGCGGTCCTGTTTAGAAGGTGTTACTCTATGACATAAAAAATGTGCTACTGTTTAAAAGGTGTCACTCTATGACATAAAAAGGTGTTACTGTTTAAAAGTTGTCACTCTATGACATGAAAAAACTGTCACTCTATGACATAAAAAAGGTGTTACAGTATAAAAGGTGTCACTCTATGCCATAAAGAAGGTGTTACTGTTTAAAAGGTGTCACTCTATGACATAAAAAAGGTGTTACTGTTAAAAAGTTGTCACTCGATGACATGAAAAGGGTGTGACTCTATGACATAAAAAAGGTGTTACTGTATAAAAGATGTCACTCTATGACATAAAAAAGGTGTTACTATATAAAAGGTGTCACTATATGAAATAAAAAAGCAGTTACTGTTTAAAAGATGACACTCTATGACATAAAAAAGCTGTTACTGTTTAAAAGATGCCACTCTATGACATAAAAAATGTGTTACAGTTTAAAAGGTGTCACTCTATGACATAAAAAAGGTGTTACTGTTTAAAAGGTGTCACTCTATGTCATAAGAAAGGTGTTACTGTTTAAAAGATGCCACTCTCCGACATAAAAAAGGTGTTACTGTTTAAAAGAGGCCACTCTATGAAATAAAAAAGGTGTTACTGTTTAGCAGGTGTCACTCTATGACATAAGAAAGGTACTACTGTTTAAAAGATGTCACTCGATGACATAAAAAGCTGTTACTGTTTAAAAGTTGTCACTCCATGTCATGAGAAAGGTGTCACTCTATGACATAAAGAAGGTGTTACTGTATAAAAAGTGTCACTCTATGCCATAAAGAAGGTGTTACTCTTTAAAAGGTGTCACCCGATGACATAAAAAATGTGTTACTGTTTAAAAGGTGTCAATCTATGACATAAAAAAGGTGTTACTGTCCAAAAGGTGTCTCTCTATGACATAAGAAGGTGTTACTGTTTAAAAGGTGTCACTCTATGACATGAAAATGATGTCACTCTATGACATGAAAAAGGTGTCACTCTATGACATGAAAAAGGTGTCACTCTATGACATAAAAAAGGTGTTACTGTATAAAAGGTGTCACTCTATGCCATAAAGAAGGTGTTACAGTTTAAAAGATGCCACTCTATGACATAAAGTAGGTGTTACTGTTTAGAAGATGTCAGTCGATGACATAAAAAGCGGTTACTGTTCAAAAGTTGTCAGTCTATGACATGAAAAAGGTGTCACGCTATGACATAAAAATGGTGTTACTGTTTAAAAGATGTCACTCTATGACATAAAAAAGGTGTTACTGTCCAAAAGGTGTCTCTCTATGACATAAGAAGGTGTTACTGTTTAAAAGGTGTCACTCTATGACATGAAAATGATGTCACTCTATGACATGAAAAAGGTGTCACTCTGTGACATGAAAAAGGTGTCACTCTATGACATGAAAAAGGTGTCACTCTATGACATAATAAAGGTGTTACTGTATAAAAGGTGTCACTCTATGACATAAAAAAGGTGTTACTATTTAGAAGGTGTCACTCTATGACATAAAAAAGGTGTTACTGTTTAAAAAATGCCACTCGATTACATAAAAAAGGTGTTACTGTTTAGAAGATGTCACTCGATGACATAAAAAGCGGTTACTGTTCAAAAGCTGTCACTCTATGACATGAAAAAGGTGTCACTCTATGACATAAAGAAGGTGTTACTGTATAAATGGTGTCACTCTATGCCATGAAGAAGGTGTTACTGTTTAAAAGGTGTCACTCTATGACATAAAAAAGGTGTTACTGTTTAAAAGGTGTCACTCGATGACATGAAAAGGGTGTGACTCTATGACATAAAAAAGGTGTTACTGTATAAAAGATGTCACTCTATGACATAAAAAAGGTGTTACTGTATAAAAGGTGTCACTATATGAAATAAAAAAGCTGTTACTGTTTAAAAGATGACACTCTATGACATAAACAAGCTGTTACTGTTTAAAAGATGCCACTCTATGACATAAAAAATGTGTTACTGTTTAAAAGGTGTCACTCTATGACATAAAAAAGGTGTTACTGTTTAAAAGGTGTCACTCTATGTCATAAAAAAGGTGTTACTTTTTAAAAGATGCCACTCTCCGACATAAAAAATGTGTTACTGTTTAAAAGATGCCACTCTATGAAATAAAGGTGTTACTGTTTAAAAGGTGTCACTCTATGACATAAAAAAGGTGTTACAGTCTAAAAGGTGTCACTCTATGCAATAAAGAAGGTGTTACTGTTTAAAAGGTGTCACACTATGACATAAAAAAGGTGATACTGTTTAAAAGTTGTCACTCTATGACATGAAAAACGTGTCACTCTATTACATAAAAAAGGTGTTACTGTTTAAAAGGTGTCATTCTATGACATGAAAAAGGGGTCAGTCTATGACATGAAAAAGGTGTCACTCTATGACATGAAAAAGGTGTTACTGTTTAAAAGATGTCACTCTATGACATAAATAAGGTGTTATTGTTTAAAAGGTGCACTATATGACATAGAAAAGGTGTTACTGTTTAAAAGATGCCACTCTATGACATAAACAAGATGTTACTGTTTAAAAGATGTCACTCTATGACATAAAAAGGTGATACTGTCGAGAAGGTGTCTCTCTATGACATAAGATGGTGTTACTGTATAAAAGGTGTCACTCTATGCCATAAAAAAGGTGTTACTGTTTAAAAGTTGTCACGCTATGACATGAAAAAGATGCCACTCCACGACATAAAAAGGTGTTACTGTTTAAAAGGTGTCACTCTATGACATACAAAAGGTGTTACTGTTTAAAAGGTGTCACTCTGTGACATAAAAAAGGTGTTACTGTTTAAAAGATGCCACTCTATGTCATAAAAAAGGTGCAACTGTCTAAAAGGTGTTACTGTTTAAAAGATGCCACTCTATGACATGAAAAATATGTCACTCTATGACATAAAGAAGGTGTTGCTGTATAAAAGGTGTCACTCTATGTCATAAAGAAGGTGTTACTGTTTAAAAGGTGTCACTCTATGACATAAAAAAGGTGTTACTGTTTAAAAGTTGTCACGCTATGACATGAAAAAGATGCCACTCTACGACATAAAAAGGTGTTACTGTTTAAAAGGTGTCACTCTATGTCTAAAAAAAGTTGTTACTGCTTAAAAGGTGTCACTCTGTGACATAAAAAAAGTGTTACTGTTTAAAAGATGCCACTCTATGACATGAAAAAGATGTCACTCGATGACATAAAGAAGGTGTTACTGTATAATAGGTGTCACTCTATGTCATAAAGAAGGTGTTACTGTTTAAAAGGTGTCACTCTGTGTCTAAAAGAAGTTGTTGCTGTTTAAAAGATGCCACTCTACGACATAAAAAAGGTGTTACTATTTAAAAGATTACACTCTATGAAATAAAAAAGGTTTCACTGTTTAAAAGGTTTCACTCTATGACATAAAATAGGTGTTACTGTTTAAAAGGTGTCACTCTATGACATAAAAAAGGTGTTACTGTTTAAAAGGTGTCATTCTATGACATGAAAAAGGTGTCACTCTATGACATAAAAAAGGTGTTACTGTATAACAGGTGTCACTCTATGACATAAAAAAGGTGTTACTGTATAAAAGGTGTCACTCTATGACATAAAAAAGGCGTTCCTGTTTAGAAGGTGTTACTCTATGACATAAAAAAGGTGTTACTGTTTAAAAGGTGTCACTCTATGACATAAAAAGGTGGTACTGTTTAAAAGTTGTCACTCTATGACATGAAAAAACTGTCACTCTATGACATAAAAAAGGTGTTACTGTATAAAAGATGTCACTCTATGACATAAAAAAGGTGTTACTATATAAAAGATGTCACTATATGAAATAAAAAAGCTGTTACTGTTTAAAAGATGACACTCTATGACATAAAAAAGCTGTTACTGTTTAAAAGATGCCACTCTATGACATAAAAAATGTGTTACTGTTTAAAAGGTGTCACTCTATGACATAAAAAAGCTGTTACTGTTTAAAAGATGACACTCTATGTCATAAAAAAGGTGTTACTGTTTAAAAGATGCCACTCTCCGACATAAAAAAGGTGTTACTGTTTAAAAGATGCCACTCTATGAAATAAAAAAGGTGTTACTGTTTAAAAGGTGTCACACTATGACATAAAAAAGGTGTTACAGTCTAAAAGGTGTCACTCTATGCAATAAAGAAGGTGTTACTGTTTAAAAGATGCCACTCTATGACATGAAAAATATGTCACTCTATGACATAAAGAAGGTGTTGCTGTATAAAAGGTGTCACTCTATGTCATAAAGAAGGTGTTACTGTTTAAAAGGTGTCACTCTATGACATAAAAAAGGTGTTACTGTTTAAAAGTTGTCACGCTATGACATGAAAAAGATGCCACTCTACGACATAAAAAGGTGTTACTGTTTAAAAGGTGTCACTCTATGTCTAAAAAAAGTTGTTACTGTTTAAAAGATGCCACTCTACGACATAAAAAAGGTGTTACTATTTAAAAGATTACACTCTATGAAATAAAAAAGGTTTCACTGTTTAAAAGGTTTCACTCTATGACATAAAATAGGTGTTACTGTTTAAAAGGTGTCACTCTATGACATAAAAAAGGTGTTACTGCTTAAAAGGTGTCACTCTGTGACATAAAAAAAGTGTTACTGTTTAAAAGATGCCACTCTATGACATGAAAAAGATGTCACTCTATGACATAAAGAAGGTGTTACTGTATAATAGGTGTCACTCTATGTCATAAAGAAGGTGTTACTGTTTAAAAGGTGTCACTCTGTGTCTAAAAGAAGTTGTTGCTGTTTAAAAGATGCCACTCTACGACATAAAAAAGGTGTTACTATTTAAAAGATTACACTCTATGAAATAAAAAGGTTTCACTGTTTAAAAGGTTTCACTCTATGACATAAAATAGGTGTTACTGTTTAAAAGGTGTCACTCTATGACATAAAAAAGGTGTTACTGTTTAAAAGGTGTCATTCTATGACATGAAAAAGGTGTCACTCTATGACATAAAAAAGGTGTTACTGTATAACAGGTGTCACTCTATGACATAAAAAAAGTGTTACTGTATAAAAGGTGTCACTCTATGACATAAAAAAGGCGTTCCTGTTTAGAAGGTGTTACTCTATGACACATAAAAAGGTGTTACTGTTTAAAAGGTGTCACTCTATGACATAAAAAGGTGGTACTGTTTAAAAGTTGTCACTCTATGACATGAAAAAACTGTCACTCTATGACATAAAAAAGGTGTTACTGTATAAAAGATGTCACTCTATGACATAAAAAAGGTGTTACTATATAAAAGATGTCACTATATGAAATAAAAAAGCTGTTACTGTTTAAAAGATGACACTCTATGACATAAAAAAGCTGTTACTGTTTAAAAGATGCCACTCTATGACATAAAAAATGTGTTACTGTTTAAAAGGTGTCACTCTATGACATAAAAAAGGTGTTACTGTTTAAAAGGTGTCACTCTATGTCATAAAAAAGGTGTTACTGTTTAAAAGATGCCACTCTCCGACATAAAAAAGGTGTTACTGTTTAAAAGATGCCACTCTATGAAATAAAAAAGGTGTTACTGTTTAAAAGGTGTCACACTATGACATAAAAAAGGTGTTACAGTCTAAAAGGTGTCACTCTATGCAATAAAGAAGGTGTTACTGTTTAAAAGGTGTTACACTATGACATAAAGAAGGTGATACTGTTTAAAAGTTGTCACTCTATGACATGAAAAACGTGTCACTCTATTACATAAAAAAGGTGTTACTGTTTAAAAGGTGTCATTCTATGACATGAAAAAGGTGTCACTCTATGACATGAAAAAGGTGTCACTCTATGACATGAAAAAGGTGTTACTGTTTAAAAGATGTCACTCTATGACATAAAAAAGGTGTTATTATTTAAAAGGTGCACTATATGACATAGAAAAGCTGTTACTGTTTAAAAGATGCCACTCTATGACATAAACAATATGTTACTGTTTAAAAGATGTCACTCTATGACATAAAAAAGGTGATACTGTCTAAAAGGTGTCTCTCTATGACATAAGATGGTGTTACTGTTTAAAAGTTGTCACTCTATGACATGAAACAGGTGTCACTCTATGACATAAAAAAGGTGTTACTGTATATAAGATGTCACTCTATGCCATAAAGAAGGTGTTACTGTTTAAAAGGTGCCCCCCCCATGACATAAAAAAGGTGTTACTGTTTAAAAGGTGTCACTCTATGACTTAGAAAGCTGTTACTGTTTAAAAGTTGTCACTCTATGACATAAAAAAGGTGTTATTGTTTAAAAGGTGCACTATATGACATAAAAAAGGTTTTACTGTTTAAAAGGTGTCACTCTATGCCATAAAGAAGGTGTTACTCTTTAAAAGGTGTCACCCGATGACATAAAAAATGTGTTACTGTTTAAAAGGTGTCAATCTATGACATAAAAAAGGTGTTACTGTCCAAAAGGTGTCTCTCTATGACATAAGAAGGTGTTACTGTTTAAAAGGTGTCACTCTATGACATGAAAATGATGTCACTCTATGACATGAAAAAGGTGTCACTCTATGACATGAAAAAGGTGTCACTCTATGACATAAAAAAGGTGTTACTGTATAAAAGGTGTCACTCTATGCCATAAAGAAGGTGTTACAGTTTAAAAGATGCCACTCTATGACATAAAGTAGGTGTTACTGTTTAGAAGATGTCAGTCGATGACATAAAAAGCGGTTACTGTTCAAAAGTTGTCAGTCTATGACATGAAAAAGGTGTCACGCTATGACATAAAAATGGTGTTACTGTTTAAAAGATGTCACTCTATGACATAAAAAAGGTGTTACTGTCCAAAAGGTGTCTCTCTATGACATAAGAAGGTGTTACTGTTTAAAAGGTGTCACTCTATGACATGAAAATGATGTCACTCTATGACATGAAAAAGGTGTCACTCTGTGACATGAAAAAGGTGTCACTCTATGACATGAAAAAGGTGTCACTCTATGACATAATAAAGGTGTTACTGTATAAAAGGTGTCACTCTATGACATAAAAAAGGTGTTACTATTTAGAAGGTGTCACTCTATGACATAAAAAAGGTGTTACTGTTTAAAAAATGCCACTCGATTACATAAAAAAGGTGTTACTGTTTAGAAGATGTCACTCGATGACATAAAAAGCGGTTACTGTTCAAAAGCTGTCACTCTATGACATGAAAAAGGTGTCACTCTATGACATAAAGAAGGTGTTACTGTATAAATGGTGTCACTCTATGCCATGAAGAAGGTGTTACTGTTTAAAAGGTGTCACTCTATGACATAAAAAAGGTGTTACTGTTTAAAAGGTGTCACTCGATGACATGAAAAGGGTGTGACTCTATGACATAAAAAAGGTGTTACTGTATAAAAGATGTCACTCTATGACATAAAAAAGGTGTTACTGTATAAAAGGTGTCACTATATGAAATAAAAAAGCTGTTACTGTTTAAAAGATGACACTCTATGACATAAACAAGCTGTTACTGTTTAAAAGATGCCACTCTATGACATAAAAAATGTGTTACTGTTTAAAAGGTGTCACTCTATGACATAAAAAAGGTGTTACTGTTTAAAAGGTGTCACTCTATATCATAAAAAGGTGTTACTTTTTAAAAGATGCCACTCTCCGACATAAAAATGTGTTACTGTTTAAAAGATGCCACTCTATGAAATAAAGGTGTTACTGTTTAAAAGGTGTCACTCTATGACATAAAAAAGGTGTTACAGTCTAAAAGGTGTCACTCTATGCAATAAAGAAGGTGTTACTGTTTAAAAGGTGTCACACTATGACATAAAAAAGGTGATACTGTTTAAAAGTTGTCACTCTATGACATGAAAAACGTGTCACTCTATTACATAAAAAAGGTGTTACTGTTTAAAAGGTGTCATTCTATGACATGAAAAAGGGGTCAGTCTATGACATGAAAAAGGTGTCACTCTATGACATGAAAAAGGTGTTACTGTTTAAAAGATGTCACTCTATGACATAAATAAGGTGTTATTGTTTAAAAGGTGCACTATATGACATAGAAAAGGTGTTACTGTTTAAAAGATGCCACTCTATGACATAAACAAGATGTTACTGTTTAAAAGATGTCACTCTATGACATAAAAAAGGTGATACTGTCGAGAAGGTGTCTCTCTATGACATAAGATGGTGTTACTGTATAAAAGGTGTCACTCTATGCCATAAAAAAGGTGTTACTGTTTAAAAGTTGTCACGCTATGACATGAAAAAGATGCCACTCCACGACATAAAAAGGTGTTACTGTTTAAAAGGTGTCACTCTATGACATACAAAAGGTGTTACTGTTTAAAAGGTGTCACTCTGTGACATAAAAAAGGTGTTACTGTTTAAAAGATGCCACTCTATGTCATAAAAATGGTGCAACTGTCTAAAAGGTGTTACTGTTTAAAAGATGCCACTCTATGACATGAAAAATATGTCACTCTATGACATAAAGAAGGTGTTGCTGTATAAAAGGTGTCACTCTATGTCATAAAGAAGGTGTTACTGTTTAAAAGGTGTCACTCTATGACATAAAAAAGGTGTTACTGTTTAAAAGTTGTCACGCTATGACATGAAAAAGATGCCACTCTACGACATAAAAAGGTGTTACTGTTTAAAAGGTGTCACTCTATGTCTAAAAAAAGTTGTTACTGCTTAAAAGGTGTCACTCTGTGACATAAAAAAAGTGTTACTGTTTAAAAGATGCCACTCTATGACATGAAAAAGATGTCACTCTATGACATAAAGAAGGTGTTACTGTATAATAGGTGTCACTCTATGTCATAAAGAAGGTGTTACTGTTTAAAAGGTGTCACTCTGTGTCTAAAAGAAGTTGTTGCTGTTTAAAAGATGCCACTCTACGACATAAAAAAGGTGTTACTATTTAAAAGATTACACTCTATGAAATAAAAAAGGTTTCACTGTTTAAAAGGTTTCACTCTATGACATAAAATAGGTGTTACTGTTTAAAAGGTGTCACTCTATGACATAAAAAAGGTGTTACTGTTTAAAAGGTGTCATTCTATGACATGAAAAAGGTGTCACTCTATGACATAAAAAAGGTGTTACTGTATAACAGGTGTCACTCTATGACATAAAAAAGGTGTTACTGTATAAAAGGTGTCACTCTATGACATAAAAAAGGCGTTCCTGTTTAGAAGGTGTTACTCTATGACATAAAAAAGGTGTTACTGTTTAAAAGGTGTCACTCTATGACATAAAAAGGTGGTACTGTTTAAAAGTTGTCACTCTATGACATGAAAAAAACTGTCACTCTATGACATAAAAAAGGTGTTACTGTATAAAAGATGTCACTCTATGACATAAAAAAGGTGTTACTATATAAAAGATGTCACTATATGAAATAAAAAAGCTGTTACTGTTTAAAAGATGACACTCTATGACATAAAAAAGCTGTTACTGTTTAAAAGATGCCACTCTATGACATAAAAAATGTGTTACTGTTTAAAAGGTGTCACTCTATGACATAAAAAAGCTGTTACTGTTTAAAAGATGACACTCTATGTCATAAAAAAGGTGTTACTGTTTAAAAGATGCCACTCTCCGACATAAAAAAGGTGTTACTGTTTAAAAGATGCCACTCTATGAAATAAAAAAGGTGTTACTGTTTAAAAGGTGTCACACTATGACATAAAAAAGGTGTTACAGTCTAAAAGGTGTCACTCTATGCAATAAAGAAGGTGTTACTGTTTAAAAGATGCCACTCTATGACATGAAAAATATGTCACTCTATGACATAAAGAAGGTGTTGCTGTATAAAAGGTGTCACTCTATGTCATAAAGAAGGTGTTACTGTTTAAAAGGTGTCACTCTATGACATAAAAAAGGTGTTACTGTTTAAAAGTTGTCACGCTATGACATGAAAAAGATGCCACTCTACGACATAAAAAGGTGTTACTGTTTAAAAGGTGTCACTCTATGTCTAAAAAAAGTTGTTACTGTTTAAAAGATGCCACTCTACGACATAAAAAGGTGTTACTATTTAAAAGATTACACTCTATGAAATAAAAAAGCTTTCACTGTTTAAAAGGTTTCACTCTATGACATAAAATAGGTGTTACTGTTTAAAAGGTGTCACTCTATGACATAAAAAAGGTGTTACTGCTTAAAAGGTGTCACTCTGTGACATAAAAAAAGTGTTACTGTTTAAAAGATGCCACTCTATGACATGAAAAAGATGTCACTCTATGACATAAAGAAGGTGTTACTGTATAATAGGTGTCACTCTATGTCATAAAGAAGGTGTTACTGTTTAAAAGGTGTCACTCTGTGTCTAAAAGAAGTTGTTGCTGTTTAAAAGATGCCACTCTACGACATAAAAAAGGTGTTACTATTTAAAAGATTACACTCTATGAAATAAAAAAGGTTTCACTGTTTAAAAGGTTTCACTCTATGACATAAAATAGGTGTTACTGTTTAAAAGGTGTCACTCTATGACATAAAAAAGGTGTTACTGTTTAAAAGGTGTCATTCTATGACATGAAAAAGGTGTCACTCTATGACATAAAAAAGGTGTTACTGTATAACAGGTGTCACTCTATGACATAAAAAAGGTGTTACTGTATAAAAGGTGTCACTCTATGACATAAAAAAGGCGTTCCTGTTTAGAAGGTGTTACTCTATGACATAAAAAAGGTGTTACTGTTTAAAAGGTGTCACTCTATGACATAAAAAGGTGGTACTGTTTAAAAGTTGTCACTCTATGACATGAAAAAACTGTCACTCTATGACATAAAAAAGGTGTTACTGTATAAAAGATGTCACTCTATGACATAAAAAAGGTGTTACTATATAAAAGATGTCACTATATGAAATAAAAAAGCTGTTACTGTTTAAAAGATGACACTCTATGACATAAAAAAGCTGTTACTGTTTAAAAGATGCCACTCTATGACATAAAAAATGTGTTACTGTTTAAAAGGTGTCACTCTATGACATAAAAAAGGTGTTACTGTTTAAAAGGTGTCACTCTATGTCATAAAAAAGGTGTTACTGTTTAAAAGATGCCACTCTCCGACATAAAAAAGGTGTTACTGTTTAAAAGATGCCACTCTATGAAATAAAAAAGGTGTTACTGTTTAAAAGGTGTCACACTATGACATAAAAAAGGTGTTACAGTCTAAAAGGTGTCACTCTATGCAATAAAGAAGGTGTTACTGTTTAAAAGGTGTTACACTATGACATAAAGAAGGTGATACTGTTTAAAAGTTGTCACTCTATGACATGAAAAACGTGTCACTCTATTACATAAAAAAGGTGTTACTGTTTAAAAGGTGTCATTCTATGACATGAAAAAGGTGTCACTCTATGACATGAAAAAGGTGTCACTCTATGACATGAAAAAGGTGTTACTGTTTAAAAGATGTCACTCTATGACATAAAAAAGGTGTTATTATTTAAAAGGTGCACTATATGACATAGAAAAGCTGTTACTGTTTAAAAGATGCCACTCTATGACATAAACAATATGTTACTGTTTAAAAGATGTTACTCTATGACATAAAAAAGGTGATACTGTCTAAAAGGTGTCTCTCTATGACATAAGATGGTGTTACTGTTTAAAAGTTGTCACTCTATGACATGAAACAGGTGTCACTCTATGACATAAAAAAGGTGTTACTGTATATAAGATGTCACTCTATGCCATAAAGAAGGTGTTACTGTTTAAAAGGTGCCCCCCCCATGACATAAAAAAGGTGTTACTGTTTAAAAGGTGTCACTCTATGACTTAGAAAGCTGTTACTGTTTAAAAGTTGTCACTCTATGACATAAAAAAGGTGTTATTGTTTAAAAGGTGCACTATATGACATAAAAAAGGTTTTACTGTTTAAAAGGTGTCACTCTATGACATAAAAAAGGTGTTACTGTTTAAAAGGTGTCACTTTATTACATAAAAAAGGTGTTACTGTTTAAAAGGTGTCACTCTATGACATAAAAAAGGTGTTACTGTTTAAAAGATGCCACTCTATGACATGAAAAAGATGTCACTCTATGACATAAAGAAGGTGTTACTGTATAAAAGGTGTCACTCTATGTCATAAAGAAGGTGTTACTGTTTAAAAGGTGTCACTCTATGACATAAAAAAGGTGTTACTGTTTAAAAGTTGTCACTCTATGACATGAAAAAGATGCCACTCTACGACATAAGAAGGTGTTACTGTTTAAAAGGTGCACTCTATGTCTAAAAAAAGTTGTTACTGTTTAAAAGATGCCACTCTACGTCATAGAAAAGGTGTTACTATTTAAAAGATTACACTCTATGAAATAAAAAAGGTTTCACTGTTTAAAAGGTGTCACTCTATGACATAAAAAAGGTGTTACTGTTTAAAAGGTGTCACTCTATGACATAAAAAAGGTGTTACTGTTTAAAAGGTGTCACTCTGTGACATAAAAAAGGTGTTACTGTTTAAAAGATAAACTCTATGACATAAAAAAGGTGCTACTGTCTAAAAGGTGTCACTCTATGACATGAAAAAGTTGTCACTCTATGATATATAAAAGGTGTTACTGTTTAAAAGATGCACCTCTATGACATAAAAAAGGTGTTACTGTTTAATAGTTGTCACTCTATGACATGATAAAGGTGTCACCCTATGACATAAAAAAGGTGTTACTGTTTAAAAGTTGTCCCTCTATGACATGAAAAACGTGTCACTCTATGACATAAAAAAGGTGTTACTGTTTAAAAGGTGTCACTCTATGACATAAAGAAGGTGTTACAGTCTAGAAGGTGTCACTCTATGCCATAAAGAAGGTGTTACTGATTAAAAGGTGTCACTCTATGACATAAAAAAGGTGTTACTGTTTAAAAGTTGTCCCTCTATGACATGAAAAACGTGTCACTCTATGACATAAAAAAAGGGTTACTGTTTAAAAGGTGTCATTCTATGACATGAAAAAGGTGTCACTCTATGACATAGAAAAGGTGTTACTGTATAACAGGTGTCACTCTATGACATAAAAAAGGTGTTACTGTATAAAAGGTGTCACTCTATGACATAAAAAAGGCGGTCCTGTTTAGAAGGTGTTACTCTATGACATAAAAAAGGTGCTACTGTTTAAAAGGTGTCACTCTATGACATAAAAAGGTGTTACTGTTTAAAAGTTGTCACTCTATGACATGAAAAAACTGTCACTCTATGACATAAAAAAGGTGTTACAGTATAAAAGGTGTCACTCTATGCCATAAAGAAGGTGTTTCTGTTTAAAAGGTGTCACTCTATGACATAAAAAAGGTGTTACTGTTAACAGTTGTCACTCGATGACATGAAAAGGGTGTGACTCTATGACATAAAAAAGGTGTTACTGTATAAAAGATGTCACTCTATGACATAAAAAAGGTGTTACAGTATAAAAGGTGTCACTCTATGCCATAAAGAAGGTGTTACTGTTTAAAAGGTGTCACTCTATGACATAAAAAGGTGTTACTGTTTAAAAGTTGTCACTCTATGACATGAAAAAACTGTTACTCTATGACATAAAAAAGGTGTTACAGTATAAAAGGTGTCACTCTATGCCATAAAGAAGGTGTTACTGTTTAAAAGGTGTCACTCTATGACATAAAAAAGGTGTTACTGTTTAAAAGTTGTCACTCTATGACATGAAAAAGATGCCACTCTACGACATAAAAAGGTGTTACTGTTTAAAAGGTGCACTCTATGTCTAAAAAAAGTTGTTACTGTTTAAAAGATGCCACTCTACGACATAAAAAAGGTGTTACTATTTAAAAGATTACACTCTATGAAATAAAAAAGGTTTCACTGTTTAAAAGGTGTCACTCTATGACATAGAAAAGGTGTTACTGTTTAAAAGGTGTCACTCTATGACATAAAAAAGGTGTTACTGTTCAAAAGGTGTGACTCTGTGACATAAAAAAGGTGTTACTGTTTAAAAGATGCCACTCTATGACATAAAAAAGGTGCTACTGTCCAAAAGGTGTCACTCTATGACATGAAAAAGGTGTCACTCTATGATATATAAAAGGTGTTACTATTTAAAAGATGCACCTCTATGACATAAAAAAGGTGTTACTGTTTAATAGTTGTCACTCTATGACATGATAAAGGTGTCACCCTATGACATAAGAAAGGTGTTACTGTATAAAAGGTGTCACTCTATGACATGAAAAAGGTGTTACTGTTTCAAAGGTGTCACTATATGAAATAAAAAAGCTGTTACTGTTTAAAAGATGACACTCTATGAAATAAAAAAGGTGTTACTGTTTAAAAGGTGTCACTCTATGACATCAAAAAGGTGTTACAGTCTAAAAGGTGTCACTCTATGCCATAAAGAAGGTGTTACTGTTTAAAAGGTGTCACTCTATGACATAAAAAAGGTGTTACTGTTTAAAAGGTGTCACTCTATGTCATAAAAAAGGTGTTACTGTTTGAAAGATGCCACTCTACGACATAAAAAAGGTGTTACTGTTTAAAAGATGCCACTCTATGAAATAAAAAAGGTGTTACTGTTTAAAAGGTGTCACTCTATGACATCAAAAAGGTGTTACAGTCTAAAAGGTGTCACTCTATGCCATAAAGAAGGTGTTACTGTTTAAAAGGTGTCACTCTATGGCATAAAAAAGGTGTTACTGTTTAAAAGCTGTCACTCTATGACACGAAAAACGTGTCACTCTATGACATAAAGAAGGTGTTACTGTTTAAAAGGTGTCATGCTATGACATGAAAAAGGTGTCACTCTATGACATGAAAAGGTGTTACTGTTTAAAAGATGTCACTCTATGACATAAAAAAGGTGTTATTGTTTAAAAGGTGCACTATATGACATAGAAAAGGTGTTACTGTTTAAAAGATGCCACTCTATGACATAAACAAGAAGTTACTGTTTAAAAGATGTCACTCTATGACATAAAAAAGGTGATACTGTCTAAAAGGTGTCTCTCTATGACATAAGATGGTGTTACTGTTTAAAAGGTGTCACTTTATGACATGAAAAACGTGTCACTCTATGACATGAAAAAGGTGTCACTCTATGACATAAAAATGGTGTTATTGTATAAAAGATGTCACTCTATGACATAAAGAAGGTGTTACTGTTTAGAAGGAATCACTCTATTACATAAAAAAGGTGTTACTATTTAAAAATGCCACTTTATGACATAAAAAAGGTGTTACTGTTTAAAAGATGTCACACCATGACATAAAAAAGGTGTTACTGTTTAGAAGGTGTCACTCTATGACATAAAAAAGGTGTTACTGTTTAAAAAATTCCACTCTATGACATAAAGAAGGTGTTACTGTTTAAAAGATGTCACTCTATGACATAAAGAAGGTGTTACTGTTTAGAAGGTGTCACTCTATGACATAAGAAAGGTGTTACTGTATAAAAGGTGTCACTCTATGCCATAAAGAAGGTGTTACTGTTTAAAAGTTGTCACTCTATGACATGAAAAAGGTGTCACTCTATGACATAAAAATGGTGTTACTGTATAAAAGGTGTCACTCTATGACATAAAGAAGGTGTTACTGTTTAGAAGGTGTCACTCTATGACATAAGAAAGGTGTTACTGTATAAAAGGTGTCACTCTATGCCATAAAGAAGGTGTTACTGTTTAAAAGTTGTCACTCTATGACATGAAAAAGGTGTCACTCTATGACATAAAAAAGGTGTTACTGCATAAAAGGTGTCACTCTATGCCATAAAGAAGGTCTTACTGTTTAAAAGGTGCCACCCTATGACATAAAAAAGGTGTTACTGTTTAAAAGGTGTCACTCTATGACTTAAAAAGCTGTTACTGTTTAAAAGTTGTCACTCTATGACATGGAAAAGATGTCACTCTATGACATAAAAAAGGTGTTACTGTATAAAAGGTGTCACTCTATGACATGAAAAAGGTGTTACTGTTTCAAAGGTGTCACTCTATGACATAAAAAATGTGTTACTGTTTAAAAGATAACCCTCTATGACATAAAAAAGATGTTACTGTATAAAAGGTGTCACTCTATGACATGAAAAAGTTGTTACTGTATAAAAGGTGTCACTCTATGACATAAAAAATGTGTTACTGTTTAGAAGGTGTCACTCTATGACAGAAAAAAGGTATTACTGTTTAAAAGGTGTCACTCTATGATATAAAGAAGGTGTTACTGTTTAAAAGGTGTCACTCTATGACATAAAAAGGTGTTACTGTTTAAATGATGCCACTCTACGACATAAAAAAGGTGTTACTGTTTAAAAGATGCCACTCTATGACAAAAAGCGCTGAATTTTTCGATACAGCTAATGATATGGAAACTTCTGAAATTGAACTATCTAATATGAGACCTGGCCGTAAAAACAGTCCTAGTTCTAATAATTATAAATTTGAAAAACTAGTCAAGAAATATGTATTGAAATTAAATGGAAATTGTAGGAGATATCTAGATAATATTTATGGTGTTTACAAGCGAGGAAATTCACTTATGATCGGAAATACCAATAAAGTTTGAAGGGGACTTTGTACAGGTAAAGGATCGGAACTATCGTTTGTCTGCAGGATTATTACAATTACTATTCAAAAAACTTCCGGATGAAAGTCTTATCAATTCAAATGGTTTGGATAATTATCGCATGATTATGGAAGTTTCAAGCGCTCACAAAAAGCACTATTGCATGAATAAGCCGATTCGAAAACTAAACAGTAAAAAATTTTATAATTTTATTGCTCCAATGTTCGAAAAGTCGTTTATAAAAAGTGACTCGACATTATCTCGAGAAGATATTTTTAACGAAGCAGAAAATGCAAGAGGGAAATGTAAAAGGTTTGTGCAAACTAATGCAGTGGTAGCCAAAAAGATATTTGAACCAATAGTCAATCCTCTAAAGAAGTTTGCAACTGTTAAACCAGATACTCGAATTGACTCCCACCTTCTAACTACTAACAAGACTGATAGTTGTTACGAAGCTGATCATTCTAGTGAAGATATATGAGATTCCTCAACTAATGAATATTCACCCAAAATCATTCATAATCAAGAAGCATGGGAGCGCTTTGAAGGTAATAACTGTATTCGTTCGAAATACCAACGAGAAAAATGGATTATTGACGAAGAAGAAGTTGCAGCTGCTACAACTGCATATGAACTCGACATCTGGGATGATCCTAACAAATTAGTTGATCGTTTACGAGTATTCATTGCTGAGCAAAATATGGGAATAAGAACTAACTCTGATGAAATCCGTTATATTCTCAGCGAACTTCGCAATGCTGGAATCATAATTTAATGCTTGAAATGTTATATTGTACTAAATTATCTAAATAATGGCAATATTCGCTAAGTCTAAGCTATAATAATGTATATTCACACACATACACGTTTGTACTTTTACACCACATACTACACCATGCATTATAACACACATATACGCCCGCACTAGTACACGCGTTCGTACTTGCATCGCGCAAAATAAGATACTGTAACATATATAAAATCTGCATTCGAAGCAGCAAAATATCAATAGTAAATATAAATAGATATGAAAGCACGTGCGTGTGTTTATATACAATAGAGTAAATATAAACACTCGTATAATACGGCTTCCATTCATAACTTCTACTACGCTAAGCCTCTGACGTCACTACCACAACATTGAGTATTCGAGAAGCTTCAAGAACCTTCTACAACCTTCGATACACTTTGTAAGTGCATCCAGTATAGTAAGTGTATTTGTAAAACGGTCACCAGCTGCTCTCTAGCTCATTACATCGTTTTCTTTTTATTTAAATACGCTGGTATCCGTTCCCTTCATTTTGTTGTGCATTTTAATCATTTCACATTTTGCACTTGTAAGAGAGACCGAGGTGCGGGTTCTTAAGCCGGATTCTCCTAGAATAATCGAGAAGGATCACGGCGATTTATATATTCGGCTACGCTTGTCATAGCAAGTCATTCTCATTCCAGCATTCGAGCAGTTACTAGCTCTCCGATGGTTGAGGCAAGATGGACGGTGGTAGCGTCGAGAGCAGTGGTGGCTGTGGCGGGTGTAAGGACGACGGCGGCGTCGAGAGCAGCGGAGGCTGTCAGGACGGCCGTTGTGTCGAGGAGGAGGTCGGTTCTGATGAAGGCGACGATAGCAGCGGTGGCTGCTGCCACGAGGAGGACGGCAGCGGCGGGTATGACGGCGGCTGTGGTGACGAGGGCAGCGGTGGCATCGACGTCGATCAGGAGGAGGCTGATGGCTGCTACGAGGGCAAACGACTGCTGTTGTTCCTGCTCCTGCTGCTGCTCTTCCTGCTCCTATTGTGGCTCCCATTTGTGTGATTTATCAACTCCTGGGGGATATCCTCATCGAAATCTCCGTTGATGAGGTGATGAAATGATGCGGAGGCTGCGTCCATCGTGTGTGTGTATGCGCGCATGCGAGAGAGAGACAGACTAATGAGTCCCGTTAACATGCCGGGCCCTTATTTATAACAAGCGTGCGCGAGCGCCGAATGTTCGGGACGCCGTTCGCGGAATTCCTCGAGGGATTAACGCCCGGCTCGAATGTTCGGTTGTATAGCAATAACAACAACATTCGAGACGGTTCGCTACTGCCGTAGGATTCCGCGGAAAACATCTCGAAATTTCCATGCTCGCGTGCGTGAGCGCCGAATGTTCGAGACGCAGTTCGCGGAACTCGGCGATGGTTACAGCCGTCTCGAAGTTTCCGTGCTCGCACACTCTCACTATAAATAAGGGTGTGGTGCGTAACGGTCTCTCATTGTTGTTGTCGCCGCCGCTGCTCTAATCCTGGCTGCCATCCTATCCATATGTATCCGTACATATGAGCACGTGCGGAGCAGACGACATGTGCCGGTATGCACAACGCGCGTCCATGATGATGATATCGAGCACGTGGGTTAGACTTCCCACGCGTATCAGCCTGTGGCCAATCAACAGCCCCACCACTGCGCATTGTAGTTGAAAGAGCGCCAGGCTCATGTAGCGGCCTGTGGCCGACCGAACGGCCCACCACTGCGCGCTAACACTCGCGCTTATTAAAAATGATTACGCGCTCGCTTTGACAGTCTCGCGTGTCATTAATCATGCTTTGCATACACTTCATATATGCAAAATAATATAGTAATTAATATTAATATTCAATTATTAAATATATAAGTATGCATTAATAACTTTCATTAAAATAAATTTAATAATAATGATAAATATTTAATAATAGTCATTTTTAATAATAATAAATGTATACGCTAGCTCATCGAGAGCTCGCGATGAGATGAGCTCGAAAATGTATGGAGACTTCTGGTTTAGTAGGGCTTCTGGCTCAGTAGGGTTAACGGGCTTCGTAGAATTCTATGTTTGACTCGAAAATACTATGAGGGTTCTGGCGCAGTTGGGTTAACGGGCTTCTTAGAATTCTATGATTGACTCGAAAATGCTATGAGGGTTCTGGCGCAGTTGGGTTAACGGGCTTCGTAGAATTCTATGTTTGACTCGAAAATACTATGAGGGTTCTGGCTCACTGAGCTAGAATCCTCATAAGGTTTTGGCTCAGTGCGCCAGAACAATCATAGCTTACCTACTCATCCACTCTCGTGTTTGAGGAGATAGAGACACCGGAGCCAAGAAGGGGACCCTCGAGGCCGGCCGACACAGACGCCGGTCCGTCCCCGCTCCGGCGCCCTCATCCCCCGAAGGAGGAGCGGGAGGAGAGCGGGACCTGGCCTCAAGAAGTGGCACCAGCCGAACCGACTGGTGCTGGCCGAGTCCCCGAAGAGGAGACGGCCCGAGCCCAACATTGTGCGCCGGAAGTTGACGCCGGCGCGCCTCGGGCCGCAAAAGGAAAAGGGAAAGATGCTCCGACCCAGGCCCCAAAAAGAGCACCGACCGATGAAGTCGGTGCGGCCTGGGTCCCGGTGGAGCAGGCCCTTGAGGAGGCGGGGCGCCTCAGCAAGTCCTCGCGTGCTGCGGAGGGTGCTGCCCTGGCCGCACTGGAGGATTTTCACCAGTGCCACGGTAAGGCCGGCGAGCGGCAAGCCGGCAAATGGGTGGGAATGGCCCAAGGCCGGCGAGAAGAGCTCGAAGCCGCTGCAGAGGCCAGGGCCGCGCGGCCTTGCTTATGGAGGAGGAGGCTCGTCTGGCTCGTGCGCAGGAGCGTATGGAAGAGGCCAGGCGATCCAGGGAAGAGGCGGAGGAGACGGCGCGCCGGGCTAAAGAAGAGACCCAGCGCCGTCTCCACGAAGAAGAGGAGCGCTTCCGGAAGGCGCTCAAGGAGGAGAAGGCTGCCCGGGAGGCATTAGACGCGCGGCGCTCCCCCGGTGCTTCATATGTGGCGAGCTGGGGGTAAAGAAATCTAAACACTGTCCCAACCAAGCTCGCCACAAGGGGCGCCGAACTTACTCCAGGGCCAGCTGAAAAGGGTTAAGCCCCGAAGAGTTTTTTTATGTTTTTTTAATAAAAATTAAAAAAAAAATCCAGTAACTCCAATTCTTCCTGATTCCCTTTTCGAACCTTCTTCTACTAAAACCTTACCACCCTACGTATAGGTACGACGACAACCATGGACGGCAGAGCTGCTCACAGGTCCCCTAAGCAGCGTCTGGCGGGGGGGTGTAATGCGTGCGCGAGTTAGGTAATTCGAGATTTGAATTACCCGCGCCGAGCAGGCATGCTCACGGGGGGCGCGAGCATCCTGACCGGATTAGAATGGTCTCGCGACGCGTAATATGCCCGTCGCGTACCCGCGAAGCTGCTACGGCTTTATGCGAGTCACGGCAGCCATCTTCGTGTCTGCCATCGTGCCGTGACCTTCTCTCCAGCGTGTCTCTTGAAAGTTACCTCGTCCGGGCCGTCCTCTCTTTTTATAGTTACCGCGAGTGTAGTGGAGGCGCCGAGCTTTGTGTATGCATGTGAAAGAGAGACAGAGAGAGAGCGATCCCGAGCAGCGTGAGCCACACGAGGCAGCGAGCGAGGAGCGGCAGCCAGCCCGCCTGCCGACCTGATACAGCGAGTACGAGAGAGAGAGAGAGAGAGAGAGAGAGAGAGAGAGAGAGAGAGAGAGAGAGAGAGAGAGAGAGAGAGAGAGAGAGAGAGAGAGAGAGAGAGAGAGAGAGAGAGAGCGAGAGACATAGCGCGCAACTACTGTGCGAGCGTGAGAGAGCGAGAGAGAGCCGAGTGCACCGGCTGCTCCTTCTTAAAGTAAGTCTTATACTCTCATCTCACGCGTTAAATGTAAAAGTTTGCACGGAAATTGCCCCGTCCAAACTTTCTGTACCGTGTACGCACGGGTGTGTGTCAGCCCGTCGTACTTTAACACCGCGCGCGAGAGTAGCAGGTTCGCCGCGCGCCGTATCGTTCGCGCGTTTGAATATTAATTGTCGCACGCGAACTAACTTATTGTTTTAACCAGCACTTGCGAGGTGCCTGTAATTATTATTGTTTTTAATATACTGTGATATCTAGTTACTCGTCGCGTTGTTCATTACAACCTGTCCTTCTCCCGGATACCGCCGCCTCCGCGGGAAAACGACTCCGCTGGTCGTTTTCATATCTGAGCATAGCGGCCGCGCGCTTTACTCTTCGAGCGCGCGCTTTTCACTGAGCGATCCAGTTAGTTGGAAAGCGAAGTTCGCGTGCGATCTTCGCGTTGTTTTCGGGATTCCAGGAGCAGATCCCCGGGCAAGTCATTTTGGTCTGACACCCGCGGCACCGTGTTCTAGGGCATCGCTGGCCTGTGGCTTTTTGGGATTTCCCCCACTAGCCATCCCGTTACAATATAATTATTGAAAATAGGGGAGATAGGGAATATTTCTCGATTATAGGGGAGAATAGGGGAGATGCTTGGAAATAGAAGAGAATAGGGAAATAGGGGAGAGAGTATGACTCCTGCCCAGTACCAATCACCCAGTAGCAATCACCCAGTATCAGTCAGCCAGTATCAATCACCCAGTATGAATCACCTAGTATCAATCACCTGGCACACACGCACCTGCTTGCGCAAACTCGAACTTTGCATACGATGATAGGAAAGTCTTTGTTATAACTGAGTGCGTAAAACTCGACTTTAGATGCCTATTTTTTGTTAAATAAATTCCTTCTTATTATATGGGTTATTCTGCCATAACTGCCACAGATGACGTCCAGAGCTCAGATAAAGATGTGGAATAAAAATAAATGTTTCACAGACTCCAATGTATATATAATGACGTTAACTTTCTTAAAAGATCTACAGAAAGCATTTTTTATAATAGAGTAAAATGTCAGTTCCGTCCCTTGTCCTAAACAAGATTTTCAATATGAAACCTTGTGCCACGTGAAAATCAAACGAAGAAGCCTAATTCCCACATACACATTGTGAATTGCAGGGCTTTTAATATATGTTTCCATTATTTTCAAGGTCAAATTCAACAAACTACTATTAAATCACGATAGATACTTTTTATCCAGCGATTTGCACGAAAATGTTGATAACATCATTAATTGCTTCGAAAACAGCGCTACGTGGCTCCACAACGCCATCTAGCGGTCGATTCCTCCAGTGCGAGCACACGGACCAATGATGGAAGCGGCAAAGCCGTTAAAAATTAGAAAATCCGCGAACGCGAAGTGCTTCTTTTTCTAATTTCACAGCGTACAAATATTTTAGTCAGTTCCGTCCCCCGTGTAATACGCTGTTTAGATTATGTTTAATGGCAAGTAAAATGCATTTTTTTGTAGTATTTGGTGGATATAAGAACTACCTACGCGGAGAATAGGTAATATTGAGTATACGCGACGTGCGAGCTTTTTAAACTTAAAAATGTCAGTCTCGTCCCATAAAAGATTAAAATTCATCATTAAATGTTGAAAAACTTTTTAATTGAACTGAAATCTTTGGTGTTCAGACTTTTTTTATTTCTTATAATAAAACTAATATTCCATACGGTTTCGAATCATAAATTATATATAAGATTGAGTAACTTCATATAAATAATGAATAATTTGCATAATTGTGAAATCTTTAAAATTTGTATTTATCTGCGTTTATAAGATAAATTTTGAAAAATGGCTCTGACCACGAGAAACGCAAATATTCTGAAGAAAAAGCATCAAGTTAAACAAAGAAAATCAGGAAAAGTAAAATTTCAAAATGCTGAGAAAGCCGTTGATGTATGACTCGTAATTCAGTGAATTTGTACTTTGTCCCATGAAAATCCATCATGCGGTCACAGAGAAAAGTTACAACAAACTTTTTTTTTTTAAATGCTGTAACTGAGGATAAAATGAGTTTAAGGACCTCTGCCTAGGCTCATTTTATTCAAGATAAGTTATATTTCCAATATATTTTCATTATTTTATTGTAATAATTTTTGTATCATTTTTTAGGTAATTCTGGCCAGAAAGGCCTATAGGTATAAGACCGCATTAACAAATTATTAAATATTATATTTTATTAAATTAATTAAAAAATGAATTTAGGCAGCAAATAATCGGGCAAGGATAAGGAAGGTAACTAACTACCTTATCAAACACCTTATACTTGTTTCAATACTTTTATAGAAAAGTTCTTTTTGAAGCAGTGTGTTTACACGAGAAGTAGCGGTTAGGGTTGGGCAAGGATCGGCGTCCCGGTGGCGCAAGTGATAGCACAGCTGCCGGTATGCAGAAGGTTATCGGTTCGAACCCGATCTGGGCAGTTATTTTTCCGTTCTCGTTTTTTCATCCTTTACCTTCCCTTCTCAATGTAATTTTCCTAAAAAAATACTTTACACACACTATTTCAAAAAGAAGTTTTCTATAAAAGTATTGAAACAAGTATAAGTTATTTTCCTTATCCTTACCCGATTATTTGCCGCCTAAATTCATTTTTTAATTAAACATTAATCCTCGGGCGTATTCAATTTTGAAAAATTTATTAAATTAATTTTAAATGTAAACAGAAAATATTAATTGTAATATTATTTTAATATTGTAAATAAAGATGTAAATCAAAACACTGTGTGAAAAATAATTTGCATAAATTACCAAAAATTATCATTTTTATTCCCTAGTGAAAATAATTTTCGTGCCTAATCGTGCATAAGTGTGCTTAACTGTCCAAAACTGTGCCAAACTGTGCCAAAGTAGGTATGTTTCGGACATTTTGTACAGATTTATCACATATTGGCACAGTTTGGAACAATGTGGCACACTTTTGCACAGCATGGCATAAATCATTTTCAGCTGTTGAAAATAAATATAATTTGATTTTTGATACAGTTGTGCATAGTTTAGCACACTTTGGCACACTTTAGAACATTTTAACGTAGTTTGGTACAAAGAATTTTCATTTACTAAAAATAAAATTAGGTATATTATTAGGCACAGTAGTGCACATTTTGACACACTGTGGCAAAACTTGGCACAGTTAAGCACACAAAATATTGTTCACTTATTAAAACAATATAAGTAAAAATATAAATAATTTATTATTAACAATAATTTTGAATATTTAAGTATAGGTAATCTCAATTAGAAATAAAATGAACGCAGTTGACTATAGCTAAACTCAATTGATTTTCAAAAATTAATAATTCTTGAGTCTAATGACTATAAGCGGTTGAATAAAAGATTTGATATTGTTAATAATAAATGATGGTTGTTGATTTAAGAATTTAACAATAATTTGTGTTAAGGCGTGCTAACGTTGTGCCAAACTGTGCTCAACTGTGCCGAAGTATGTCAAAGTGTGTTAAACTGTGCAAAACTGTGCCAAATAATGAAGCTAAATTTATTTTTAATGGCTAAAAACTTTTTGTGCTAAACTATGCCAAAGTGTACCAAAATATGCAATCTATTCTAAACCTGTGTAAATGTCCGAAATCTACCTGCTTGAGCACACTTTTGCACAGTTTCGCATAGTTTGACATACTTTGGCACATATTTGCACAGTTTCACACACTTTAGCACTCTACGGCACAAAAATTTTTTCCATCAGGGTTACTCTTAATATTACTACGGAATTTGATATTATTAATTAATTTGGTTATATAAAATATTATTTTTCAAACTCTTGCTCGAAATTTTTTTACCGAATTTTTTTATCGTATCACATATTTTAGAATTAATTTCGAGAATTTTTTACAATAATAGTCAGTTCCGTCCCCTATCAAGATCATAAAATGTTACTTAAACTATAGCCGGAATATTTTGTAGTGGATTCGTTTTGGGTACTTATTTTAAATGTTATAATGAATAGATAAAACCTCAAAAAGCCTATAAAAATTTGGTTTTGAAAAAAAAAAGTTAGACCTAATCTGGGGAAGTTATGGCAGAATCACTCATATATTCTGATGTATTAACATCTTCATATGTTATGTCATCGTTTTGATATTCATTAATTTCAGGTAAATTAAAATCGTTTAAAGAATATCCGTTTGTAGATAAAATAGCATTAATTTTGTGTAATGCTATATTTTCACCAATGTCTTTTGGATAAAGTGGATTGTAAAAATAATCTTTATATTTATTGTATAAATCTTTCGCATTAACTGGATCATAGAAAACAAAAATGTAAGCAAACAGATTACACAAGACATTTGAAAATTCAGTTTGGATATACTGTTCGACCGTAGATGCAATTTTCGTTCGCCGATTTATTGATGATAATGGGCTACAGAACATTCTTTATGGCGCTACGTATCATAGGGATACCTCCGATACCTGGTTCGACTTCTGCCATGTGGACAAACAGGACAAAGTCATCGATTTCTGGAAGTCCGAGTCACCTTTTACCGATGGTCACGACTTGCTCACTGCCACCCTAGGTCTGTACACGCCCAAGCCTACTCAACCATTATTCTGTTATCGTGATTCCAAGGACATCTGTGCAACTACTTAAACGCACATCAAAGGGGCAATCGAGAATCTCGCTCCTATTAAAACTATTTCACCAGGTAAAAAACGCCATCCATGGTTTAACGCCGAACATCACTCTATGACTCAAGAGCGCGATCGTCTTTACAGACGCTTTCGTAGGACTAGACTACCACTGGACCTGTTAGCCTACATACAGGCACGCGATGCAGCTCATCGTACCATTGAGGAGGTAAGAATGAACTATCATCACACTCGGCTCTCCTCGCTTACAGACGCCAAGGATATATGGTGCGAGCTTGAACACCTAGGTATTTCTGGCTCCAAAAAGAAGTCGTCTGTCCTGCCTTTCACCATTACTGAGCTCAATGCTCATTTCAGGACTGTCTCATTCGATCAAGACACTCCACCTGTCGCAGACTTCTTGGATACTCTTGCCACCTCTACTCACAATGAGCAATTCTCATGTGAAGATTTTCAGATTTCTGATGTTGTAGCCGCAGTGGCATATTTTAAAACTCAGTGGAGCTCGATTGCTGTTCCACTAAAATGAGTGCAAACGCTATCCGTATCATGAGCTGGGCTAGTCAAAATCGCCTAAGATTAAACGTTGGCAAAACAAAAGCAATAGTCATTGGCTCGCCATACTATATAGATTATCGGCACTAGCTAGAAACTACATCGATATAGGTGGTGACCGGATCTTTTTTGAATCCTCACTAGGGATCCTGGGAGTGATACTTGATTCCAAGCTCTCTTGGTAAGATCATATCGCACAGGTGTGTTCCCTCATGTACAGGCTATATTACTTTAGAAAAAGTACGAATCTTAGGCTACGAAGGCATTTAATATTAATGCTTCTTTTTCCTATGATAGACTACTGTTATCTCGCTTACGGTGACATGACATCGGACCTAGACGACAAACTTCAAAAGCTTCTTAACACTGGTATTCGTTACATTTATCGTGTGCGAAGATGTGATCACATCACACCTTACAGACTTGAACTGGGCTGGCTAACCACATCTGTACGTAGATAATATTTTGCAGCAAAGTTACTGCGCAGGCTATTTAACACTGCTACTCCATCTTATCTGCTAACATTTTTCAACTTCCGTTTCACTACTCGTCCAGTTAGGGCTAATGCGGCAGCCTTAGACATCTCAAGTTGTGAAACAGAGACAGTGAAAAAATCATTTCACATCAGCTCTACATATCTATGGAACTCATTACCATTTAACCTTCGCGATATCACCTCAATCCCTTACTTCAAATCACGACTTCATCATCATCTCTTTGAATCCGTATGATATACTTACATTCTGCTTGAACGATTAATTGTGTTTTGCCTCCCTTACTCTATATTTATCTCTTCTTACATTTTATTTTGGCTTGCGATAAATTATGTATATAATATTCTTTTCATTAAATTGCAGCGATTAACTAATTAATTATATTTTTTCAAAGCGATTAACCTTATCTTTTGCTCTTCCACTGTATTTAGCTCTACCTACTCTGTATTTTACTCTGTATTTTGCTCGCGTAAAGACTTAAAATTTATAAAATTTATATGTATAATTCCTTATATTATAAGTTGTACAACATAATGTACAGAAATAAATGTATCTAATCTAATCTAATCTAATCTCACTCACTCTCACTCTCTCTCTCTCTCTCTCTCTCTCTCTCTCTCTCTCTCTCTCTCTCTCTCTTTTGTAGGTAGAAGCGCGTAACCTCTGCGACTCTTGTTACTCGCTACCTGCTACGCTGCGACGTTGATGGCAGATGGTGGTGCAGAATAAAAACTCAAGACTGCAAGACTTGAAACAGCGGTGGCGATGGTTGCCGAGTTAGGCTACCCTCGCCCCACCCAATTTTGCTACGTATTCGCGTTAAAGGAACTTCATATGAACTTCACGTGAAGTTAATATGAACTTAAGGTTCATACTAACTTGAGAGAAATGGATTACTTGAGGCAAAAGGAAATTCCTTTTGGAAAAATCCTTTGGATGCAAAATGATTATCTTATTGAATTAAACCTTTTATTTTGATATCGAAAATCTAAGTTTTCGGTTCGAAATGATTATCCTCTAGATGCAAAAAGAAACCTCCTTTCGCGTGTAAATGATTTTAGTAGAACAAAAAGTAATAATTTCATGTTAATCCCAATTTCCTTTCCAAATTTATTTCTAACTAATCTTGCACTAAAATGAAACTTCTTTTTGATGAAAATTATTTCATTTTGCTATAAAAGGATTTTCTTTTTGAAAGTAGCCTAATTCAGGTACTTATTGATCAAGTTTTTGGTCCAAAATGATTTTCCTTTTGGCGCAAGAGGAAATGGAAGTACCGTATCTTTCTTTTTTGCGATTCTCTGTCAGAGGCTCGGGTAGTCATGTGGCTAAGGCATCGGCTTTCCAATCCGAAGGTCGAGAGTTCGATTCCCGGTGACTGCACTTCTGAACCAACTTCGTACAACATTTTTTTCTTTGATTTTTTTTTCACAAGTTTAACATATTATCAAGTGTACATACTATATAAATGGAAAAAAAAGTCTTGATGAGTGATTGCACAATAATTAGCAGCAGTAATTACAATTTTTTTTTCGCAAAAACACTAAAATATACACTTTTTGAGTCAAAAGGTTTCTTTTTCACACAAGCGGATCTTGAGTAGAAAGGATTTTCCTTTTGGTTCAAATAGGCTAAATTTTGAGTCCAAAATCAAGAAGAATATCCTTCTCAAATGAAAAAATCATAAAAATCTCAAATGAAAATTTTTCTGAGTGTACGAACTTCATACGAAGTTGTTGAATGAGACATAGCAACACGTTAATATTAACTTTAAATCAACTTTTTATAAACGTGGTATAAACATCTTCTCAACTTTATACAACCTTTTTATAAAGTTGAGACTATAAAAATTGGAAGTTCGGCTCAGTCTCATTGGATAACATATGAACTACATATGAAGTTCATATGAACCAAAACTTTATATTAAGTTCATATGAACATAATGTTTTTAAGTGGGTTTTAGGAGTATTTCTAAGAATTAATTGTTTTAAACGTTCTGGATAAGAAATATTGTCCCATAAATTTACTTTCCCTCTTTTGCAAAAATTTTGAAATTTTTTGTCATCTGTTATTTCCAAATTAAAATGTTTTGCTTAACAAAATACACACATCACATTGATTTCTCCTAAATAATTTTCAGTAATGACATTTTCATCAAAATCAGAATAAAAAGTAGCAGCAATAGTTAATGTTTTTGCTTTTTTTCTTCTTATTTTATTTAATTCTTCTTTTTCTTCCGCACTTCTTTTCTGCCTATTAATTTTTTGTTTTAATACTTTTAATCCTTTTAGCTTCATTAATTTTGGCTTTATTTAATGTTTCTTTTTGTTTCCTTTCTTCATTCATCTTAGCTTTGTATTCTTCACTACGTGCCAGTCTTTTCATCTTTTGTCTAATTGCTTTTATCATTTTCGATCAAACTAATCGATATTTTATAATGTGATCAATATATACTAATAATAATATATATATATATATATAACTGTTATTAAGTAAATTTTTTGAAAAAATCAAGACTCAAGAGACTCGTCTGACATCTTAAGTTTCAAGTAATTATGTAGACAGTATTAAATAAAAATTTATTATTTAATATTTATTATTGACGTCGAATATTAAAGTCAAAAGTAAATACTTAACAACAACATCCATAGTAGAATAATCAGGTTTGAATGATGAAGATTGAATTATAAAAGCTTAAAAATAGAAAATGTTATTATATTAATTAATTATTATTATTAATTATTATTATAACACATTAAACTTACAAATTTCTACAAATATTAATTAAGAAAAATAAAAAAATATTAAGAGGGCACCATAGTCGTACCATTACCTACCGAGCAATGCACACAGTTTCAAGCTGATTAAAAATAAAATACATCGAATCACAACAAATCAAAAGAACACTGGTCTGTGTTTTTTAACGTTCTACCATCCAGTCAAAGTTTGGAGACGAAATATCAAATCGTTTTTTCAAAAACATTGAACGAAATTAAATTTCGCTTTGTTCGAAGTTTTTACAAAAACGACTTGATATTTCGACTCCAAACTTTGACTGGGTGATAGAACGTTAAAAAACAGAGAAGTTGATTTTATGTGATTCGAAGTATTTTATTTTTAATCAGCTTGAAACTGTGTGAATTGCACGGTCGGTAATGGTAGGACTATGGAACCCCGTTAAGCGAGCGAGCGTCAGAGAGTGAGGTAAACCTTGCTAGTATAAATATTAAGGGGGTCGAACACCTTTAAAATGACGAAAAATCAATTTTTTTTATTACATATTTTACTAAAAAAACACTTGCAGAATTAGTTTTAATGCATTATCTATTTTTGTTTTAAGAATATACACAAAACACTGATAAAGCTTTTCATTTGTTTTTTGTTCAAATTACATTTTTCCCCTTGTATACATATGTATATAATCATATATTATTTCTACTAATTTTTTTTTTTCATTTCACTATTCTTAATATATTTTAAATTCTCACTCTACATATCTATATATATATATATAAATTTAAGTGAAGCTAATTGCCTAGTGTAATATTTAATAATTGTTATGACGCTAATGTGCATAAAGGCAAAAAACAATCTCATGTCCTTTTTATTAAAGGCCCAAATCGAAAAAAAGTTGTCAAAAATAAGAGATTATAACAATAAGTCAGACACTTATTGCAGTCTAAAAAAATTCACAGGTGTTTCGTCCAGGCTACTAGATTGGACTCATCAGTGATGATCTAGTAGCCGTCATTAGACACCTAGCGCTCCATCGTAGCGGCCAAAGGTTTATAGACTGAGCCGCTCTTTTCACTAGTGGAAAAGAGAGGCCCCATCTGTCGGTGCGTTACTAACACAAGTACCGCGTTAAATATAACGATGGACGAAACACCTGTGAATTTTTTTAGACTGCAATAAGTGTCTGACTTATTGTTATAATCTCTTATTTTTGACAACTTTTTTTCGATTTGGGCCTTTAATAAAAAGGACATGAGATTGTTTTTTGCCTTTATGCACATTAGCGTCATAACAATTATTAAATATTACACTAGGCAATTAGCTTCACTTAAATTTATATTTAACGCGGTGCTTGTGTTAGTAACGCACCGACAGATGGAGCCTCTCTTTTCCACTAGTGAAAAGAGCGGCTCAGTCTATAAACCTTTGGCCGCTACGATGGAGCGCTAGGTGTCTGATGACGGCTACTAGATCATCACTGATGAGTCCAATCTAGTAGCCTGGACGAAATACCTGTGAATTTTTTTAGACTGCAATAAGTGTCTGACTTATTGTTATAATCTCTTATTTTTGACAACTTTTTGTCGATTTGGGCCTTTAATAAAAAGGACATGAGATTGTTTTTTGCCTTTATGCACATTAGCGTCATAACAATTATTAAATATCTATATATACTTTAAAAGATCCAAAAATAATATTTCAAACATTAATCTAAAGATAAAAAATAAATAATATAATTTATGGACGGTATTTTTGACAAAAATAAAAATTTGAATTTAAAACTTATATAGCAGTTAAGTTGGCACCGTAACAACCTGACTTATCAACGACAGCCTCTCACAGGCTCACAGCTCACTTCTTTATTGTAACAGAGCTGATTTTAACCTATTTAAAAGTCCGCAAGCAATGTAAACATGCACAGCTGTCATTTCATATAAACTCTGTGATATCAGCATCAGCACCTTTTCTATACAAAGTGTTGTTCTTAATTTTCATTGTTTCCAACGGATTTGGGAGTAAACATTTAGTGTATTATAATACGTAAAGGTATTATAATCAGTTTTTTAAAGTGTTTGAATAATACGTGTGATAGTTGAATTAAAGTTTTAGAAATAGCTTTTAGTACTTGAACTTTTGTTGGAAACTTCATACTCAAAATAACAGGGATTGATACTAAAGAAAAATTAAGTCTAAATTGACTATTACAAAAAACATTTAGTGTACAGATTTAAATCAACTTTTAAAGAAAGCGAAAGATATGCTATTGTGCAGAAAAATGTTATGGAATCTTCGCTTCTGTCCGAAAGCTACCATTATCAGCCATTGCCTGAATCTCACTATGATATAATTGATATTTTATTTTCTGAAGTAAAAACAGTTATGCACTGCAATAAATATGTATCAGTCGTATTCTCTTTATTAAGTAATAATATTATATGTGAAAAAGAATAATGAAGGACAAGTAAAGAAATTCACGTTATGAGACATTAAAAGAAGATCAATATGGAATCTTGCTGCTATAAACATTTTTTTCAAGCATTTGGCTATGGCGATACTGGCTTCATAACATGCATGAGGGATTTTGGATTTCTCAACACATTATTTACCTCAGTATATGTATAAGAATCTAATATATGTGATAAAGATTATTAAAAACATATGGATTTAAAAGCACCAAAGGATCTACATGTTAAACCACTTAACAAACTTGACTGACTGATGTAGATATGACTGTTACGCGTGCTCATAGCTTACAAGTCTGATAGATCGTATACTAAAGTACCAGAATATTTGTTCTAAATGTAAAATATTTTGAGCTAAAAATAATATTTTTTTGTATTTCAGGGCAGAGATGGAGTTAAGAAATAAAGAAAAAGAAATAAAGAAGTATTTTAGTAATTTTATCTTTAAAGCTGTTTTCTACATAATGTAAAATTTTGAGATCTGCCGTCGACTCCAGATTCAGGAACTGCATATATTTTAATGGGAGAGGTTCTAAAATTTTGGTATTTTATATGTCTATTGACTGAAGAGTTGTATGCATACAATTTATTTGATTAAATAATTTTTGACCGTAAAAAATTATTTAATCAAATAAATTGAATACGTACAACTCTTCAGTCAATAGTCATATAAAATACCAAAATTTTAGGACCTCCCCCATTAAAATATATGTAGTTCCTGAATCTGGAGTCGACGGCAGAGCAAAAATTTTTAAATGGCCATATATTTGGTTAATTTATTTATTTTTTATTTTTATTTTATTTATTAAACCAGAACAAAATTACATAGAGTAAAGTCCTCAGTGGTAGATATAAACTACCTGTACAAGGGCTGGTACATGAATACTTAAGACTATACTTATACACTACAGCTTATATACTAGGTATTAAATATTTAAACCTTAAACATTTAATATTGTCAAATAGAATTTTCAAAACTTAACGCAAGAAAAACAATATGTATACATTTGTTTATTATATATATTTTTTTAGTTTATTTTTTAGTACATGTTTCCTATTAACACTTTTGCAATAGAGCTTTTTTAGATCATTAGGTAAGCAATTAAAGGTTTTAATTGCTACCCTAAAACTGTTTTTATCACTAACAGCCTTTTGTACTTTTGGCAATTGAATACTTTTAGATCGGGTTACAGATGTGCTTTTTTCATAAATTTCTTTGAGGTCTGAGTAATGGTAAACTAAAGACTCTAATGTAAAGACCTGTCTTATATTTAACGGTGTATTACTCACGTCGGAGTTCTTCTGTATAATTTTTAGTATTCTTGATTGTATATTTTGCAATAGATTCATGTTATTTTTATAGGCCCCTTCCCATGCAATAATACCATAATTTATATGACTATGAAAGAATGCATAATACATAATCATTAATGATTTTATATCCATATAATTTTTTACTTTGGCAAAGATAAAAATTAGATATTTAGTTTTATTTATGATATATTTAATATGTTGGTTCCATTTCATGTTATAATCAAAAACTATTCCAAGATACTTGTACGTTGAGACTCTTTTAATTTCCTGCTTATGTATTTCAATTTCAATTCTATTTGGCACACTGTCACAATAATTTCCTAACGTCATAATGACAGTTTTGCTCGTATTTAAAGACAGTCTGTTCACCGCTAGCCAATTCGCTATTTTGTCTAAAAAACTGTTCATTTTATCCTGTGCCCGTGACCACATGTTGTCACCCGATATGACAGCAGTGTCATCCGCACAAGAAAGAACTGTATTACTCGGCATATCTACCAACAGGTCATTAATGTATAGTATAAATAACAGTGGGCCAAGTATTGTTCCTTGCGGAACTCCTGTTTCTATTATTTGTTCAGTATTTCTTTTATTGTCTATTTTCACTATTTGACTTCTATTAGAAAGATAGCTATACATTAAGTCTAGAGTTTTATCTCTTATGACGATTAAGTTTTTCTATTAGGATTTTATGGTTGACAGTGTCAAAAGCCTTTGCAAGATCCGAAAAGGTAAAGATCGTTTTTGGATTTCTTGCAATTACTTTTGTACCACCATTCACAGGTTGTATGATGTTTTTACTTAAGGTAGCACCAACTTCACAAAAATATGAGTTCATGTGGTTTGCAATGGTTTCTTTGTCAGAGATTTTTTGTTTATTTATACAAATATGCTGAATTTTCTTATTGTCTTTCTTTGTTTTTCCTAGCTTGTTATTAATGATTTCCCATCGTTGTTTTGGGTCATTTCTACTTTTTTCTATCTTATCTCTTTCGTACTTTAGTTTAGCTTCTTTTATCACTCTATCCAATACTTTTGTATATTTTTTGTAGTCTTGTTTTAGAACTGTACAATTTTGATTCATTTTATATAACTTATAAAGCATTTCTTTTTTTTACACGATGCAATTAATGCTGGTGAGATCCAATCTTTCCTTGGGACACTGCCCCTATCTCTCTTTTTTGTTGTTTTATTGGAAGAGGCATAATTTATACAATTTTAGATCTTACTTATTAGTAAATTGACTGCTTCATTTGGATCCTGTATTAACAAAATAGGATTCCAGTCTGTCAAAGTAGCTTTATTTCTTAATTTATTGTAGTTCACAATCCTAGTTTGTTTATTATTCTCTTGTTTTAGTATAAGATCTAAGGCAACAATTAAAGGGTAGTGATCACTAATTTCGTTGGTGCAGAGCTTATATGCTTTTGGAGCAATAGAATTTGATTTGAAGAAAAAATTGTCAATACACGTACCACCATAGCCGCCTTCTGCCGGTCTAGTTATACCTAAAAAGCATGGGATATATTCTTTTTCAGTGAAATTATTTAAAAATTCCGCGGTAGCATTATCGTCTTTCATAATGTCTATGTTAAAATCGCCAACGATCATATGATTTTTAGTATTTTTGTTGTTTTCAATATATTTTTTAATTGATTGAATGTATTCTAGTTTCTTAATGCTATGAGATCTATAAGATGTCGAAGTTCGAAAGGTTTCATTATTGTTTATAAGGATATCCGTACAAATAATATTTAGATTATCAATAACTATAGTTTTGGTATTTTCTATGATATTTTCTCTAATATACAAGGAAACACCATCTGCTCTGTTTATATTACCTTCGTTATAATGCAGGTTGTAACCTGGAATATTGAAAAGACCAGTATTTTCGAGCTTCCACGTTTCCGTGCATATTATTATATTCGGTTTAGTATTAGTTCTAATTATTAGTAATTCAAGCTTTTCTAGATTTTTGCTTAAACTTCTTATATTAACATATAGGGTATAAAATTTATACTTTTTTATCACTTAAATTAAAGGTGTGTTGATCCATCTTGCGTATTATTGGTAGGCGAACTGAGGGTGAGGTCTTGTTGTGAGTAGAATCTAGATCTTGTTGTTACCGATGTAAGTGAGGACGAACTCCCAAGCCTGGATTTTGCCAGTATTAATTCGGTTTCGCCCACCTGAGTTTGTAATGTAGTTGGTGAATTAGTTAACTCTTGCGTCCGTTTCTTGAAGTTATCTACCTTACCGAGGTATCTCGGTAAGTCAGGTTTTATTATATATTCAGTAGTGTCCATAGCCTTGTTTACCTTAGCATTCAAAATTTTACATTCTTGTCTGTCAGTGGTAACATGATCAGTATTATAGTCGTTGCCAAATGTCTTATTTGAGAAGCTACAGCTGACGCAGCACTGTTTCTCTGATGTGCACGTTTTTGTTAGATGCGTTCCCGCACATTTTAAACAGGTTGGGCTGTTCTTACACCTTTGGCCATTATGACCCAATATACCACACTTATAACATGGTTTCACATTTATTATATCGTAAACTTTGCAATTCTGATAACCAACGAATAATCTGTCTATATTTTTTTTAATATGTTTGTGCATTTCACCCGTTATTTCCATGATGACCGTTACTTTACTGCTTTTGTCATTGCCAGCTACGTGTAATATGTTACCCTTTTTATAAAAATTTCTTTGGTTTATGTCATTTTCGATTGCTTTTAGATCAGACTTGAATACATTTTCAATGCCAGTTATTCTTATGACGAGCTTACTAAGCTGTTCTTCTTCGACCTTGTAGAGGTGGTTGAGCTTGGTGTCTAATAATCTTTTTGCTGTCTTGGCACTTTCCTCGTTCATGCGTGTTATTGAAATTACATCTTTACTTTTCATATCAATTTTTTTCGTTTGGATTGATTTTTCTTTAAGTAGATAGTGGAATACTTTTTCCTTTATCACAGATTTCTCTTCTTTGTCTTTTCTTGTCACTACAATTTTCGGCACTTTTTTGGATTGTGGTATGTGTATCTTTTTTGCCATTATATCAGCATATGTTTCCTTGTATTTACTCGGTCGTTCCTTTTCTTTCGTTAGAATTTCATTTAAAAGCAAATTTTTATATTTCAATTCAGTATTTAGTTCCCTAAGCAGCTGGTTTTCTGTTGTTAGTGCACTTACTTTATCACTGCCCTTGTCTTCGCGTGTAGTCTCATCCAGCTCATCAACTTGCATTCTGTTTTCTTGAAGGAGGCCTTCATAGTTGACTTTAAGTTTACTGTACTCTGATTCTATTTTCCTATAGTTTTTACTAAGTTTCTCAATCGCTTTAGTTTTGGCTTACAGTTCTTCTTGTAGTTTTAGTAACACAGAACGTGTGGGATCTTGATTTGAGGTTATGCTCAAATCATGTTCATCACACACAACTAACACACTGTTTATGTATCTTACATTTTTTTTCCTATTAAAGTCACTTTTATGAAAAATGTTACAACACCATATACAGACTACCGTTTTAACCACTTGCGTGATGTGACATCGATAGTATATATCGGGAGAACTGCCTCCTGGCAGCCCACTATCCTCCATCTTGGATTGTCCAAAATCGATTAAAAATTTTTTTTGGATTTCATTTTACCACAAATTGAATATATTTTTAGGATATTACTTCTAAATATTTCTAATTATGAAAATTAATTTTTTTCAGGTCATTTTATGATGAAAATTGGAAAGGTGTCTGATCCCCTTAATTCATTTAAAATAACGAATCCATTTAACGATCATTACCCACTGTAACTTTGTAACTTTAGATAAATTAGAAATAAAGTCAATAGGATATATTCATAAGCAAGGAAATTGGATGCCACACTTATTGAAAGAAAAAGACGTGGAAAGACGTTTAATGACCTGCGAAATGCTTCTTCAAAGACACAAAAAAAAAGAATTTTTGCATCGAATGGTGACTGGCGACGAAAAGTGGATTTATTTTAACAATCCTAAACGCAAAAAAGTGTGGGCTAAACCAGGCAAACTATTACCATCAACGTCAACATCAACGCCAAAGCGTGACATCCATAGTTCAAAGGTTATGCTCTGCATTTGGTGGGATCAGAAAGGTGTCGTCTACTATGAACTTCTAAAACCGGATGAAACAGTCACTGGCGAACGATATCGAGAACAATTGATGAGTTTGAGCCTAACTTTGAAAGAAAAACGACCAGAATGAGCTAAAGACATGATAAAGTGATTTTTCTGCATGACAATGCTCGGCCGCATGTTGCTAAATCTTACCACACCCGCCGTATTCACCAAATATTGCGCCTTCAGATTATCACTTATTTAGATCGATCGCACATAGCCTTGCTGACGAGCACTTCCAATCTTACGAAGATATCGAAAAATGGCTTAACAAATGGATTCAATCCAAAGACGAGGGCTTCTTTCGTGATGGCATTCATGCTTTACCCCACAGATGGGGAATGGTGATAGCTAACGATGGACAGTACTTTGAATGACATGTAATTAATTATTTAACAAAAAATAAATATTCCTTTTCTAAGCAGAAAAGGCGGAAATTAATTCAAGTACCCAATATATTATGCCTTCTTTCACAGTTTAGTTAATTATGGGGTAATTGCTTGGGATGTTGCATACAACAACATGAAACTAATTCAATCAACACAAAACAAAATACTGAAAATCATAAATAAAAATAAATTCTCCCAAATTAATCCACCTCTAGAAATAAGAAAAATGTTCCAGTTAGAATCAATATCTTTCCACTACACAACACTAAGAAAGAATTATATAAACAGTACGAGCAAGACCAGAAATAAATCAATTCAACTACCAAAAAGTGATAAAAAATAAGTGATAAAAATAGCTATGATGAAGCTATAAGGATCGTTAATAGGCTCATGAAAAAACTCAAAATTATATAAATTAAATAAATTCAGTAGACAAATTATAAAGAAAAAATTAAAAATTTTCATTTCAAAAGAAAACTAACTATAACAATTAAATAATAATAATTAAATAACTATAATAATAAAATAATAACTATAATAATTAAATATAATAATGTAAATTTTAACAAAATTTATTTATCTGTTATATGGTATAGTAATTTTCATGCATTGTTGACTAAATTTTACGCGTCTACCATAACCTAGTATGTGAGAATATACTATTTAGTTTTTAAGTTTTTCTTTTCTTTTTTATGTACCAGACCTACACACAGACAATACTATTTGCCTCGGTAGGATTTACTTACTTATGTAAATATATAATAATGTAATTGTAAATTCAATCTGGATATAAATATATATATATATATACTTAATGGAAGGCATTTATGGCCGTTACAACATGGGTAACTTCACGTCAACTATTTATTTATGTATTTATTTATTTATTTATATATATATATATATATATATATATATATATATATATATATATATATATATATATATATATATATATATATAACCTTGTGTGTATATATATATATGGGTCGTTCTTGTACTTTTCGGTCATAACCGGTCGCAGCGGGTCAACCGTTTTCCTCGCTGATTTTTCCTGTGAAACTACATATAAAAAAAGTGAGAAAGCCCCAATATTAGCTCCCCATATCTAATATTGAGACAGCTACACCGTGCTGAATTTCGAAAAATTGTCAAAAAATGGCTATTTTCGAAAAATTCTGTACGGCTCGTTTTTTGATCGATTTGAATAATTCAAGAAGGAATTTTTTTGCTATTTTCTCAAATTTTAGAAAAAAAATTTGTGGAATATAAATAACGCAATGAAATTTTTACACAAAGGAAAACGTGAATCTAAATATTTTTGTTTGTAAGGTTACCTTTCAACCTTTGTAGTTCCTCGAGTTTTATAAATATTAAGATCGGACACAACCTATTTTCTTCCTCTTAAAAAGACGTTTCATTTCCACTCGGCCAACGATTGATTTGATTAACTGCAAGCAAACATACAGCTCTTTCAAAATGGTCGATTTTCGAAAATCGCAATGTTGGCACCCCTGTAACATTTTTCTATAAAAATCGATTGGGCTTGTATTCAGCGGAGAAAAAGTTTTAACCTTCTAGAAAACGACCCAATTGGTTTCGTTCGGTTTTTTGGATATTTGCAATAGTTACGAATTTTTCAAAATAGATGTTTTTCGTATACGTATCCATTAAGGGCGTATTACACCTAGTGGCTTCTGAGGCCAAAATCAGCTGAATCGATGGTTTTTCATGGGTCTAAATTACTTGAAATTCATGTATTTATTGCCCCAAGAGTTGAAAATATTAAAAAGATTTTATTAAATAATTTTAAAATGCTAAAAACGACAAAGAAAATTACAAAATCTCTTAAAATTAAGAAATTAAAAGTGGTTTTTATGTATTTTTAAAAATACTTAAACAAATAATTTTAATATTTCCAACTCTTCGGGCCATTACTGCATGAATTTTAAGTAATTTAGGACTTGTCCCATAAAAATTCATTGAATACGTTTTTTTAAAAATTTCTCAGAAACCACTATGTGTAAGACCCCCTTTAAGGAGGTTCGATACCGAAATGAAAAAGGTTACGTCATTCGAAAAACTAAATATTGTTGTTCTTCGATTGATTTTCTATTAGTGTGTGAAATTTCAGATCGTTTGTCAACTCGGTTATGAAATTATTCAACTTCAAAGTTCAACTCTTATACACGGGCTCTTATGGAGTATCTTGGTAAAACACAAAACACTTAGGACGCGAGTCTTTAAAAAAGATTAGAGCGAATCAAAAAACTACAGGCAATATAGCAAATATACACGAGAATGTTTAAACGCAATCTGATCGCGATTGACAACGCCGATTCCGAGTACTGCGGTAAAACGTAAACATACGATTGAGCCCCACGCCCCGAGAGCGGTGAGCTATCGAACCACCTTAAGGTGGTTCTCTGGGTAAGAGAGAGACATACAGCTTTGAGCGAGAGAGATAGAGAGTGCACGCTGGCGCGCTGAGCGTACATAACTCTCGAAACATATCAATTTCTGCGAAAGCAATATATTTAAGAAGCTCTATTTTAATAATGAAACGATGAATCAACTTCATTCTTGCGCGAAAACATTCCTTATTATATATTCTATGAGTACATGAAATTTCAAGGCTCACTTGAATCTCGTTGCTTAGATATTGTTGTAAACAGACATATAACGCGACAGTTTCTATATATATAGATATATCTCCCATGTAATCCGTGTAACTTTACACAGCAATTACTCAGGAGCTAAAAGATAAAATGCTCTGAAATTTGGATATGACATTCGTTATGTCTTTATTGACCTACGTGTGTAATTTCAAGTATGTGTTAAATCAACTCTGATCTTCAGGGAACCACCTTAAACGTAAAATACAATACACAAATCATCAGTTTCTTGTTTGAGCATACGCAGCAAAATTTATATTTCGATACATAAATATATTTCGATACATAAATAATTATATACATAAAATACATTTTTATTAAAATTTAAAAATAAATAATTTAATTTAATTAAATTATTAAGGATTTTCTTTAAGTCACTATATGTATATTTTTATAATTATTAAATATTAATATATAATTTACTAAATTAAAGTAAAAATTTACTATCCCACTTTTTAAAACATTGTTTCTATATCTATAAAAGCTCGTCTGTAATAGTTCTGTCTTTTTTTCCATGAAATATTCTTGTATCCGGGATCGTATATCCACAGATTATGTTTTCTATAGATTCATTTTGTTTATTTGAAACAACACTTTAAGCAATGAATATAGTTCGATCTATCAGCCTTTTACACATCTTTGAGGAACAGATACAATGAGGAACAAATCCAAACAATAATACGGTCACTACAATATTTTAAAAAATGGGATAGTAAAAATATGTATCGAAATATAAATTTTGCTGCGGATGCTCAAACAAGAAACTGAGGATTTGTGTTTTACGTATTAAAGGGGGTCTTACACATAGTGGCTTCTGAGGCCTTTTCAAAAAAAGTATTCAATGAATTTTCATGGGACAAGTCGTAAATTACTTAAAATTCATGCAGTAATGGCTTGAAGTGTTGGAAATATTAAAATTATTTGTTTAAGTATTTTTAAAAATTGAAAAACCACTTTTAATTGCTTAATTTTAAGAGTTTTTGTAATTTTCTTTTACCGTTGTTAGCATTTTTAAATTATTTAATTAAATATTTTTAATATTTTCAACTCTTTGGGCAACAAATACATGAATTTCAAGTAATTTAGACCCATGAAAAGCCATCGATACAGCTGATTTTGGCATGAGAAGCCACTAGAGGTAATACGCCCTTAATGTATACTTATACGAAAAACCCCCATTTTAAAAAATTCGTAACTTTTGCAAATATCCAAAACACCGAACGAAACCAATTGGGTCGTTTTCTAGAAGGTTAAAACTTTTTTTTCGCCCAATACGAGCCCAATCGATTTTGATAGAAAAAAGTTACAGGGGTGCCAACATTGCGATTTTCGAAAATCGACCATTTTGAAAAAGCTGTATGTTTGCTTGCAGTTAATCAAATCAATCGTTGGCCGAGTGAAAATGAAACGTCTTTTTAAGAGGAAGAAAATAGGTTGTGTCCGGTCTCAATATCTATAAAACTCGAGGAACTACAAAGGTTGAAAGGTAACCTTAACAAAAATATTTAGATTCATGTTTTCCTTTGTGTAAAAATTTCATTGCATTATTTATATTACACAAATTTTTTTCTAAAATTTGAGAAAATAGCAAAAAAATTCCTTCTTGAATCATTCAAATCGATCAAAAAACGAGCCGTACAGAATTTTTCGAAAATAGCCATTTTTTGACAATTTTTCGAAATTCAGCACGGTGTAGCTGTCTCAATATTGGATATGGGGAGCTAATATTGGGGCTTTCTCACTTTTTTTATATGTAGTTTCACAGGAAAAATCAGCGAGGAAAAGGGTTGACCCCCTGCGACCGGTTATGACCAAAAATTACAAGAACGACCCATATATATATATCAAATGCAGCTTTAGAGGATCTATGGCAGCACGGATTCGATACTTTGATGATTTTTCGGACTTTTGAGGACATCCTCAAAATTCCTTCGATATGAAACGGTACTTTTGAGGATTTATATTAATACCTTCAACGTAGAGAGGGAGTTATTTCTTTAGTCAAACATATACAAACTCTGGAGAAAAAAACTATAGATCCTCAAAAGTACCGGTTTCCGAAATATATATATATAAATTTCTTTTACCAGATTTATGGAGCCCTTTTATACACATGAGCATATTTATGGAGCCCGTTTTCTTTTATGGAGCCCGGATCCCATAAAATATTCTTATGCGGCGTTTATGGAGCCCGATCTAGAGTTTCTATACCCAGAGAGGGATTATTTCCTTAGTCACTTGTATACGGGAACTCTGGGCGTAGGTGCTAATATACAGGGATGGGCTCCATAAAGGGGTTAAGTGATAATTATATATATATATATATATATATATATATATATATATATATATATATAATATAAAGGCGTTACTGCTATATCTGAACGCAGTCCCTCCACCGTCCCCTCCACCGCCCTCCACCATCCCCTCCACCATCCCCTCCACCGTCCCCTCCACTTACCTGTTTGCTGCCCCACACCGTCCCCTCCACTTTTTAACGTTAAATTCATTCAAAAATCACGTTATTTTTTAATCTCAGTCAGACCACCATCTCCTCCACCGCCCTCCACCGTCCGCTCCACCGCCACCACCACCGTCCCCTCCACCGCCCTGCACCTACCGTCCCCTCCGCCAACCCCTCCTCCTCTAGACTACTACCGGACTATTCTTTTTTATGATAATCGGTCTCGTAGATAGTCCTTGAGGATTCGGAGAAGGTATGGAGGCAGCGGGAAAGCGTCGGAGAATGCCCGCACGATGTCCGTCCAACTCACTGAGTTGAAAGCGTTTCGTACGTCGAGTGTTGCCACGAGCACTATGGGCCTGTTCTTGTGGGGTCTAGTCTGTGCTCTATCAAAGGAGTCGATCACTTTTTGGATCGCCCCTATCGTCGACCGTCCTTGTCTGAAACCGTGCTGTCTGTCGTTCAGGCCGCCAGCGTCCCGAACCGCCTGTTGGATTCGCGGTCTCAGGAGCATTTCGAAGAGCTTTCCAAGTGTATTCAGCAAGCTCAGCGGTCTGTAGGATGACGGCGAGTCCGGGTCCCCAACCTTTCCTTTATCAATGAGGATCAGCCGCGCCGTCTTCCAATCTTTGCTGAACACGCCCTCCGCCAGGCATGTATTATATAGGTTCAGGAGTATCCCCGGGCGTCGTTTTGCAACAATCCCGAAGATTTCCGCTGGGATACCGTCCGGACCTGGTGCCTTCCCCGCCGAGAGCTGCGCGACAGCCAAGCCGAGCTCACCCCGGGTGAACTCCTGCACCTCGTCGTCGCCAGTATCGTCGCCCCCCGACCCTTGTTCAAAGTGTGTAGGGAAGAGTCCGTCAATGATTCTGTCCATCGTTTCTTCGTCCCTGACTACCGATGGATTGTTGCCTCCCAGGTTGCGGGTGACGATCTTGTAACCCGCTCCCCAAGGGTTTGAGTCCACCTTTATCAGTTTGGTCCAATTTTCCTTTTTACAGTCATTGATAGCGTGCCTCAGTTCTTTGCGCGCTACCCGGTACTCCTCCGAGTGGGCCATCGCGTCCGCTCTGTCCAGGGCGCGCTGGGCCCTCCGTCGGTGCCGTAGGCATTTGCGTCGGAGGCGCGCGATATTTTCGGTCCACCAGTACACCGGTTCTTTGTCACGTCTCGTCCGTTTTCTTGGCACAGAGGCGTCACAGAGCCGTCTCAAGAGCCCCGACGTTTCCTCTGTTAGCTTTTCAGCCTTTTCCCTACCACCGATGCCGCGAGGGATCGCCGCGGGTCCGGTTCCCTGTCCAGCTGTGCCGTCAGTTTGTCAACGTCTAGTTTTTTCATGTTCCATCCCGCGGGAGTTGGGGCGGTCCCTGTTCTGTTCTGTGTTTTGTCGGTCACTCCGAAGATGATGTACTGGTGGTCGCTGGCCGTGTAGCCCTCGAACACCGGCCACCCCTCGACACTTCGGAGAAGTCCAGTCGTCACAAAGGTCACGTCTGGGATGGATGCGCCATAGCCGGGTCTCCTGTACGTTGTCGCCTGTCCCACGTTTGCTACTGTTAGGTCTAGCCTCGCGGCCATTTCCAACAGCAGCCGTCCACGTTTGTTCGTCGTCGTGATGTCCCACTCAATGGCCCTGGCGTTAACATCCCCCGCGAAGATAACGGGGCCGGGGATGTCCCTAAGCGCGTCCACGAGGGCCGCCACCTTTCGTTCGAACTCCGCGGCGCTACAGTACGGAGTGAGATACACGCTGACATACGTCACATCAGACACCCGAGCCCAGACGTATTCCTCGCCCCTCCCTTGGCTTGTGATACGCGACCTGGCCCGCCCCCGGAACCACAGCGCCGAAGGACGGGAGGTATTAACGAGCCAAGTCGGGCAGTCTCTGTCTCTGTACGGCTCGCTAATCATTATAACGTCCGCGTTCATCTCCTCGGCAAGCTGGGGCAGTAAGGCATGAGCCAGGCTACTGCCGTTCAAGTTGCCTTGGAGCACTGTCGTCGTCTTGTTAAGTGCGAACAGTCATCTGTCTCGCTCTTGCCTCCGTCAGCGCTGTTTTGAATGCAGTGCAGAGCGCCGTGCTCGGAACGTGCGCTGCCCCTCCGCCTTCCTGTGATGAGCACAGGAAACAGAGGGGAGCACCCGTGCAGGCCCCAGCCCTGTGTCCATTTTTTCCACACTTCCAACAGCAGTCGCGTCTGTCCGGTCCTTTACAGTTTGTACGGTAATGGCCATAGCCGAGACACTTGTAGCATCTCGGCACCATCAGTCGGGTCCTCACTCGGCAGCTGACAAACCCTATCTTTATACGTCCCGTCTCGAGTAGCCGTGTCGCGTCTCGGTCTCCGAGCTCGCAGATAGCCATCTTCTACTCGGCTGTTTGGCCCGAGGACCGAGACCCGTCTATCCGCGCCCGGGTTCAGTACTCCGTCTAGTGCGATTCGTACCTCATCAGTGTCTGTAAGGCAGTCCAGGTCCAGTATCTTCAGGGTCACCTTTCGGGTCATTTCCTTGATTGTCCCCTGTTCGCCTAGCATCTCCAGGAGACGTCCACTCAGGTTTCCGTGAGTGCTTCCATCTCCTTTGGTGCGTACTAGTGCGGCGCCGCCCTTCGTCTTTGTGACTCCTTTGATTTGGAGGTTGTTATCAGAGGTGTCAACCGTACGTAGAGTCTGCACTACGTCCGCGAAGGTCTTGCCGTCTTTGGGCACGATTAGCACTACGCCGCCCCGTTGTTTAGAGGCCTTGCAGTTTGGATATATATGACCAGTTTTCGAGCGTTGTCGGCCATTTTCTAGAGTCTATAACATCAGGGTCATTATTTCTTTAGTCACGTTAACATAGGCAACTCTGAGAAAAAGAACTATACCTCTCCAAAACCGGTTCACCCACATACTTTTATATATATATATATATATATATATATATATATATATATATATATATATATATATATATATATATATATATATATATATATATATATATATATATATATATTGCGGAAACCGGTACTTTTGAGGATCTATAGTTTTTTTCTCCAGAGATCGTATATGCTTGACTAAAGAAACAACTCCCTCTCTGCGTCGAAGGTATTAATATAAATCCTCAAAAGTACCGTTGCATAGCGAAGGAATTTTGAGGATGTCCTCAAAAGTCCAAAAAATCCTCAACGTATCGAATCCGTGCTGACATAGATCCTGAAAAGCTGCATTTGATGTATATATATATATATATATATACTAGGGAGGGTACCCCCTACTCGCTCCTCTCGTCAACCCCCATATAAAATTGAAATATTTATCTGTACATTTACTTTTAAAATTTACCCTAAATGTAGAGATGATAATATTCATTTAAATTATCCAGTTGAAATTTAAATCTTATGTTCTATTTTTTCCACACCACCTAATGGGGTAAATAGAAAGGTGCGTTTTTTTTTTTTTAATCAAATTTCATATGTTATATTGAAGTATAATTATTATAAATTTTGAAAATATTATTTATATTATTTTATAATAAAATATATAGAAGTATAATATTTTTGAATAATATTTTTCAACATATGAATATTATAAACAAAACAGTGGTATCCCCAGGAGGCCTAATCCACTGATAAAGGCTGTCATAGTCTGTAAAGTGGTAACCCGATACAGGTAAATCCTCAACGTCCACGTCCACGTACGTAACAGCTGGAAACGTCTTCTGTCGCGTCAATGCTTCCAACAGTAACGCTACAACAGAAAAGGCTGACGGAGACTCTGGGTCAAAGGTTACACCCTTCCGGTGCGGGGCTCATAGCCTAAAAAGGGAACCTCCGAGCTTCATTAAGTGAGAAGGGAAAAAGAGTCAAGAATAGTGGTACCTGACTCTGCTACAGCCACTCATCACAAAGAAATAAACACACAACACCTCTAACATGCAGTACACTGAGACACGAACACGCACGACACTTGCACAGCAGAACCTTTGAACGACGGGCCACGGGCTTCGCTGTGCTGGCTTGCGGTCCCGCAACCCCGACCCGCAGAGGGTACACCGGATAAAACCAGGCCGGCCGCCATCGGATAGTGGCCGGAGCGCTCCTGGGCCGCCGGTAGTGAGGGGCCCGAATCCTGCATTAACCACCAGGGAGGCTACCCTGCATAATGGTGTATAATCCCTCTCCCGTATCAGTACCGGGTGGTTCCCGGGGGGACGCTGCTGCGGGGTGTGGGGGGCTCCGACGAAGCCACTGCGGCCTACCGGGGTGGCGGAACTTCCCGGGAGTACGCCGGCGGATGCCCCTGATCCTAGGCCGAAGGTACTCTGACCAACACAACACAACCCACACGAAGTTAGTTTTCAGGAGAGTATAACAAACAAGATGCAAGACAAAAGTACAGAAAACGCAGTTAGAGCGCAAACTGCATCGACTGTCCCGCCCAACACCGAGTACCTGACACCAGGCAACACTCAGGAGATCAGACATAGAACAGCCAGCACGTCGAGCTTTTATAGCATCATCAGCGACGCTAGCACCTCTGGCACGTTGCCTGACGACGTCACAGGGCCCTCCAACTTGGAGAACGAGGTAGACAAAACCGTAAGCAGCATGCTGGCTGAGATCAAAATAATGGAGAGAGCAACGGAGACGCTGAAGAACATTACCAAAGATGTTAAAGAGGGGCTGAAGACGCTCAGGGCTCTGCTGGCGGTACTCCAAACCGCACGCGAAGAAGCTAAGAGGACGGCCCGTACAATCAGGCTTCCCAAACGGCGTAGAGGTGCAAGGGACAGTCCAGAATCACAGCCTAAGACCCAAAAAACCAAGAAGAAGAAGACTGCCAGCAACATCCATCGCCCCCAAATCCAGGTATCAGACGACTGAGGGGACCTGGTTGAAACCCAAGTAGGCACAGATGAAAATTCCCAAGAAGGCTGGAAAAGTATGGAAAACAAAAAGACGAAAAAGAAGAAAAAAGCAATGGAGGGCCCCAGACCGCCACTACGTCCAAACTGCAAGGTCTTCAAACAACGGGGCGGCGTAGTGATAATCGTGCCCAAAGACGGCAAGACCTTCGCGGGCGTAGTGCAGACGCTACGTACGGTTGACACCTCTGATAACAACCTCCAAATCAAAGGAGTCACAAAGACGAAGGGCGGCGCCGCACTAGTACGCACCAAAGGAGATGGAAGCTGTGACGTACCGAAGTAATGACAGCTCTCAGATTTTAATCTATACCTTAATAATTGAGTTAACTTGTATGAAACTAGATGTCGTTACTTGGTAGTTATTAACAATTTTTTAAGAGTTCGTGTACTGGACTCGAGCATACAATCGGGATGGGAGTAGCCCCGATCTCAGGGTTAGATACCGGCGCGCAATGTGCCGGAGTCCGTGCCGTCGATACAGAGAGGTGGTAGGTGAAGGTAAGTCGTTAGCGCTGAGTGGCTGCGACCGTGCTGCTTAGGTGATACGGGTAAGTAGTCGGCGCAGAGGGCCAACTACCGTGCCGTGTGAGAAGAGAGGAGCCGGGTAAATAATCGGCGCAGAGGGCCGACTATCGTGCCGTGGGAGGTAGGTAGGTTAGGATTCGGTTGTTATCGAGAGAGTTTATTTGAAGAAGAAAAAAAAAATCATTAATCAAAATCTAGAATTATAGGTATGTTTATTGATATACTCAAAATGAATTATTTGACATAAGTTTTTACGAGCGCAAAGGAGTGGCCAGCTTCAGTTACCTAAGCGCAATGCTTATCGGTATCCTGAATAGGCGAGAGCTCGGACACAAGTGCGTGCCGATTCCGAGAATCGGAGCCCTTTATATACCAGACGATCGTCTGGTCTTCTCTCTTGCACATGACAATATTTTTGTTTATACTCTGACGTCAGAGGCGCTGTGTGAATGAGTGAGTAAGATTTTCTCTGGCGCACGCGATCGTATGTTTGTACACAAATATGCATCGTGTTTGTTGATTTTTCGCTCTCGTGTTTATGAATGGGGAAATGTGAATCGATGCGTATACCATGAGCTGTTCGTGTACGTCACAAAGAACTCACGGAAACATGAGTGGACGCCTCCTGGAGATGCTAGGCGAACAGGGAACAATCAAGGACATGATCCGAAAGGTGACCCTGGAGATACTGGACCTGGACTGCCTTACAGATACTAATGAAGTACGAATCGCACTAGACGAAGTACTGAACCCGGGCGCGGATAGACGGGTCTCGGTTCTCGGGCCAAACAGCCGAGGACAGAAGATGGCTATCTGCGAGCTCGGAGACCGAGACGCGACACGGCTACTCGAGACGGGACGTATAAAGATAGGGTTTGTCAGCTGCCGAGTGAGGATCCGACTGATGGTGTCGAGATGCTACAAGTGTCTCGGCTATGGCCATTACCGTACAAACTGTAAAGGACCGGACAGAAGCGACTGCTGTTGGAAGTGTGGAAAAAATGGACACAGGGCTGGGGCCTGCACGGGTGCTCCCCTCTGTTTCCTGTACCCATCACAGGAAGGCGGAGGGGCAGCGCACGTTCCGGGCACGGCGCTCTGCACCGCATTCAAAACAGCGCTGACGGAGGCAAGAGCGAGACAGATGACCGTTCGCACTTAACAAGACGACGACAGTGCTCCAAGGCAACTTGAACGGCAGCAGCCTGGCTCATGCCTTACTGCCCCAGCTTGCCGAGGAGATGAACGCGGACGTTATAATGATTAGCGAGCCGTACAGAGACAGAGACAGCCCGACTTGGCTCGTTAATACCTCCCGTTCTGCGGCGCTGTGGTTCCGGGGGCGGGCCAGGTCGCGTATCACAAGCCAAGGGAGGGGCGAGGACTACGTCTGAGCTCGGGTGTCTAATGTGACGTATGTCAGCGTGTATCTCACTCCGAACTGTAGCGCCGCGGAGTTCGGACGAAAGGTGGCGGCCCTCGAGGACGCGCTTAGGGTCATCCCCGGCCCCGTTATCTTCGCGGGGGATGTTAACGCCAGGGCCATTGAGTGGGGCATAACGACGTTGGAAATGGCCGCGAGGCTAGACCTAACAGTAGCAAACGTGGGACAGGCGACAACGTACAGGAGACCCGGCTATGGCGCATCCATCCCAGATGTGACCTTTGTGACGACTGGACTTCTCCGAAGTGTCGAGGGGTGGCGGGTGTTCGAGGGCTACACGGCCAGCGACCACCAGTACATCATCTTCGGAGTGACCGACAAAGCACAGAACAGAACAGGGACCGCCCCAACTCCCGCGGGATGGAACATGAAAAAACCAGACGTTGACAAACTGACGGCACAGCGGACAGGGAACCGGACCGGACAAATGGCTCGCAGCATCGGTGGTAGGGAAAAGGCTGAAAAGCTAACAGAGGAAACGTCGGGGCTCTTGAGAAGGCTCTGTGACGCCTCTATGCCAAGAAAACGGACGAGACGTGACAAAGAACCGGTGTACTGGTGGACCGAAAATATCGCGCGCCTCCGACGCAAATGCCTACGGCTCCGACGGAGGGCCCAGCGCGCCCGCGACAGAGCGGACGCGATGGCCCACTCGGAGGAGTACCGGGTAGCGCGCAAAGAACTGAGGCACGCTATCAATGACAGTAAAAAGGAAAGTTGGACCAAACTGATTAACGAGGTGGACTCAGACCCTCGGGGAGCGGGTTACAAGATCGTCACCCGCAACCTGGGAGGCAACAATCCACCGGTAGTCAGGGACGAAGAAACGATGGACAGAATCATTGACGGACTCTTCCCTACACACTTTGAACAAGGGTCGGGGGGCGACGATACTGGCGACGACGAGGTGCAGGAGTTCACCCGGGGTGAGCTCAGCTTGGCTGTCGCACAGCTCTCGGCGGGGAAGGCACCAGGTCCGGACGGTACCCCAGCGGAAATCCTCGGGATTGTTGCAAAACGACGCCCGGGGATACTCCTGAACCTATATAATACATGCCTGGCGGAGGGCGTGTTCAGCAAAGATTGGAAGACGGCGCGGCTGATCCTCATTGATAAAGGAAAGGTTGGGGACCCGGACTCGCCGTCATCCTACAGACCGCTGAGCTTGCTGAATACACTTGGCAAGCTCTTCGAAATGCTCCTGAGACCGCGAATCCAACAGGCGGTTCGGGACGCTGGCGGCCTGAACGACAGACAGTACGGTTTCAGACAAGGACGGTCGACGATAGGGGCGATCCAAAAAATGATCGACTCCTTTGATAGAGCACAGACTAGACCCCACAAGAACAGGACAATAGTGCTCATGGCAACACTCGACGTACGAAACGCTTTCAACTCGGTGAGGTGGACGGACATCGTGCGTGCATTCTCCAACGCTTTCCCGCTGCCCCCATACCTTCTCCGAATCCTCAAGGACTATCTACGAGACCGTTACATTACGTACGGGACGCAGACTGGAGTCAAGAAAAGAAAAATGACGGCGGGAGTAGCGCAGGGCTCGATCCTTGGCCCCGATATTTGGAACGTAGGTTACGATGAGGTGTTGGATCTTCCGATGCCGCCGGGGGTCTATCTTATCGGCTACGACCAAGGATACACGACTGGCTCAGATGAGGCTGACCCAAGCCACGAGACGGGTGGACGAATGGATGCAAAGTCGGGAACTACAGCTGGCCATGAAAAGACGGAGTTACTATATCTAACTAGGAAACGGATAGACACGACGATACCCATGACGGTGGGGACGTCCGTTGTGCATCCTGGACGGTCCGCCAAATATCTGGGGGTGACCCTGGATACGAGGATGACCTTCTGGTCGGACATACGTGGCGTCGCTGAGAGAGCGGCGTTAAAGACCGCCGCCCTCGCACGCCTCATGGCAAATACGAAGGGACCGAGACCGAGTGTGCGACGACTGCTTATGACAGTGACCAACTCGATGCTCCTTTATCGGGCCGAGATATGGGCGGACGCGACGCGAATAGAGAAGTACCGCAAAAAGATCGCAGCGGTACAAAGACTGGGAGCGCTGCGAATCGCGTGCGCGTACCGCACCGTCTCAGAGGTGGCGGTACTAGTGATCGCAGGGGTTGTCCCAGTAGACCTTCTCGCTCTCGAGCGGAAGAGGATCTACGAGTACAGCGAAGAAAGGGGAAGAGCGAGGGCCTCCATAGACGCACGGACGACGACGCTGACATCCTGGCAAACGCGATGGAAAGACAGCGACAAAGCCAAGTGGACGAGACGCCTCATAACGGACGTGCAACTCTGGCATAAGAGAGGAGCTGGGGAGGTGAACTTTTACCTGACCCAGTTCCTATCCGGACACGGATACTTCCGCCAGTATCTGCATTGGATGGGGAAGGTAACGACCCCGTCCTGCAGGTACTGCGGACATAATAGAGACGACACGGAACACACATTTTTCGTGTGCCCCCGCTGGATAGTCGCGAGACACAGACTACAGACGAAGACAGGTGACATCACACCGGATAACGTCGTGACACTGATGCTATCAAGCAAACAAAACTGGGACGACATAGCACGCTACGTGACTCACGTACTACAAGGCAAAAAGACTGATGGTTGCCTTGAAAACTGATACAGAAGACGAAAAATAGACAGACCAGACAAGATATATAAGATTTCCGTAGGGCATAGAAACGCCGACCGGTCCGAAGTAATGTGTATAACAGTTCAGGGTCGGATTCCGGAACGCCGCGGGAAAGGTTTTGGGTGTTTAGGGGGTAGAAATCCCTCACACCGCGGAGCCCGACGCTTCGTGATGGTCTTAGTGGGCCCCTCTCCATGCTGTAAGCGAGGACGGGGGCCTCGGAAGATTCAGCTAGTACCTCGGAAAAAAAAAATCCACTGATAAGAGAGAGATAGAAAGAGAGGTTTCATTCACAGTCATCTAGAACTTCTTTCCAAACTATATTTTCAATTTCTGATGGATTCTCTAATTCGTTTTGAACATATATATATTTGAGATTTCTACATTTTGACAATGCTACGTATAATCGACCATGAGAAAATAATGGTCTTTTGATATATAATCCTACATAATCAAAACTTTGTCCTTGTGATTTATTAAGAGTCATACAGAAAGCTAAAGTGATGGGGAATTGTTTTCTATAAAGGATAAACGGTAAAGAGGAAGATTCACCTGTATTTAATGTAATTCTAGGAATGAAAACTTTTTTACCTATGTTTTCTCCTGTAATAATTTCTGCTTCAATATTATATTCGAATAATTTTGTAATTTTAAGCCTAGTACCATTGCACAAACCATCATTCATACTCAAATTTCTAATTAACATAACTATTGCATTTACTTTTAATTTTAATTCATGAGGAGGAAGACCTTCCTTTACTTTATTTAAAGTTTCTATTGGGAAATTTAGGTGAATATTATCATCAGTTTGACCTACTCCTTTATGTGTTACATAATCAATACTGTAATACGTTTTTTCTTTACCATTTAATAATCTTAATATATTGTTATTCAAATAAATAATGTTATCATTATGAGGAGCTAAAATAACACGATCGTAGTTATTATTTTGATTAATTTAATAATAATAATAATAATAATAAATTTTCAGACAAACATCTTTTGTTTTCCAATCGGGAGGTATTATAAAAAAGGATTTATTTCTCCTTCACCAATTTGTAGTAAAAATTTTGCGAAATTACTATTTTTTGATCGTACGTTTGTATATAATTTAAAAATCTTAAAGTAAGACCATAAATCAGAATACTTTATAGTTTCTTCAATAATTGCACTTCTGAAACCATTTTTCATGACTGGTAAAATTTGCCGAAAATCTCCACCTAAAATTATAAGTTTTCCTGCAAATGGTAATTCGTTCAAACATACATCTTTCAAAGTTTTATCAATAATTTCTAAAGCTTTTTTATGGATCGTGGATGCCTCATCCCAAATAATAACTTCGACTTCGCGTAATTTTTTTTTATCTGAATCTAATTTTAAAAACGAACTTTCAATATTATTGAGATCTAATGGTAATCTAAATGTTCTATGAGCCGTCATTCCATTTGATAACAAAATAGAGGCTATATCAGTCCATGTCATTGATAAAATATTTTTATTTTTTGAAATAAAGTAGTATATTATAGTTTTGTATAAGAACGTTTTTCCTACACCTCCTGGGCCATCGATAAAATAAATTTTATTTTTATTGTGTAATAATTGTTCAAAAATTAATTTCTGATCTTTATTTAGTTGTTTGAACATATCATTAAACATTTTACTACTGTTCAGAACATCATCATTATTGCAGAAAATATTTACGTTATTAAGAACGTTAGGCTCTGGTAAACCAAATGTTTTACAAGACATATCTTCTAATAATAATATATCATTTATATGATTTAATGCTTGATTTTCTTTATTACCTTAAAATCCTCGCACAAATAACTTTTTAATTTATACCATATATTTTGTCCTTGACAGTTTTCTGCTAAAATAAACCACGCAAAAAATTTACGGAGTTGGGAAGGTAGCATAATACGACATGCTTCTTCAAATATATTAAAAATTTCAGAATCATCTTGAATTAAAGCCATAGAAATCGCAGTTTCTTTATATGTTTCGTAAATTCTATTTTTATGTGTACGTAAATCAGAAAATGAAGTAGCACCTTTTACGCGATTTAAAATTAGTTTAAAAAAAAATCTTTTCGAATCCTTAGGAGATACAATGTGTAAACGTCCGATAGCGTAATTTTTTTTTCTCGTTTGCGTTTAATCCACGTTTTTGTTAAATCAAATTTGTAATATTGTGGAATATTGACATATTTTATATTATTAGCAAATTTATCTTTTCTATTGAAATCAAACCATGCTGTTAACGTTGTTTTACATTTATTAAGAGCTTTTGATTCCTTATTTTCATCGAAAATTATTCTTTGCTGATTTTCTGTATGAACTGCAAGACGTATTACAGTATGACTTCTCCCACATAAAGGGAATTCTTGTAAACACCATGCTGCCTCCATTGGACTTAAATATCTGCCGTCGATATAATCTATTATTTCATCATACACTGAATGATCATTATTATCATAATCTTTTTTGATTTTACAAAATGCTCTATCGCTACCTTTGTGAATGTAACCGAAAATATACTTAATACTTTGAATAGAAGCACAATATTCAACTGTGAGGTACAAGACCAGCTCGTAGTATACGCATCGATTCATAATTTCCCATTCGTAAACACGAGAGCGAAAAATCAACAAACACGATGCATCAATGTATACAAACATACGATTGCGTGCGCCAGCGAAAATCTTACTCACTCATTCACACAGCGCCTCTGACGTCAGAGTATAAACACAAATATTGTAATGCGCAAGAGAGAAGACCAGACGATCGACTGGTATATAAAGGGCTCCGATTCTCGGTATCGGCACGCACTTGTGTCCGAGCTCTCGCCTATTCAGAATACCGATAAGCATTGCGCTTAGGTAACTGAAGCTGGCCACTCCTTTGCGCTCGTAAAACTTATGTAATATAATTCATTTTTTTAGTATATTAATAAACATACATATAATTTTAGATTTAGATTTATGATTTTTTTCTTTAAATAAACTCTCTCGATAACAACCGAGTCCTAACTTACTTACCTCCCACGGCACGATAGTCGGCCCTCTGCGCCGATTATTTACCCGGCTCCTCTCTTCTCACACGGCACGGCAGTTGGCCCTCTACGCCGACTACTTACCCGTATCATCTAAGCAGCACGGTCGCAGCCACTCAGCGCTAACGACTTACCTGCATCTACCACCACTCTGTATCGACGGCACGGACTCCGGCATATTGCGCGCCGGTATCTAACCCTGAGGTCGGAGCTCACCCTTCCCGATTGTATGCTCGAGTCCAGTACATGAACTCTATAAAATTAATTTAACGTCCGAAAAAGTAAAGATTAAAGATACAGCTAGTCATTACCCAAGGTCGGTACGTTACAGCTAGCGCCCGAACAGGCACTCGAGCAAACTAAAATCGCATAGTGGGAATCTTCGAAAAAGGGATCATGATACCAGATCGACATAACATATTTTTAGAGAGTCGTATAGAAGCACGGATAATAGATTTAACGACACGGGTCGACGAAGTTGAGGAAGCCGATCAGCAATATCACGCGGCGACGCAATATTTAATGGGTCAAATAAAAGAATTACGCGCTGTCGTAAGTAGGCAAGGCCACGCGTTATTGACAATGTCGAAAGATCTGGCAGAAGCTAGGCAACGGGTAAATGAGCTGGACGAGGAAAACGAGAAACTGGGATATATGGTAAAAGTAGTCGCGAGTAAAACTTCTAAAACCGAGAGAATGTTAAATTCGAGGATGGATCGTATTGAGAACAGACTTCGGGATATAGCCGAATCGTTTAAAAGGCTGTCGATTAACGATAATTAAAAAGCCGATAATTCTATATTAAAGTATAGAACGTTCGTATAAATTAGTTTTTTATAAATAAATACATTAGAGTTAACTTCCAACGTTGTAAATTGAATTAAGTTCAATCAAATTCTTTTTCATCACTTTCCGTATTAACGTTTTTTTCGAAGCACGTACTCTATTAAAAGTTAAAATGACAAATGACCGCAAATCGGGAGCATTTATGCGCGAAATGCAAGACGCCTTCGACGAGGGAGTAGAGAACGCGAAGGAACGAAAACGTTTCGAATGGGAACAGGCGGTAACTGATGAATTACGATTATTGGATGAACGGCAAAATGAGCTCGAAAATATGCTCGAAGGCCAAGGCGAGGAAAATGACACGTCAAAGTCACCGAAATTAAGGGCAACGTTAGTCACGATAATTCGAAATGAGATAAAAGAGAAATATGACGCGTTAACACAGTCGGTCGAGAAAACTCGTATGGAAAGAAAGGCAGAACGCGCGGAATTAGTTACGGAAATAAATAAACTAAGAGATCGGGTCTAGTTATTAGAAACCGAGAACGACAGGTTAATAGACAAAATATCCGCGCTGTTACAAAACGATGATCAATCGGAAAGTAACCGCGAGCTAGATTCTAGGCTCGCAGAGTTGAAAAGAAACCTTTCACGAGAAGTTGATCAAATAAAATCAAACTTTGAGAAAGAAATTCTAGAATTGAAAAATACGATTAAAGACTTGAAAAAATCGCCGATGAAGAAAGGCAACTCTGGGAGTGAAGCGTCTCAAAAAATAAAGTTAGACATCACCAAGTATCGAGGACTTGAGAATGAAAGGCCAGTTAAATTCTTGTCAGAGTTCGAGAAATATATAAACGTGGTTGAACCTAATTTCGATTAACTCTTATGCCTTATCTCTCAAGCACTCGAGGGTGATGCCAGGGATTGGTGGTACCTACAAGAGTCGGAGATCGACTCGTACGACCAATTTACAGAACGGTTTTTCGAACGGTACTGGAGCGCGAACACACAAAGAACCGCGAAGAGGAAGATAGAATTCGGTCAGCACCAGCCGGGGGGCAGTCTTAATCGCGTTGAATACGCAACGAATTTGTTCGGTTTAGGCAAAGAGCTAGATCTCGACTATACGGAGACTGAGTTTGTTCTGCGCATTAGCGAATATTTCGAAAGAAATATTCGACACGCGGTTTTAGGACGGCACGTCAAAGATAAAAATATGTTGTTAAAAATATTAGCTGATTATGACATAAAATATTATGATTATGAAAATGACCAACGTCATCGAAAACACGACAAAATGGGCCACAACAAACCCAGTCCACCTCCAGATACGGCTAACACGTAAAATAAATCATATAACAAGCCATACCAGTGGCAGTCGAAAACCGTGAACGTAAACGAGTTACAGACAGCGACGCCGCCGGAAATAAAGGAGAAAACTACACCACAAACGGATCAAACAAACGAGAAAAAGTCAGCTCGGAAGCAGAGAAACGAACGGAATAAAGAATTAATCCGAAGTTATGACGAGGTTGACGTAAATATTGTAAATACAAATAAGTTTCCGCCGTTTTTTTATAAAAATTATCAATTTATTGTAAAAAAAATATACGTTACATTTCGTTCAACAAATTGTCCGTCATTGGCTACTACTTTTTGCCATCTTTCTGGCAGCATTCGGATGCCACGTCAAAAAAACTCTTCATCTTTTGAGGCTACCCATGAATCGACCCAATTTTTGGCTTCTTCGTAAGAAGTGAAGTGCTGTTTGACTAGGGCGTGAGCCATCGATCGGAAGTGGTAGTCCGAAGGAGCAATGTCTGGTGAATACGGCGGGTGGGGTAAGACATCCCATTGTAAAGCTTCCAAAGTATCCTTGACGACTTTTGCAACATGTGGCCGAGCGTTGTCGTGCTGAAAAATCACTTTGTCATGTCTTTTGGCATATTGGGGGCGTCTAAGCTTCAATTTTCTGCTCAATTGCAACAGTTGCTGTTGATAACGTTCTCCAGTGATAGTTTCGTTAGGCTGGAGTAGCTCGTAATAGATTACTCCGAGCTGATCCCACCAAATGCACAACATTAACTTTTTGCCATAAATATTCGGTTTGGCCGTTGAAGTTGGTACATGGCCGGGCTTACCCCATGATTTCCTACGCTTTGGATTGTCGTAGTAGATCCACTTTTCATTCCCCGTCACTATTCGATGCAAAAAACCCTTTCAACTTTGTCTTTGGAGAAGTTGTTCGCACGTGAAAAGACGGCGATCGACGTCTCTGGGTTTCAGTTCATGCGGAACCCAATTTCCTTGCTTTGTACCATACCAGTGGTCTTGAGACGGTGTGAAATCGCTTGTTAAGTCACTCCCAAGCTTTCTGCGAGCTGCTCTTTAGTTTGGCACGAGTCCTGGTCTAATAATGTCTCTAACTCAGCGTCTTCAAACTTGACTGGTCTTCCTTCGTGTTCTTTATCTTCCACGTCAAACTCGCCGTTTTTAAACTTTTGAAACCACTCACAACAACTTCTCTCACTTAAAGCAGCATGACCGTAAACTTTTACAAGCGACCGATGCGCCTCAGTAGCAGATTTCTAAATGAAATAAATAAATCAAAACTTCCCGCAAATGACGCTTATTCGGTACAAAACTCGACATTTTCGAACAAAAAAAAATGTATACTGCCAATACAAAGTCAATAGTATTTTAAGCTTATGTTGTTGCCAGGTGTCCATACTTTCTATGTGACATTTTACATCTGACGATTTCAAAGTAATCTTGTCGGTGGAGCCATCTCTTGAAAATGGCGGAAACTTATTTGTATACCCAATAATATAAATTTAGGAGATACTAATACCGAAAATTCGGGAAACGTATAACAGTTGCTTGCTGCATGTCAAAAGCTAAACCGCAACAAGCAACTCGATCGGAGAATAAAAATTGTAATAAATATATCTCTTCTATACTGGAGGACCCGCGAGAAAATCTTTTGTATGATGTAGAACCAGAAGGTCTAAATACGAAAGAGATCACTTGCATCTCCAAGGAATTTTATTACGCCAATGCGAAAATATTCGGGACGCGACCAAGCTACCGATAAGTGCAAAATTCATAAAGGGAGCAACGGGCGCAAAGTCGTCGCGAATAAAACTCCAAGTTCTTCTAAATGTCGAAATTGCAAAAATAAAACTAGATATTATATTTATAGTAGTGCCGAAACTGGTCAAACCATGCATTATTGGATATGATACGCAAAAAGCTCTTAGTATGCTAATAGATACCGGCAAGGAAGAAATCCTCTTAACCATTAACGATCAATATGTTCATTGTTCTTATAAGGAGACCATAATGTACTCAGAAGAGTATGCGTCTCTTAAAATCGAACGATCGTTGAGTCCGAATGCGGAAACGCTGACTCATACGATGATCTCATTGCTTACGATCTTTCTTACGAAGTTTCGATAGAAGAAATCGAAGAAAAGATCAAATCATGCAAAAATCTAAAAAATTCCCAAAGGGATAAACTTAAGTGCTTAATAGTACAATACAAAGAGGTATTTCAGAAACGCCCAGGTCTATTATCCAACTATGAGTATACTTTTAAAATAAAAGATGATGCACCCTTTTATTCAGAGCCGTATCCCATCCCTATAAATTATAGAGATAAAGTTAAAATCGAAATCGACAAATGGCAAGAGGTTGGAATAATTCGGCGTTCGACGAGTCCATATATAAACCCTCTCGTGGTTGTGATTAAAAAAGACGGATCAATCTGCCTATGCTTAGATGCACGCAAACTAAACGAAAAATTGATAAATGATTATGAATCCCCTCCTGGTGTAGAAGAGATATTTTTAAGATGTAAAAACGTAAACTTCTTATCCAGCTTTGATTTAACGAGTAGTTTTCATCAAATAAAGCTTTCCGAAGAAAGTAGGAAATATACCGCCTTCATTTGCGATAAGAAAGTTATGAATTTAATGTATTCGGTATAAAAACGAGTAGCGCCGCGCTAATAAGAGGTTTAGACCTAGCCGTCGCGGGTCTCGAAGATTTTCTTATAACTTTTGTAGACGACTTAATATGTATTCCAGAAGATTTCGATAGTCATTTACAAAATATAAAATCATTATTTGAGAATTTATTAAAAAACAACCTAAAGATTAGCTAGGGAGTGAATGCTCTTACTTTACGACTGAGAAACAGATGTTAGCTATAGTTTGGGCGTTAACACGTTTAGATACGTACTTACGGGGGGCACCGAAAATAGTCGTACGAACCGATTACGAAGCTCTCACTTTTCTTAAACATTGTAAATTTAATAATGCTAGACTACGGAGGTGGAGTCTCGCGATCCAAGACTTCTGCTTAGGACCAGTATACTTGCCGGGACGCAAGAACGCCGTCGCCGATTACCTAAGCCGTCATGTACACGATTATCCAGAGAAATCGGGTCGGGAAAATGAAATCATAATCGCTTCGATACTCACGCAAAAACCGAGTCGCGAATTGATAAATAACTTAAAGAATTTGAAGACATTACAGGAAAATGACCCGTATATTAATAAATTAATTACGGAGATTCCAAATGACGAAGAAAAGCAAAAGCGGTTTGTGCTTAAAAATGGTTTAATGCAAAAAGTTGCATTAAATCATAATAGACTCATGTTATCCGAAAGCTTTCTGGATAATTTGATACGGGAAACCCATGAGATACATGGCCACACTGGTTCATCAAAGATTTATAAAATGATAAACGAACATTTCTTTGCGCCGAAATTAAGACAAAAAATTTATACAATACTTCGTACCTGCGATACTTGTCAATGGACGAAATATTTAACATGTTAACTTAATGAACACGTCCAACCAATATTAACAGAAAAACCAAATGACACACTGTCAATAGATTTTTTTGGGCCTTTACCGACGTCAACGGGGGGCGTTAAATACCTATTAACAACAGTAGACGTGTTCAGTAAGTACGTGGTCATGTATCCTATAAAAAAAGCGAACACCGCGACCGTGATCAGAAAAATTTTCGGTGATTACATTGGCAACTACGGTAAACCGAAAGCAATACTTTCTGACCACATGACGCAGTTTACCTCAAGTAAATGGGGAAAAAACTCATGGATGAAGGAATACAACCGGTATTCTCATCCATCAGACACCCACAAACCACAAAGTAACCCGGTCGAACGGGTACACCGAGAACTGGGGCGTTTTTTCCGAACATTTGTAAGGGACCGACATACCAGCTGGGCTAGATACGTTGAGATTATACAAAACATTATTAACGTAACGCATCATGAGACCACGGGGTTTACACCGATGGAGCTTCATTTAAATATCAAGCCTACGCGGGTATGGGAAAAGTGGTTGCCTGTAGTCGATTCAGATAAAATCACGCATGAACGATAAGTATTTCTTGCTCGCGAACGCATTCATTTTTAAAAAGGAGAGCGTTCCGAGAAAACGTCCGAACGCGACACTTTGAATTTAAGGTAGGCGATAGAGTTTTAGTAAAATCACTAAACGTATCAGATGCGGCTGAAAGAAAGATCGCGAAGTCTTTTCAGGTATACGAGGGACCATACACGATTACGCAAAAAATCGGGCCCGATACGTATGTATTATTAGATGTAGAAGCGAATAGGGAACGCGGAAAGTTCCGTGTACAAAATTTAAAGCCTTACTTTTAAGTAATTATTGTTTACTAAGGGTCTCGGTGAAGGTAAACATATACCGAAACTCTTGGCAGAATAGACGTAAATAGTAATTTAAGGAAAATTAAAATCGAGCCATAGGATGTCAGTCGCTTCGCAACCATGTCTGAGCAAGGTACCAATCGCGAAAACTTTTTCAAACGCGATGCCGCGGTCCAAAGTGGTAGGTTGGTGTGACCACATTTTAACATCAAGTGTGTGGCAATAAAGGCGGCGTCGGGGAGATCCTGAGCCACAACACCAGGCACGTACCGGGGCGGGCGAGCCATCCAGGCAAGGCCGTACACCATCAGCCGATCAGTACAAATCTGCAAAGAAAACGAGGCAACACCAACATCAACAACTCCATCCATCTCTCACGGCGTGGAGAGGCAGTATGTGCCAACGCCGATTCGCCGACCGCCGATCGAGGAGTTTTTAAAGCTGCGGCAGATCACACGCCGCATGAGGTACGTGCCGCGCCCAGTGAGCCCGATGTCGACAGACTTGTCTCCACCCGCACCACCTACCACCCCACCACCAGCCACCACGTCATCGCTATCACCAGAGCCATCACCGGCAAAGCAGCAAAGCGAGGAGGCATATCAAGCTGCGATCACATTCTAAGCTTTTGTAAATAGCCCGAATAAAAACTTGGTAAAAATTAAATGTTTCCATTGTATTCAATTTTGCGAATAGAACCATTTAATTTGGGAGGCGATGTGACGTACACGACCAGCTCGTAGTACACGCATCGATTCATAATTTCCCATTCATAAACACGAGAGCGAAAAATCAACAAACACGATGCATCAATGTATAAAAACATACGATTGCGTGCGCCAGCGAAAATCTTACTCACTCATTCACACAGCGTCTCTGACGTCAGAGTATAAACACAAATATTGTCATGCGCAAGAGAGAAGACCAGACGATCGACTGGTATATAAAGGGCTCCGATTCTCGGTATCGGCACGCACTTGTGTCCGAGCTCTCGCCTATTCAGAATACCGATAAGCATTGCGCTTAGGTAACTGAAGCTGGACACTCCTTTGCGCTCGCAAAACTTATGTAATATAATTCATTTTTTTAGTATATTAATAAACATACCTATAATTTTAGATTTTGATTTATGATTTTTTTCTTTAAATAAACTCTCTCGATAACAACCGAGTCCTAACTTACCTACCTCCCACGGAACGATAGTCGGCCCTCTGCGCCGATTATTTACCCGGCTCCTCTCTTCTCACACGGCACGGTAGTTGGCTCTCTCCGCCGACTATTTACCCGTATCATCTAAGCAGCACGATCGTAGCCACTCAGCGTTAACGACTTACCTGCATCTACCACCTCTCTGTATCGACGGCACGGACTCCGGCACATTGCGCGCTGGTATCTAACCCTGAGGTCGGAGCTACTCCCTTCCCGATTGTATGCTCGAGTCCAGTACATGAACTCTATAAAATTAATTTAACGTGCGAAAAAGTAAAGATTAAAGATACAGCTAGTCATTACCCAAGGTCGGTACGTTACACAACATTTATATGGCATTTGTATTTTTGCAAAAGAAATTTATTATATGGAATTACCATAGAATTGTTTACTGGAACAATTTTTTTGCTTGTTTTCATTCGATAGATATGATTGTCAGAACTATTATCTATTCATTTATATTGAGGATAGCCATTTTTTTTAAATGATGTAAATGATTGGAAATGTTTTGGAAAATTTTTTTTTTACATATGTCTTTATTTTTATTATAACAGGGAGAGGTATCAGTATGTGGTCCGTGCAACATATGTTTTATAACTAATTTTTGTAAAATATTATTATCGGATTGTATTTCAGCAGATATATGTCTGTCAATAGCTTCAGGTGTTAATAATTTATTATTTGGATGTAACGTTACAAGCAAATGAACATGTGGTAAACCTCTTTTTTGGAATTCAATTGTATATACATGAGCTAAAACAGGTCCAAAAATTTCGTTTTCCGTTATATCAGCCAACAAATCGAAAAATTTTGTGTAAAATAATCTTACCGTAATATTTGGGATATCATTAGGAGTCGTTCCAATTGGAAATTTTTTTAAAACATCTTTTAATTCTTTCCATTTAGGATTACACGTCATTGTTATAAATAAATCTGGTCTACCTATATTTCTTACTATTGCCATTGTATCCTGATAATGTTGCTGCATATATCTTGGACTACCTATATAAGTTGCAGGTAATATGAATGAATTTCCTAATCTTTCTTTTTTTTCATAATTTTGTGATACATTTGATGCACTATTAATAACATGATCCAATAAACCTTGATAACATTCAACTCGTAAGTCTTTTTGGTGTTGTCGGAAATAATTCATTCTATTATTTTCTATCATTATATATGGATGCAAAAATAATTGTTGAGTTAATCTTCCTCCAAATAATAAGGGACTAAAATTTATTGAGTAAGGTCTGTATGCTAAACGGTATGAATAATGTTGCAAAATACTTGATTTCTCTACAGAATTTGGTTTTTTACTATGACCGATGCTCCATCCTAAATCACCCAAAGGAAACATTAATGGGAATACCATTGGATAAACATGATGTGATAATTTACTCAAATAAGTGTATTCATTTTCAGTTTCCGGTAGATTTTTAGGATACACGCATAAATCATAGTCGTCGGAAATTCCTGATTTTGAAACAATAAGCGCACTATATTCAGAAGTTAAAGGTTTATTGTATGTGTGTTTTTGATTGTCATTTTTTCGAATAAAGTATAATTTATAATTAGAAAGGGTTTTGGATTTAGTGAATTGATATAAATATTTATATTGTTTGGAGTATGGATTACTGTGTAAAACTTTAGTCAATATTTGTAAATGCTTTTGTGATGAATGTTCATTATTTTTAATTAGGCACGACCGCTGCTCGGGAGAGCCTTATAATTTCACCAGAGCGAAAATTGTCTGACTTCAAAAACTAATATTTTGATACAAAAAAAGTCTTTTCCAGTCAAAATGAGTACGTTTTAAGCGTTTTCTGTGATGTATGTATGTCTGTACGCCTGTATGTACGCAAGTTTCTCGATTATCTCAATGAATTTTCGACCGATTCCATCGGGATTGCGTGAAAATACTCCTCTAATTATGCCTAAGTGCTGGTTCTCAATTGAGATAGATCGATGAAAAATTAAAAAAATGCGAGCACAAAGAAACATTTCAAAAAATCGATTTTTAAGCTTAATGACTAGAAAAATTAATTTTAAGCTTATATCTACAGATCTATCTGCTAAAACTAATTAAAATACACCTTTTTTCTGTTGGATACTTTTTTTACGAGCAATATTTGCCAAGATAACTGCAAAAAACGACAAAAAGGTCCAAATTTGACGATTTTCGGCTATAACTTGACAAGATTTGATTTTATACAAAAATGTTAAATGTAAAAGTTGTAGATAATATTTAAACAAAACTTTTTTCTATTTAACATTTTCGTGTAAAATCAACTCTTGATGAGTTAGACTTATAAAACCGATTTTAAACGTCAAAATATACATAAAATGGCCGATTTCCGGCTAAAACTTGACAGGATTTGATTTTACACAAACATGTTCAATACAAAAGTTCTAGATAATATTTAAATAAAACTTTTTCCCATTTAACATTTTCATATAAAATGGATTCCTGACCGCTTAGACCTATAAAAACGATTTTTAATGCCTAAATACACCTGAAATAGTCGATTTTCGCTT